>CM046034.1:3405000-3540012 GCA_025215565.1 Flaveria ramosissima
ACAACACAAAGCTGTGTTGTTTTTATGAAATACAACACAAAGTTGTGTTGTTTTTATGAAATACAGCACAAAGCTATGATGTTTATGAAATAAACACAAAACTGTGCTATTTTTATGAAATACAACAAAATTTTGTGCTATTTTATGAAATACAACACAAATACGTTAAAATACAGCACAATTTCTTATAATTTGTTTTTTTTCTTTTTGTAAAAAAGTATAGCAATACTATACTCAATTTAAAGAGAAAAAAATGCTTGATTTTATGGTGTAATTTGTTTTAAAAAATAATTTAGCATGAAAAAGTTATAAACGTTTAAAAAAATTCAGGGATACTCAAAAAAATTGCAGGATCTATATTGGTCACTCAACACAAAGATTATCTCTCAAACTCACTAAATCACATTTGAATGATGATGCGGAATCTCTTAAGAGTTTATAATAATATTCTAAGTAACATGAAATGGTTTTTCAAGATACTTATATATATATTATTTTTCAACTCAAAGTGTACAAGACTCTTACAAGCATACTAAATGAGTTACAATGAGAAACTATATATACTACTATCTACAGCCGGTTTTATTTTGATACTAGCTGGACTTACTACCAAACAAACACTACATTGTGTAACACCCGGATATTTTCTTTAAAGCCGACGAAAGAAGAAAAAAATAAAGTCCAAAGTCGGAGGAACAAACTTTCCAAAACGGGAGAGAGATTGGATGAGTAGGGGAATAAGAGGGGGGGCAGCCCACACCCTCCCCACACTTGCAAAAACTCAGCCAAAGAGAGGAGAGAAGGAGAAAAGGGAGAAAAAGCTTAGTTCGGGTGGATTCGAGCGTGAAAATCGAAGTGTAGCGGGTTGAATCGAAGCTCTTCTCATTGGGGTCGTTTGTGTGAGTTCTAGGACCCCTCTTTTACATGTTTTCAACTGATTTGGGGCTGGAAAACATAGTGAAACCTGTTTTTGAAATGTGTGTGTTTGACTCGTGTGTATGTGTTTGTGTATGATGCGAGTGGGGTTTGTTTTCGGGCTTGTGTGTGCTTGAATGGTGTTGTGGTTTGTTTTCCTAAGGTTTAGGATGGTTGATTTGGGCTTAGAATGAGTTTAGGAGAGCTTAAAGGCTGAAAATGGTAGATTGGGTTTGGGATGAACTGCATTTTGCATCAGCTAAGGCTAGGCGACCGAATGGCATGCGATTGGAGGCCATACGGCCGAATGGCATGCGACTGAGGTCCATGCGCACGATTGCCATGCGACTGAGGTCCATACGCATGGAAGTCATACGACTGAAGTTCATGCGCCTATAAGGTATGCGATTGAAGGTTATGCGACTGAGGTCCATGCGCCTGGAGGCCATGCGACTGAGGTCCATTCGTCGAAGGGTATGCGACTGAAGCCCATGCGCCTGAAGTCATGCGACTGAAGGCCATACGCATGGAGGTCATGCGACTGAAAGTCCATACGCATAGGTGTCCATTCGCCTATAGGTCCATCCGCATAGGTCCATTCGCATAGGGTCCATTCGCCTGATGTCCATTCGCCTGATGTCCATTCGCCTAAGTGTTCAGTCGCCTGGAAGGCCATGCGATTGGAGGGTGTCCATACGCCCAAGTAGGGCTCATACGCCCTGAAAAAACATAGTTTATTTACTGACTTTCGGGGGAAAGTGCAGATGTAAGTTTTGACGTGGAAGGTTCCCAGTAGTTCATGTAAGTTGACTTTTGATATCATAGAGGTTATGTTGGGCATGATGATGATGATGTATGATGTTGTATGATTATGCATGATGTATGTTATGTATGTTTGATGATGTTGACTATGTATGTTGATGTTCCTTATTACTATGTATGATTATTTTTCCTTGTCTTTACGTGGAATGTTAATGAATGAAATGAAAGTATTACGTAACGTAAAGTGGAAGATAATAAAAAAGGAACATGATGAATGAATGCATGCATTAATAAACGATGGAATGTAACAAAAGTCTTGCAAGCATTGGATGTCGGGACATGCCCCATTGTAAGGTGTTAGCCCAACGGTGTGCGGGTTAGCTACCCCAGAAGGATGCACATTGGGGTCCTTCTTTGTGATTGACCATTTGTGTAGAACCATTGTTGCTTGCCTTCGGTACTGTGGCCATGAGGTGCTGTGCACCGTGATGGAAGGTGTATGATAGGCTTCGGTCCAGTACCAACGGACGGAAGGGCATAGCGCATGACAATGGTATACCTGATTTTTTACCTTCGGTACTGTTGCCATGAGGTGCTGTGCACCGTGATGGAAGGTCTATGATAGGCTTCGGCTCAGTACCAACGGACGGAAGGGTAAAAGTTCATGGTTGTGACGGAAAGAAAAGATGTAATGATGAACGGACTAATGAAAGTAAGAAAGTATGAATGAATGAAAGTTAATGGATGAATGATGAAGATAATAAATATATTATCTATGTGTACGTATGATGTATGATCACATGCAAAAGTAAAGAACGGTTTTAATGAAAGAAAAGTATGTTTTATTATAAAACTAGAACTCACTCAGCAACGCTGACTTTTATGTGTTTCCAGTTGGCAGGTAATGTTGCTGAGGATGGCACGGGGCGGCTACTCAGCTCTTTTGGATGGCATTCTTTTGTTTAATGTTTTTGCATTGTAATGCGAATGAACGAGGTTTTGAAATGAACAATTGTATTAACTTGCAAAAGCATTTGTAATGAAATGAGATGTTTTTTTTTATGATTCCGCTGCATTGTTTATGAAAGTTAAATGTAATTATGCATTTTATGTGCGATGAAGATCCAACTATAAGCGTCCCGGGTACGGGGCCTTACAAGTTGGTATCAGAGCCAAAGTTTAAGTGAAATGGGTAAATTTTCAAAATAAACCTTAACTTAAACTGAAAATGGGACGAAAAAGGAAGGGATGCCAATTTGAGTAGCTGCGTGCCATCAGGTATTTTCTTAATGTTAACCGGTATTACGTGCACATGTTATGTGGTTTATGTGTTGTATGTAGATTTAGATATTGATGTAGTCAGGATAGGTAATGCTCGGGGTATGAAGAGTAAAGTAAGTGACTAATCACAACTGGCCACTGTAATTAGGGACTTACTATACTTGACATAAATTGAGCTGTTCCCTTGAATGACCGTGTTGGTGTTTGAATCTTTCAGTGTGTTAGAGAATGGGCGGTGGTAGATCTTCAAAAGCTTCGAGGGGTGGAGGTCGTGGTGGGCCAGGTGCTGAACCGCGACCCAAAAGAAGAAGGCCTAGAGTCGAAAAGGTGGTTCCTGAAGAACCTGAGAACCCTCATCCGGAGGCCGGTGATGAGGGTGCTAACTTGAGAGCCTCAGTAAAGGAGGCTGTAGTGGAAGAAGTTCATCAGGTCATGCAGACGATCTTACCGTTTGTGGTGACTGAAGTGATTAAGGCTGTAAAGGAAGGAGAAAGAAAGGAGAGAAATATGTCCTCGGGAGGACGGGAGTAACCGGAGCCTGTAACGATTCTCTCTGACAATGAAGAAGAGGAAGAAGAAGAGCCTGCGCCGGAGGCGGCACGAGGCTGTAACTATGGGGCGTTTCAACGATGCAAGCTCCCTACTTTTGATGGCAACGGCACTGCTGCTGCTGCTCACCGATGGGTGAGAGAAATGGAGGCTGTTCTAAACATCAGCGAGTGCCGGGAGGATCAGAAGGTAAAGTTTGCTGCCCACTCTTTTGTGGACTCGACTCTGTGTTGGTGGGACAATATAGTCCAAGCCGAGGGTAGTCGGGCAATTGAGAGGATGAGATGGGCGGAGCTGAAGAAGTTGGTGATTGAGGAGTTTTGTCCTCATAGGGAGATGGATAAGGTTGAGAGAGAGTTCCTGCAGCTGGAGGCGGGAACCATGACACATCTGCAGTGTACCACCAAGTTCAACGAAATGGCACGTCTGGTGCCGGATCAGGTGACGCCTCTGTCGCGAAAGATTAAGAGGTACATTCAGGGCTTCCCGGCGGATATTCACAGGCATATGATCGCTGCCCGACCGAGCACGTTTAGGTCGGCGGTTGACTTGGTCGGAAGGTTGTATGATGAAAGAACGGTGGTGGTGGCTGAAGGCAGTAAGAAGAGTGGTGGAGACCGGAACTGGAACGGGAAGAGGTTTGGTCGGGGTGGCGCCCCGACGGGTAACAAGAGCGCACGGGTGGATGACCGTCGTGTGGTCACATCTGGTGTCGGACCGAAGAAGTGTGGCAAATGTGGAAAGGAGCATAATGGGGAATGCACACTAGGGTCGAACTTGTGCTTCAAATGTGGGAAGATGGGGCATGTAGCAAGGGACTGTCGTACGGTCCGGTTTTTTAGCTGTGGCGTGGAGGGCCACATGAGTAGGGATTGTAAGAAGCCGAGGGCTGAGGGTTCTGGGGTGAAGAAAGTTGGAGAAGAGGGACCAAGGGCGAGAGCCAGGGCGTTCACGATGACACAGGATGAGGCTAGGACGGACCTTGGCGTTGTGTCCGGTACGTTTCTAGTGAACCAAACTTTAGCTTCTGTGTTATTTGATTCCGGTGCTAGTAAAAGTTTTATTTCTGCTGCTTTTTGTGCTAAGCTGCCCGTTAGTACTAGGCGTGTTGATGCGCCCTTTGATGTAGAAACTGCCATAGGTAAGTCTACCCGGATTTCTGAGATGATAACAGACTGTGACGTGGAACTAGGAGGTCATAAGTTTCCTGTTAGACCGTTCGTGATGACTTTAGGTGGTTTCGATTTAGTTCTTGGGATGGATTGGTTAGCGGACCTCGAGGCGAATATTGTATGTCGCAAGAAGATGATTCATCTGACAGCGCCTGACGAGAGTTCGGTAACTGTGTATGGGGATCGGGTCACGACGATTCCGAAAGTGATATCGATGGCGGTGGCGGGAAAGTGTATGAGGCGTGGATGTAGTGCCTACTTGGCTTATGTAAAGGATGTGGATACGGCAACACCACAACTATCCGATGTACCGGTTGTGTGTGACTTTCCAGATGTATTTCCCAAAGACTTACCAGGAGTGCCACCTGACAGAGAGGTCGAGTTTCAGATTGATCTGATACCAGGTGCCCAACCTGTTGCCAAGGCACTGTATCGGTTGGCTCCGACAGATATGAAAGAGTTGATGGAGCAGTTGCAAGAGATGCTTGATAAGGGGTTCATTAGACCGAGTATCTCTCCTTGGGGTGCTCTGGTACTGTTTGTGAAGAAGAAAAACGGTAGTATGAGGATGTGTATTGACTACCGTGAGCTGAATAAGTTGACGATAAAGAACCGATACCCCTTACCAAGAATTGATGATTTATTCGATCAGCTTCAAGGTGCCAGTTGGTTTTCAAGGATAGACGTTCGATCGGGCTATCATCAGTTAAAGGTGAAAGAGCAGAATATCCCTAAAACAGCTTTTCGCACGCGTTAGGGTCACTACGAGTTTCTTGTCATGTCTTTTGGTTTGACCAATGCACCAGCTGCTTTTATGGATCTAATGAATCGAGTGTGTCGGCCGATGTTGGATAAATCAGTGATCATGTTTATTGATGATATCTTGATTTATTCGAAGAGCGAGATAGAGCATGCCGGTCACATTCGGGAGGTTCTGGAGAAGTTGAGAAAGGAGAAGTTGTACGCCAAGTTCTTCAAGTGCGCGTTCTGGTTGTGCGAGGTTCAATTCTTGGGTCATGTGGTGAATCCTGATGGGATTATGGTGGACCCAGCAAATGTGGAAGCGGTGATGCAATGGAAGTCTCCAAAGACGCCATCCGAGATTTGTAGTTTCTTGGGTTTTGTAAGGCCCCGTTCCCGGGACGCCTACAGTTGGTCATTCATCGCACATAAAACATATATTTACATTCAAATTTCATAAACATCGCAGCGGAACATTAAAATAGGCTTTCATTTCTATATAAATGCTTTTGCAAGTTAAAACAACATTCATTACAAAACAGTTTGTTCGCATTACAATGCAAAAACATTAATTAAAGGAATGCCATCCCAAAAGAGCTGAGTAGCCTCGCAGTGCCATCCTCAGCAATCATTACCTGCCAACTGGAAACACATAAAAAGTCAGCGTTTCTGAGTGAGTTCTAGTATTATAATAAAACATACTTTACTTTCATTAAAACTATTCCTTTACGTATACACAGATAATATCATTATTATCTTTCATTACATTTGTTAACTTTCATTCTTTTCATACGTTCGTTCTTCCGAGTCTGTTGCGACGACAGGGTCGCTCACCTTGTTAGCGATCTCAACGATTGCACGCTATCCGAGTCTGTTGCAACCATTGGGTTGCTCAACTCATTGCTAATCTCAACGATAGCACGCTATCCGAGTATCTTGCAACAACAGGGTTACTCACCTTATGGCAACATCAACGATAGCACGTTATTCGAGTCTCTTGCAACAACGGGGTTGCTCACCTCATGGCAACCTCAACGATTACACGCTATCCGAGTCTCTTGCAATAACAGGGCTGCTCACCTCATATGTACGCTTGCAAGCCTTTCCTTCGTTCATTTATCATTCATTAATGCATGCATTCTTACTTCATGTTCCTCTTTCATTATCTTTCACTTTACGTTACATAATACTTCATTCATTCATTAACACGACACGTAAAGCCACAAGCAAGATAAACATGCATCATAATAAGGAACATATCATACACAGACATCATCATCATACAGGGCAACATCATATATACATAACATGCATAAACATGCAACATCATCATCATCATGCCCAACATACTCTCTAAGGTCATAACAGTCATCTTACATGCTCTTACGGGAACCTTTACGTCAAAACTTACATCTGCACTTTCCCCCGAAAGTCAGAAGTCGAACTACACTTTCCTTCGAGTGCAACAGCCCTATTCGGGCGTATGGACACCCTTCAGTCGCATGGCCTCCATGCGACTGAACATCATGCGATTGGACTCATGCGTATGAACATCTATGCGAATGAACACCCAGTCGTGCGTATGGACCTCATGCGGATGGAACTAATGCGAATGAGCACCTATGCGACTGACCTCATGCGAATGGACTCATGCGACTATGCACCTATGCGACTGGACCCTCAGTCGTATGACTCCCCATGCGACTGGACTCCCAGTCGTGCGAATGAAACCTTAGTCGTGCGAATGAATCCTAATCATGCGAATGAACCTCAATCGCCCCTCAATCGGCCGTATGGCCTCCATTCGGTCGCATAGCCCTAGCTGATGCAGAATAGAGTTCATCCTGAACCCAATCTGCCATTTTCGGCCTCCAAGCTCATCCAAACCCATTCTAAACCTAAATCAACCATCTTAGACCTCAGGAATGCATACCACAACACCATACAAGCACACACAAGCCCGGAAACATACTTTAAACGCATCACACGCAACACACCTAAATGGGTCAAACACATACTCATACAAAAACGGGTTTTTGATGCTTTCCAGCCCCAAAATCGGTTGAAAACAAGTAAAAGTGGGGTCTTAGAACTCACACAAACAAGCACCACGACAAGGGCTTTGATTTGACTCGCTCCTCAACGATTTTGGCCACTCGAATCAACCCGAACCAACACTTCTTCTTCTTGTCTTCCTTTCTCTCTTCTCCCCTCTTTGATAGCTGAAATGTGAGTGTGTAGGGAGAGTATGGCTGCCCTCTCCCTACTAATATCACCACATTTCCAACTTTCCTTCGTTGGCGAGTTTGGTCCCTCAACTTTGGACTTTATTTCTTTTTCTTCCTTCGTCGGCTTCAAAATAATAAATAACCGGGTGTTACAAGTCCACCCCCTTAAATAGGTTTCGTCCCCGAAACCTGTTATTCCTCGAACAAACGTGGATAATGCTGTCTCATTTCTTTCTCAGTCTCCCACGTTGACTCAGATCCCTTCCTGTGCTTCCACTGTACACGCACAAGAGGAACCACTTTATTTCTCAGTCTTTTGTCTTTTCTATCAATGATTGCCACTGGTTGCTCCACGTAATTGAGCCTTTCATTTACTTCGATATCTTCCAATGGAACAATCATATCTTCATCTGCCAAGCACTTCCTTAAATGAGATACATGGAATGTCGGGTGAATTCCGCTTAACTCATCCGGTAACTCCAGTCTATAGGCCACCTCTCCTACTCGAGCGATGATTCAAAAAGGGCCTATATACCTCGGGCTCAACTTACACCGCTTTCGAAAGCGGATGATACCCTTCCAAGGTGAGACCTTCAACATAACCCGGTCACCCACCTGGAACTCAATCGGCCTGTGTCTTTTATCAACATACGAGTTCTGCCTGTCTTTGGCTGCCTTCTTGAAGGCTTTAATCTTCTCAAGCTTCTCAGTCGTAGCCTCGATTACCTCGACGCTCCCCAATTCCTTCTGACCAATATCACCCCAACAAACGGGTGTTCTGCATCTCCTACCGTATAGCATCTCATATGGTGGCATACCAATGCTGGCATGATATCTGTTGTTGTATGAGAATTCGGCTAACGGTAGGTGGTCATCCCAACTTCCACCAAAATCAATCACACATGCCCGAAGCATGTCTTCCAGTGTTTGAATGGTCCTTTCTGACTGGCCATCAGTCTGGAGATGATAAGCCGTGCTAATATGTAACCTCGTCCCCAAAGCGTCGTGGAATTTCTTCCAAAATTTAAATGTAATCCGGGTGTCACGGTCAGACACAATAGACACCGGCACACTATGACGAGTTACAATTTCCTTGATGAACAAATCAGCCAACATCTCAGATGAATATGTCTCGCGGATCGGTAGGAAGTGAGCACTCTTCGTCAAACGGTCAACTATCACCCATATGGCATCGCACCCTTTCGGGGTACGCGGCAGCTTCCTAATGAAATCCATGGTGATGTGCACCCACTTCCATTCCGGTATATCCAAAGGTTGGATCTTCCCATACGGCTTTTGATGCTCGGCCTTCACCTGTAAGCAAGTAAGGCACTTACTCACATACTCCACCACATCGCGCTTCATACCTGGCCACCAATAATCCTTCTTCATGTCTTGGTACATTTTTGTGGCACCTGGGTGAATGGAGTATCGAGTCTTGTGAGCTTCATCCATGATCCTCACGCGTAAATCCCCAAAATGAGGAATCCACACACGTCCAAATCGGGTTCTAACACCGAGTGTGTTTTCACCCAATTCCCCAACCGGACCTTTCATCCTTTCAGAGTTAAGATGATCTTCTTTCAGTGTCTCATCTTGAAACTCCTTAACTTGCTTCATTACATCGGAGGTCATGATCAATTGATAAGCTTTCACCCGAATCGGCTCGGGTCTCTCTTTTCGGCTAAGGGCATCCGCCTCATGTTCCTTTTCTCATGCGATCATACATCATACGTATACACAGATAATATAATTATTTTCTTTCATTACATTCGTTAACTTTCGTTCTTTTCATATGTTCGTTCTTCCGAGTCTGTTGCGACGACAGGGTCGCTCACCTCGTTAGCAATCTCAACGATTGCACGCTATCCGAGTCTGTTGCAACCATTGGGTTGCTCACCTCATTGCTAATCTCAACGAAGCATGCTATCCGAGTCTCTTGCAACAACAGGGTTGCTCACCTCATGGCAACATCAACGATAGCACGTTATCCGAGTCTCTTGCAACAACGGGGTTGCTCACCTCATGGCAACCTCAACGATTGCACGCTATCCGAGTCTCTTGCAACAACAGGGCTGCTCACCTCATATATACGCTTGCAAGCCTTTCCTTTGTTCATTCATCATTCATTAATGCATGCATTCTTACTCCATGCTCCTCTTTCATTATCTTTCACTTTACGTTACATAATACTTCATTCATTCATTAACACGACACGTAAAGCCACAAGAAAGATAAACATGCATCATAATAAGGAACATATCATACACAAACATCATCATCATACAGGGAAACATCATACATACATAACATGCATAAACATGCAACATCATCATCATCATACCCAACATACTCTCTAAGGTCATAACAGTCATCTTACATGCTCTTATGAGAACCTTTACGTCAAAACTTACATCTGCACTTTCCCCCGAAAGTCAGAAGTCGAACTACACTTTCCTTCGAGTGCAACAGCCCTATTCGGGCGTATGGACACCCTTCAGTCACATAGCCTCCATGCTACTGAACATCATGCGATTGGAATCATACGGATGAACATCTATGCGAATGAACACCCAGTCGTGCGTATGGACCTCATGCGGATGGAACTAATGCGAATGAGCACCTATGCGACTGACCTCATGCGAATGGACTCATGGGACTAAGCACCTATGCGACTGGACCCTTAGTCGTATGACTCCCCATGCGACTGGACTCCCAGTCGTGCGAATGAAACCTTAGTCGTGTGAATGAATCCCAATCGTGCGAATGAACCTCAATCGCCCCTCAATCGGCCGTATGGCCTCCATTCGGTCGCATAGCCCTAGCTGATGCAGAATGGAGTTCATCCCGAACCCAATCTGCCATTTTCGGCCTCCAAGCTCATCCAAACCCATTCTAAACCTAAATCAACCATCTTAGACCTTAGGAATGCATACCACAACACCATACAAGCACACACAAGCCCGGAAACATACTCTAAACGCATCACACGCAACACACCCAAATGGGTCAAACACATACACATACAAAAATGGGTTTTTGATGCTTTCCAACCCTAAAATCGGTTGAAAACAAGTAAAAGTGGGGTCCTAGAACTCACACAAACGAGCACAACGACAAGGGCTTCGATTTGACTCCCTCCTCAACGATTTTGGCCACTCGAATCAACCCGAACCAACACATCTTCTTCTTTTCTTCCTTTCTCTCTTCTCCCCTCTTTGATAGCTGAAATGTAAGTGTGTGGGGAGAGTCTGGCTGCCCTCTCCCTACTAATATCATCACATTTCCAACTTTCCTTCGTTGGCGAGTTTGTTCCCTCGACTTTGGACTTTATTTCTTTTTCTTCCTTCGTCGGCTTCAAAATAATAAATAACCGGGTGTTACAGGTTTGGCGGATTATTACCGAAGATTCATCCAAGACTTTTCTAAGATCGCCTCTCCACTAACTAAGTTGACCCGAAAAGATGTGAAGTTTGTATGGGGTCAAGCACAAAAGAAGGCGTTCGAGGAATTGAAGGCGAGATTGACTCAAGCTCCTGTTCTATCATTGCCTGATGGAAGTGAAGATTTGGTGGTTTATTCTGTTGCTTGCTACTCGGGGTTGGGGTGTGTGTTAATGCAGAGAGGGAAGGTTATAGCCTATGCATCCTGACAGTTGAAGGTTCATGAGGTCAATTATCCTACTCGTGACTTGGAGCTAGCAGTCGTGGTCTTTGCGTTAAAGATTTGGAGGCACTATTTTTATGGGACGAAGTGCACCATCTTCACTGACCATAAAAGCTTGAAGTACTTCTTTGAGCAGAAAGACCTGAACATGAGGCAGAGAAGATGGTTGGATCTCATAAAATACTACGATTGTGAGATCCAATACCATCCGGACAAAGCCAACGTGGTGGCGGATGCACTTAGCCGAAAGGAGAGACCCGAGCCGATTCGGGTGAAAGCATACCAGTTGATCATGACCTAGGATGTGATGAAGCAAGTCAAAGAGTTTCAAGACGAGGCATTAAAAGAAGATCATCGTAACTCTGAAAGAATGAGAGGTCTGGTCGCGGAGTTGGGTGAAAACACACTTGGTGTTTGAACCCTATTTGGACGAATGTGGATTCCTCGTTTTGGGGATCTACGCATGAAGATTATGGACGAAGCTCACAAGACTCGATACTCCATTCATCCTAGTGCCACAAAGATGTACCATGACATGAAGAAAGATTATTGGTGGCCGGGTATGAAGCGTGATGTGGTGGAGTATGTGAGTAAGTGCCTTACTTGCTTACAAGTGAAGGCCTAGCATCAGAAGCCGTATGGGAAGATCCAACCTTTGGATATACCGGAATGGAAGTAGGAGCACATCACCATGGATTTCATTACGAAGCTCCCATGTACTCCGAAAGGGTATGATTCCATATGGGTGATAGTTGACCGTTTGACGAAGAGTGCTCACTTCCTGCCAATCCGTGAGACATATTCATCTGAAAGGTTGGCTGATCTATTTATCAAGGAAATTGTAACTCGTCATGGGGTGCCGGTGTCTATTGTGTCTGATCGTGACACCCGGTTTACATCTAAATTATGGAAGAAATTTCACGACACGATGGGGACGAGGTTACATATTAGCACGACTTATCATCCCCAGACCGACGGTCAGTCTGAAAGGACCATTCAGACGTTGGAGGATAAGCTTCGTGCTTGTGTTATCGATTTTGGAGGAAGTTGGGATGACCACTTACCGTTAGCTGAGTTCTCATATAATAACAGTTATCATGCCAGAATTGGTATGCCACCCTATGAGATGCTATACGGTAGGGGATGCAGAACACCCGTCTGTTGGGGTGATATTGGTCATAAAGAGTTAGGGAGCGTCGAGGTGATCGAGGCTACGACTGGGAAGCTTGAAAAGATCAAGGCCTTTATGAAGGCAGCCAAAAGATAGGCAGAAGTCGTATGCTGATAGACGACGCAGACCGATTGAGTTCCAGGTGGGGGACCGGGTTATGTTGAAGGACTCACCTTGGAATGGGATCATCCGATTCAGAAAGCGGGGCAAGTTGAGCCCAAGGTATATAGGGCCTTTCCGAATCCTTGCTCGAGTAGGAGAGGTGGCCTATAGACTGGAATTACCAGATGAGTTAAATGGAATTCTCCCGACATTCCATGTATCTCATCTGAGAAAGTGTTTGGCAGGTGAAGATATGATTGTTCCACTGAAGGATATCAAAGTAGACGAACGGCTCAATTATGTGGAGCAACTAGTGGTGATCATTGATCGAAAAGAGAAGAGGCTGAGTAATAAAGTGGTTCTTCTTGTGCGTGTACAGTGAAAAAGAAATAACAGGAAAGGATCCGAGTCAACGTGAGAGACCGAAAAAGAAATGAGGCAGCATTACCCACGTTTGTTCGAGGAATAACAGGTTTTGGAGACGAAACCTATATAAGGGGGGTGGACTTGTAACACCCGGATATTTTCTTTAAAGCCGACAAAAGAAGAAAAAGAAATAAAGTCCAAAGTCGGGGGGACCAAACTTGCCAAAACGGGAGAAATATTGGATGAGTAGGGGAATAAGAGGGGAGAGCAGCCCACACCCTCCCCACACTTGCAAAAACTCAGCCAAAGAGAGGAGAGAGGAGAAAAGGGAGAAAAAGCTTGGTTCGGGTGGATTCGAGCGTGAAATCAAAGTGTAGCGGGTTGAATTGAAGCTCTTCTCGTCGGGGTCGTTTGTGCGAGTTCTAGGACCCCTCTTTTAGATGTTTTCAACTGATTTGGGGCTGGAAAACATAATGAAACCCGTTTTTGAAATGTGTGTGTTTGACCCGTGTGTATGTGTTTATGTATGATGCGAGTGGGGTTTGTTTTCGGGCTTGTGTGTGCTTGAATGGTGTTGTGGTATGTTTTCCTAAGGTTTAGGATGGTTGATTTGGGCTTAGAATGAGTTTAGGAGAGCTTGGAGGCCGAAAATAGCAGATTGGGTTCGGGATGAACTGCATTCTGCATCAGCTAGGGCTAGGCGACCGAATGGCATGCGACTGAGGTCCATGCGCACGATTGCCATGCGATTGAGGTCCATACGCATGGAAGTCATACGACTGAAGTTCATGCGCCTGTAAGGTACGTGATTGAAGGTTATGCGATTGAGGTCCATGCGCCTGTAGGCCATGCGACTGAGATCCATTCGTACGAAGGGTATGCGATTGAAGCCCATGCGTCTGAAGTCATACGACTGAAGACCATACGCATGGAGGTCATGCGACTGAGAGTCCATACACATAGGTGTCCATTCGCTCATAGGTCCATCCGCATAGGTCCATTCACATAGGGTCCATTCGCCTGATGTCCATTCGCCTGAGTGTTCAGTCGCCTGGAAGGCCATGCGACTGGAGGGTGTCTATACGCCCAAGTAGGGCTCATACGCCCGAAAGAACATAGTTTATATAATGACTTTCGGGGGAAAGTGCAGATGTAAGTTTTGACGTGGAAGGTTCCTCGTAGTTCATGTAAGTTGACTTTTGATACCATAGAGGTTATGTTGGGTATGATGATGTATGATGTTGTATGATTATGCATGATTTATGTTATGTATGTTTGATGATGCCCTATATGATGATTTTGACTGTGTATGTTGATGTTCCTTATTACTATGTATGATTATTTTCCCTTGGCTTTACGTGAAATGTTAATGAATGAAATGAAAGTATTATGTAACGTAAAGTGGAAGATAATGAAAGAGGAACATGATGAATGAATGCATGCATTAATAAATGATGGAATGGATGTCGGGACACGCCCTGTTGTAAGGTGTTAGCCCAACGGTGTGCGGGTTAGCTACCCCAGAAGGATGCACATCGGGATCCTTCTTTGTGATTGACCATTTGTGTAGAACCATTGTTGCTTGCCTTTGGTACTGTGGCCATGAGGTGCTGTGCACCGTGATGGAAGGTCTATGATAGGCTTCAGTCCAATACCAACGGACGGAAGGGCATAGCGCATGACAATGGTATACCTGAATTTTTACCTTCGGTACTGTGGCCATGAGGTGCTGTGTACCGTGATGGAAGGTATATGATAGGCTTCGGCTCAATACCAACGGACGGAAGGGTAAAAGTTCATGGTTGTGACGGAAAGAAAAGATGTAATGATGAACGAACTAATGAAAGTAAGAAAGTATGAATGAATGAAAGTTAATGGATGACTGATGAAGATAATAAATATATTATCTATGTGTACGTATGATGTATGATCACATGCAAAAGTAAAGAACGGTTTTAATGAAAGAAAAGTATGTTTTGTTATAAAACTAGAACTCACTCAGCAACGCTGACCTTTATGTGTTTCCAGTTGGCAGGTAATGTTGCTGAGGATGGCACGGGGCGGCTACTCAGCTCTTTTGGATAACATTCTTTTGTTTAATGTTTTTGCATTGTAATGCGAACGAACGAGGTTTTGAAATGAACGATTGTATCAACTTGCAAAAGCATTTGTAATGAAATGAGATGTTTATTTTGATGATTCCGCTGCATTGTTTATGAAAGTAAAATTTAATTATATATTTTATGTGCGATGAGGATCCAACTGTAAGCGTCCCGGGAACGGGGCCTTACACATTGTTAGGAGTAAAATATCTAAGATAAAATACTATCCTAGATAAGTAGTCATGACATGTCAATGACTTACCTTTTGTCACTAACTAAAGTTGGTAATTGTAGTAACCAATAAAAGATGAACATTGGAATAAAGTATGGTCAACTACATAGGCGTGGGAAAGCGCCATGCAGTATCTCAAATATCACACACCGACCGATGGCGGAATAATCGGAGCGGACGAATGTGAATCGATTGCTCATAGTTCATGGTAGTAAATACGTTGAAATATTACTAAATGTCATTTTCATTAAATAAGTCAAATCAAATATTTTATTATAATACAATAAAGATTCAAACAATATAATAAAGTCTTTTATTAATTTAGGTCCAAGTCCTATATGAGTAAAAAGAAATCCTCTAAACTGCATCCTGAAACATGTTAAAAAATACGGTCAATATATGATATTGGTGAGTTCCCATGAATTTGTACATACATATATACACACACGTTCTCATGAAATAATAAAATTGTTATCGATGATGTTAATAACGTCATCATTAGTCATCATATTTTATATACATCACTAGAAATACCGATTATTAAAATTCATATTGTTCTTTGGTTGCATTGCTGTCTGTTTGGGATTTAAATAAGATCCAAGGATGATATCGCGCAGGTAGATTATCAAAAAGACAATTTATCATGCAATATATATATATATATATATATTATATATATATATATATATATATATATATATATATATATATATATATATATGTGTGTTGTGTGTGTGTGTGTGTATATATATTATATATAATATATATATATATAGATATATATCTATTATATATTATATATATATTATATATATAATATTGGAACTATAATCATCTAACAATTCAACATTAATGATTTAATTAAGATCATGGTGACATGCACAATTACGTTTATCAAAGACAGTTTACTTGAGCAATATCGGGTCAACAAAATTGAGACATTGAAAAGTCTAACTTTAGTAGTTGCTTTCAAACTATTTTGTAGTAGGATACACAACTCCAATACGCTTCTATTTACAACAATCCCATGATATCCCCTAAAAATATATCTTTAAGCAAAACTACAAATTTCTTTATTTTCCAACTTTCTTTTTTCAGAATTTCATCGGTAAACATTGTTTCCAGCAAAAATAAAAAGAATTATCGGGAAAAATGTTGTTGAAAACAAAAATTAGATTTGCTTTTTTATTATTTTTTATTTATCTATCTTTTGTTTTCTGACAAAGTCCACGATCTTTTTTGTTTTTTTATTTTCATTTTGACAAAATATTGTTGTTATTTATTTTTAATTTTCTGATAGAATTGCGAGAATTATTTTTCGCGGCGAAATTGCAATCAATTTTTTGTTTTACTCTTTTATTTTCTTAAGTTTTCTTACAAAATTATGATGATGTTTAATTTTTTTACTTTTCCAACCCTTTTCTAAAAAAATTATTAATTAACAAAATACAAGAAACACAAAATAAGAAAACATAACCTCTAGGTTATAGCGACACACCACTGCACCAGATGCATTGAAATAAAAATTTAAAACCACAAACTATTTCTCTTTAAAATTCACATGGATAATTGTTTGTTAAAATGTCAACAGTCAAGTTGAAGAACTTCAGCATCAAATGCATAAGTATTTTCATCATATATGACCTAATTTCAAAGACAGTTTTTAAGCAATTGCTCATCAGTCATCACAAACGTTAAACACAAAACAAGTTTTGATGTTATAAACGGTAGTTAATAAATATAAGACATAACGAAGCGAATAAAATATGAACACCAACCATACGATTAAGAACAATACTGTTAGACGATTTGACCCCCTATGATTGTCCATCGAAACTTCTTGTTTTTAAGCATCAACCGTGGTATCACTACATATATCACCATCCAGTTGTGTATGCCCGATTGGTCCCTCGATGAACCATAAAACATATAATCAACATAAAACAATGAGGAACTGACATATTGTCAAGTAACAGCACAAAACTTACCCGAATTAAACCACATGTCATCCAAATTCCCATGCGTATAAAATAAAATCATTAGGTGGTTTTGAATATCAATATCAAAACACATATTTTGGTATGTTAATTGCTGATAATATTGTCAAACATTTCATATTGTGAAAGGAGTAACCTATAGATGGATACAAATCTTCCCGAATATTCTACCACATTCACCTCCAACCTCCTTCCATACTTATCACCTTAATTCTTGGCATGATTATAGTTTCCTCTTTGCATATAAGTCGATTATTGTTTTGATATTCCCTGTAACTTTCTTGATCATCTTGTACCATATCAATTTTAATATGGTATCAAAACGGTCTTAGAGAGGATCCTCGAAATCAACCACGAAACACAACCATAATCCATGGCAGGCAATGATGGAAAGAAAACCAAGGAGGAAGGCATCAGCCATGAATCTCCATATTACCTTCATCCCTCCGATTACCCAAGACAAATGCATGTCAACGATGCATTGACAGATGGCAACTATAATGACTGGGCGCAAGAGATGATGAATTTATTGTTCGCCAAAAACAAGGTCGGCTTCGTAGACGGCACGTTGAAGAAACCCGACAAAAACTCATCGGAATACATGCCATGGATGAGGTGCGATGCGATGATCAAAGGATGGCTGAATGCAGCCATGGAAAAGGACATCCGATCGAGCGTAAAATACACTGCTACGGCCCAAGAGATCTGGGGCGACTTGAAGGAACGGTTTGGGAAGGACAGCGCTCCCCGGGCATATTAATTAAAGCAATCTCTGATGACGACCAAACAGGATGGTGCCTTCGTTTCGGCTTACTATACGAAACTCCGAAGTATTTGGGATGAAATCGAGTCTGTGCTGACCATCCCAAAATGTAACTGCAGTGGTTGTACTTGTGGAATGGGCAAGAAGTTAACTGAATTGATTGAGAAAGAGAGGTTGTATGAGTTTCTATTAGGTTTGGATGCTGAGTATGGAACCATCAGAACCCAGATCTTAGCAATGCAACCAACACCTTCTCATGGAACCGCTTACCATCTGGTGGCAGAAGACGAACAACAGAGAAATATTTCGGGAACCAGACGATCCACTGGTGATGTAGCAGCCTTTCAGGCCCACGTTACTGCTAGGCGCAATCAAAGGCAACCACAAAACAAGTTTAAACCAAAAGAAGGCAAGCAGAACATCGGCGAACAGGTGGAACATTGCAGCTTCTGTGTAACACCCGGTTATTTATTATTTTGAAGCCGACGAAGGAAGAAAAAGAAATAAAGTCCAAAGTCGAGGGACCAAACTAATCAACAAAAGAAAGTCGGGTGAGTGGGAGTATATAAGGGAGAGGGCAGCCCTTACCCTCTCCCCCACACTCACAAATCAGCCAAAGAAAGAAGAGAAGAGAGAAAGAAGAGAAAAGAGGAAAAAGTGTCAGTTCGGGTTGGTTCGAGTGGCCAAAATCGTCGAGGAGCGAGTCAAATCAAAGCCCTTGTTGTTGTGCTCGTTTGTGTGAGTTCTAGGACCCTACTTTTACTTGTTTTCAACTGATTTTGGGGCTGGAAAACATCAAAAGCCCGTTTTTGTATGTATGTGTTTATGACCCATTTGAGTGTGTTGCGTGTGATGCGTTTAGAGTTTGTTTCTGGGCTTGTGTGTGCTTGTATGGTGTTGTGGTATGCATTCCTAAGGTCTAAGATGATTGATTTAGGCTTAGAATGGGTTTGGATGAGCTTGGAGGCCGAAAATGGCAGATTGGGTTCGGGATGAACTCCTTTCTGCATCAGCTAGGGCTAGGCGACCGACTGGAGGCCATTCGGCCGATTGAGAGGCGATTGAGGTTCATTCGCATGATTGAGCTTCATTTGCACAATTGAGGGTTTATTTGCACGATTAAGGTTCCATTCGTACGATTAGGAGTCCAGTCGCATGGGGAGTCATACGATTGGGGGTCCTGTCGCATAGGTGCTTAGTCGCATGAGTCCATTCGCATGAGGTAAGTCGCATAGGTGCTCATTCGCATTAGTTCCATCCGCGTGAGGTCCATATGCACGAATGGGTGTCCATTCGCAAAGATGTTCATCCGCATGAGTCCAATCGCATGATGTTTAGTCGCATGGAGGCCATGCGACTGAAGGGTGTCCATACGCCCGAATAGGGCTGTTGCACTCGAAGGAAAGTGTAGTTCGACTTCTGACTTTCGGGGGAAAGTGCAGATGTAAGTTTTGACGTAAAAGTTCTCGTAAGAGCATGTAAGAGGTCTGTTATGACATTAGAGAGTATGTTGGGCATGATGATGATGATGATTTTGCATGTTTATGCATGTTATGTGTGTATGATGTTGCCCTGTATGATTATGATGACAATGTATGATATGTCCCTTATTATGATGTATGTTTATCTTTCTTGTGGCTTTACGTGTCGTGTTAATGAATGAATGAAGTATTATGTAACGTAAAGTGAAAGATAATGAAAGAGGAACATGAAGTAAGAATGCATGCATTATTGAATGATGAATGAACGAAGGAAAGGCTTGCAAGCACATATATGAGGTGAGCAACTCTGTTGTTGCAAGAGACTCGGATAGCGTGCTATCGTTGATATTGCCATGAGGTGAGCAACCCTGTCGTTGCAAGAGACTCGGATAGCGTGCTATCGTTGAGATTGGCAATGAGGTGAGCAACCCTATGGTTGCAACAGACTCGGATAGTGTGCAATCGTTGAGATTGCTAATTAGGTGAGCGACCCTGTCGTCGCGACAGACTCGGAACAACAAACGTATGAAATGAACGAAAGTTAACGAATGTAATGAAAGATAAAAATAATATTATCTGTGTATACGTATGATGTATGATCGCATGAGAAAAGGAATAGTTCTAATGAAAGTAAAGTATGTTTTATTATAAAACTAGAACTCACTCAGCAACGCTAACTTTTTATGTGTTTCCAGTTGGCAGGTAATGTTGCTGAGGATGGTGCTGCGAGGCTACTCAGCTCTTTTTGATGGCATCCATTTGTATAGGGCTTTTGTGATGTAATGCAACAATATATTTTGTAACTGATTAATGATGTATTATTTGGCAAAAGCTTTTATAACGTAATGAGATGTCTATTTTTATAATTCCGCTGCAATGTTTTATGAAAGTTAAATGTAATTATTTGTTATATGTGCGATGAACGACCAACTGTAGGCGTCCCGGGAACGGGGCCTTACAAGTTGGTATCAGAGCCAAAGTTTAAGTGAAATGGGCAAATTTTCAAAATAAACCTTAACTTAAACTGAGAATGGGACGGAATGGAAATGGAATGCCAATCTGAGTAGCTGCGTGCCATCAGGTATTTTCGTAAAGTTAACCGTTTTTAGGTGCGCATGGTATGTGGTTATGTGTTGTATGTAGATTTAAATACTGATGTAGTCAGGACAGGTAATGCTTGGGGTATGACGAGTAAAGTAAGTGGCTAATCACAACTGACCACTGTAATTAGGGACTTACTATACTTGACATAAACTGAGCTGTTTCCTTGAATGACCGTGTTGGTATTTGAATCTTTCAGTGTGATATAAAGAATGGCTGGTGGTAGATCCTCTAAAGCTTCTAGGGGTGGAGGTCGTGGTGGGCCTGATGCTGATCTGCGACCTAAAAGAGGAAGGCCTAGAGTGGAGAAGGTGGTTCCTGAAGAACCTGAGACCCCTCATCCGGAGGCTGGGGATGAGAGTGCAAACTTGAGGGCCTCGGTAAAGGAGGTTGTTGTTGAAGAAGTACATCAGGTCATGTAGACAATCTTACTGTTTGTGGTGACTGAAGTCATCAAGGCTGTGAAAGAAGGAGAAAGAAAGGAGAGAAACAGGGCCTCGGGGGAGCGGAAGCAACTGGAGCCTGAAACGATTTTCTCTGATAATGAGGAAGATGAAGAAGATGAGCCCGTGCAAGAGGTGGTACGAGGCTATAACTACGGGGCGTTTATGAGACAAGCCCCCAACTTTTGATGGAAATGGCAATGCTGCTGCTTTTCACCGGTGGGTGAGGGAAATGGAGGCTGTACTTGATATCAGTGAATGCCGGGAAGACCAAAAGGTGAAGTTCGCTACCCACTCTTTTGTGGATTCGGCTCTGTGTTGGTGAGACAACATTGTCCAAGCCGAGGGTAGCAGGGCCATTGGAAGGATGAGATGGTCCGAGCTGAAAAAGTTGGTGATTAAGGAGTTTTGTCCTCATCGGGAAATGGACAAGGTCGAAAGGGAGTTCTTGCAACTGGAGGCGGGAACCATGACACACCAGCAGTACACCACGATATTTAACGAGATGGCACGTCTGGTGCCGGATCAGGTGACGCCTCTGTCACGAAAGATTAAGAGGTACATACAGGGTTTGCCGGTGGATATTCGCAGGCACATGATCGCGGCCGACCGAGCACGTTTAGGTCGGCAGTGGATTTGGCAGGGAGACTGTATGATGAGAGAACAGTGGTAGTGACTGAAGGCGGAAAGAAGGGCGGTGGCGATCGAAACTGGCAGGGGAAGAGGTTTGGTCGGGGTGATGCCTCGACGGGTAATAAGAAGGCACGGGTGGATGACCGCCGTGTGGTCACATCGAGTGCGGGATCAAAAAGGTGTGGCAAGTGTGGAAGGGAGCATAGTGGGGAATGCAGATTTGGGTCAAACTTGTGCTTCAAATGTGGGAAGGCGGGGCACATGGCAAAGGACTGTCGTTTAGTCCGGTGTTATAACTGTGGTGAAGAGGGTCATATGAGCAAGGATTGTAGAGGCCGATGGCTGAGAGCTCCAGGGCAAAGAAGACAGGAGGTGAAGGATCGAGGGCGAGCGCCAGGGCATTCACCATGACATAGGAGGAAGCTAGGACGGACCCTGATGTCGTGTGCGGTACGTTTCTGGTGAACCAAACTTTAGCTTCTGTGTTATTTGATTCGGGTGCCAGTAAAAGTTTTATTTCTGCTGCTTTCTGTGCTAAGCTGCCTGTTAGTTGTAGACGTGTTGATGCGCCCTTTGATGTAGAAACTACCATAGGTAAGTCTGCCAGGATTTTTGAGATGATAGAGAACTGTGATGTGGAACTTGAGGGTCATAAGTTTCCTGTTAGACCGTTCGTGATGACCTTAGGTGGTTTCGATTTGGTTCTTGGGATGGATTGGTTGGCGGACTTCGAGGCGAACATTGTGTGTCGCAACAAGATGATTCGTTTGACAGCGCCTGACGGTAGTTCAGTGACGGTTTATGGTGATCGGGTTACTACGATTCCGAAAGTGATCTCGATGGCGGTGGCGGGAAAGTGTATGAGGCGTGGATGTAGCGCTTACTTGGCCTATGTAAAGGATGTGGATACGCCAACACCACAACTAGCCGATGTACCGGTTGTGTGTGACTTTCCAGACATGTTCCCAGAAGACTTATCAGAAGTGCCACCTGACAGAGAGATCGAGTTTCAGATTGATCTGATACCGGGTGCCCAACCTGTTGCCAAGGCACCGTATCGGTTGGCTCCGACAGAGATGAAAGAGTTGATGGAGCAGTTGCAAGAGCTACTTGATAAGAGGTTCATTAGACCGAGTATCTCTCCTTGGGGTGCCCCGGTCCTATTTGTAAAGAAGAAGGACGGTAGTATGAGGATGTGCATTGACTACCGCGAGCTGAACAAGTTGACGGTGAAGAACCGATACCCCTTACCGAGAATAGATGATCTGTTCGATCAGCTCCAAGGTGCCAGTTGGTTCTCAAGGATAGATCTTCGATCTGGTTACCATCAGAAGGTGAGGTGAAAGAGCAGGATGTTCCTAAAACAGCTTTCCGTACGCGCTATGGTCACTACGAGTTTCTTGTCATGTCCTTTGGTTTGACCAACGCGCCAGCTGCTTTTATGGATTTGATGAACCGTGTATGTCGGTCGATGCTGGATAAATCAGTGATTGTGTTTATTGATGATATCCTGATTTATTCGAGGAGCGAGATTGAGCATGTCGGTCACATTCGGGAGGTTCTTGAGACGCTGAGGAGGGAGAAGTTGTATGCTAAATTCTCCAAGTGCACGTTCTGGTTGCGCGAAGTTCAGTTCTTGGGACATGTGGTAAATCCCGACGAGATTATGGTGGACCCGGCAAAAGTGGAGGCGGTTATGCAATGGAAGTCACCAAAGACGCCATCCGAGATTCGTAGTTTCTTGGGTTTGGCGGGCTACTATAGAAGATTTATCCAAGACTTCTCTAAGATTGCTTCTCCACTAACTAAGTTGACCCGAAAAGATGTGAAGTTCGTATGGGGTCAAGCTCAAGAGAAAGCATTCGAGGAACTGAAGGCGAGGTTGACTCAAGCTCCAGTTCAATCATTACCCGATGGAAGTGAAGATCTGGTGGTTTATTCTGATGCTTCCTACTCGGGGTTGGGGTGTGTTAATGCAGAGAGGAAGGTCATAGCCTATGCATCCCGATAGTTGAAGGTTCATAAGGTCAACTACCCCATTCATGACTTGGAGCTGGCAGCCGTGGTCTTTGCGTTAAAGATTTGGAGGCACTATCTTTACGGGACGAAGTGCACCATATTCATTGACCATAAGAGCCTGAAGTACTTCTTCAAGCAGAAGGATCTGAACATGAGGCAGAGACGGTGGTTGGAACTTATAAAGGATTATGATTGTGAGATCCACTACCATCCGGGCAAGGCCAATGTGGTGGCTGATGCCCTTAGCCGGAAAGAGAGGCCCGAACCGATTCGGGTGAAAGCATATCAACTGATCATGACCTCTGATGTAATGAAGCAAGTCAAAGAGTTTCAAGATGAGGCACTGAAAGAAGATCATCTTAACTCTGAAAGAATGAGAGGTCTGGTTGGGGAATTGGGTGAAAACACACTCGGTGTGTGGATTCCTTGTTTTGGGGATTTACACGTGAAGATCATGGATGAAGCTCACAAGACTCGATACTCCATTCACCCAGGTGCCACGAAAATGTACCAAGACATGAAGAAGGATTATTGGTGGCCGGGTATGAAGCGCGATGTGGTGGAGTATGTGAGTAAGTGTCTTACTTGCTTACAGGTGAAGGCCGAGCATCAAAAGCCGTATGGGAAGATCCAACCTTTGGATATACCGGAATGGAAGTGGGAGCACATCACCATGAATTTCATTACGAAGCTGTCGCGTACCCCGAAAGGGTACGATGCCATATGGGTGATAGTTGACCGTTTGACGAAGAGTGCTCACTTCCTACCGATCCGCGAGACATATTCATCTGAGAGGTTGGCTGATCTGTTCATCCGGGAAATTGTAATTTGTCATGGTGTGCCGGTGTCTATTGTGTCTGACCGCGACACCCGGTTTACATCTAAATTTTGGAAGAAATTCCACGACGCTATGGGGACGAGGTTACATATTAGCACGACTTATCATCCCCAGACTGATGGTTAGTCAGAAAGAACCATTCAGACACTGGAAGACATGCTTCGGGCATGTGTGATTGATTTTAGGGGAAGTTGGGATGACCACCTACCGTTAGCCGAATTCTCATACAACAACAGCTATCATGCCAGCATTGGTATGCCACCATATGATATGCTATACGGTAGGAGATGCAGAACACCCGTTTGTTGGGGTGATATTGGTCAGAAGGAATTGGGGAGCGTCGAGGTAATCGAGGCTACGACTGAGAAGCTTAAGAAGATTAAAGCCTTCATGAAGGCAGCCAAAGACAGACAGAAGTCGTATGCTGATTAACGACGCAGGCCGATTGAGTTCCTGGTGGGTGACCGGGTTATGTTGAAGGTCTCATCTTGGAAGGGTATCATCCGCTTTCGAAAGCGGGGTAAATTGAGCCCAAGGTATATAGGCCCTTTCCGAATCATCGCTCGAGTAGGAGAGGTGGCCTATAGACTAGAGTTACCGGATGAGTTAAGTGGAATTCACCCGACATTCCATGTATCTCATCTAAGGAGGTGCTTGGCAGATGAAGATATGATTGTTCCATTGGAAGATATCGAAGTAGACAAAAGGCTCAATTACATGGAGCAACCAGTGGCAATCATCGATAGAAAAGAGAAAAGTCTGAGAAATAAAGTGGTTCCTCTTGTGCGCGTACAGTGGAAGCACAGGAAGGGATCCGAGTCAACTTAGGAGACCGAGGAAGAAATGAGACAGCATTATCCACGTTTGTTCGAAAAATAACATGTTTTGGGGATGAAACCTATTTAAGGGGGGTGGACTTGTAACACCCGGTTATTTATGATTTTGAAGGCGACGAAGGAAGAAAAAGAAATAAAGTGCAAAGTCGAGGGACCAAACTCGTCAACAAAAAAAGTCGGGTGAGTGGGAGTATATAAGGGAGAGGGCAGCCCTTACACTCTCCCCCACACTCACAAATCAGCCAAAGAAAGAAGAGAAGAGAGAAAGAAGAGAAAAGAGGAAAAAGTGTCGGTTCGGGTTGGTTCGAGTGGCTAAAATCGTCGAGGAGCGAGTCAAATCGAAGCCCTTGTTATTGTGCTAGTTTGTGTGAGTTCTAGGACTCCACTTTTACTTGTTTTCAACTAATTTTGGGGCTGGAAAGCATCAAAAAACCGTTTTTGTATGTATGTGTTTATGACCCATTTGGGTGTGTTGCGTGTGATGCGTTTAGAGTTTGTTTATGGGCTTTTGTGTGCTTGTATGGTGTTGTGGTATGCATTCCTAAGGTCTAAGATGGTTGATTTAGGCTTAGAATGGGTTTGGATGAGCTTGGATGTCGAAAATGGCAGATTGGGTTCGGGATGAACTCCTTTCTGCATCAGCTAGGGCTAGGCGACCGACTGGAGGCCATTCAGCCGATTGAGAGGCGATTGAGGTTCATTCGCACGATTGAGCTTCATTTGCACGATTGAGGGTTCATTCGCACGATTAAGGTTCCATTCGTATGATTGGGAGTCCAGTCGCATGGGGAGCCATACGATTGGGGGTCCAGTCGCATAGGTGCTTAGTCACATGAGTCCATTCGCATGAGGTTAGTCGCGTAGGTGCTCATTCGTATTAGTTCCATCCGCATGAGGTCCATACGCACGAATAGGTGTCCATTCACACAGATGTTCATCCGCATGAGTCCAATCGCATGATGTTCAGTCGCATGGAGGCCATGCGACTGAAGGGTGTCCATACGCCCGAATAGGGCTGTTGCACTTGAAGGAAAGTGTAGTTCGACTTCTGACTTTCGGGGGAAAGTGCAGATGTAAGTTTTGACGTAAAAGTTCCCGTAAGAGCATGTAAGAGGTCTATTATGACCTTAGAGAGTATGTTGGGCATGATGATGATGATGTTGTTGCATGTTTATGCATGTTATGTGTGTATGATGTTGCTCTGTATGATTATGATGACAGTGCATGATATGTTCCTTATTATGATGTATGTTTATCTTTCTTGTTGCTTTACGTGTCGTGTTAATGAATGAATGAAGTATTATGTAACGTAAAGTGAAAGATAATGAAAGAGGAACATGAAGTAAGAATGCATGTATTATTGAATGATGAATGAACGAAGGAAAGGCTTGCAAACACATATATGAGGTGAGCAACTCTAATGTTGCAAGAGACTCGGATAACATGCTATCGTTGATATTGCCATGAGGTGAGCAACCCTGTCGTTGCAAGAGACTCGGATAGCATGCTATCGTTGAGATTGGCAATGAGGTGAGCAACCCTATGGTTGCAACAGACTCGGATAGTGTGCAATCGTTGAGATTGCTAATGAGGTGAGCGAACCTGTCGTCGCGACAGACTCGGAAGAACGAACGTATGAAATGAACGAAAGTTAACGAATGTAAAGATAATAATAATATTATCTGTGTATACGTATGATGTATGATCGCATGAGAAAATGAATAGTTCTAATGAAACTAAAGTATGTTTTATTATAAAACTAGAACTCACTCAGCAACGCTAATTTTTTATGTGTTTCCAGTTGGCAGGTAATGTTGTTGAGGATGTCGCTGCGAGGCTACTCAGCTCTTTTTGATGGCATCCATTTGTATAGGGCTTTTGTGATGTAATGCAACAATATATTTTATAACTGATTAATGATGTATTATTTGGCAAAAGCTTTTATAACGTAATGAGATGTCTATTTGTATAATTCCGCTGCAATGTTTTATGAAAGTTAAATGTAATTATTTGTTATATGTGCGATGAACAACCAACTGTAGGCGTCCTGGGAACGGGGCCTTACATTTTGTGGAAAAGATGGCCATAACAAAGATGGATGCTTCAAGCGAATCGGGTATCCGGATTGGTGGCCAGGCAAAGGTAAACAAGAGAAACTGAAACCAAGAGCAGCTTGTGTTGAGGGGGAAGTCAGCCCTATACCAGGCATGACCAACGCTCAATATCAACAATTCATAAAGTTGTTTGCTAACAAAGATGGTGGAACGGAAGAAGAAAGCACTCCCATAGCCAACATGGCAGGTAATATAGGTAAAGAAGGTAAATGGGTGATTGACTCAGGTGCAACTGAACACATAACACATGATGATTCACTACTAAAAAATAAAATAAAACAAAAACATGAACCACCTGTTACAATACCCAATTGCGAGACCATTACTGTTGAGGGAAGAGGAGACCTTACTCTCCCGAACGGTATGGTAGTTAAGGAGGTCCTTCATATCCCACATTTTAAGTGCAACTTGCTATCCATTAGTAGACTGTGCGAGGACCTTAATTGTGCTATAACCTTCTTTCCTAATTTTTGCATTATGCAGGACTTATGTTCGAGGATGTTGATTGGAATGGGTGAACGCAAAGGTGGTTTATACAAGATGGAATCGATGGGAGGCAAGAGGCAGGCAATGATGACGACTATTCGCACGTGGCATAAGAGATTAGGTCACCCATCGAACTCGAAACTTGCTCATGTTGATTTTTCGAAAAATGTTTCTTTAAGCTCGAAAGACTTTTGTGATACTTGTGTTAAGGCCAAGTTTGCCAGACTACCATTTCCAATTAGCACGAATAAAACTGGTGCTTGCTTTGATTTATTACATTGTGATGTTTGGGGCAAATATCGCACATCTTCATTCACACGTGCGAATTACTTCCTAACAATAGTGGATGATTTCAGTCGGGTTGTTTGGGTATTTCTACTTAAACATAAACATCAGGCAAGCACTTGCCTCATGGATTTCATAAAATGATACACCCAATTTGGAAAGAATGTAAAAGGAGTGAGATGCGATAATGGAGGAGAGTTTACCTCCAACCAAATGCTCGATTTTTACGCTAAGGAGGGAATCGTTTTACAAACAACATGCCCACACACACCTCAACAAAATGGTGTTGTGGAACGAAAACATCGACATTGTTAGAAACGGCGCGGGCGTTGAAGATCGAAGCTAACATGCAACGCGGTTTTGGGGGGAATGCATATTAACCGCGGCACAAGTCATAAATTGAATATCATCAGAAGCGATCGGGAACAAGACGCCTTATGAGGTTATGTAACAAAAAACCCGAATATGAACATATGAGGGTGCTTGGTTGTCTTGTGTATTACAAAAGCATGGAAACCAATGGGGATAAATTTGAAATAAGAGGTAGACCTGGGGTTTTTATGGGTTATCCACAAGGTAAAAAGGGGTATAAAATATATGATGCTAAACATAATAAAATAATTATATCCAGGCATGTTAAATTTTTGAGCATATTTTCCCTTTTGCAAATAACCGAACTGAAAAGGAAGAGGTCTTTGTAAGCCCTCATAGTTGGAAAAGTGAAGCAACAATTAATCATAGTGGGCCATCGCATGGTGTAGAAAATGAGGACCCAAATAAGAAAAGGGATCCTGCTAGAAGTGAGTCCATTGGACAACAAAGTGAACGGAGAGATCCACAAGCAGAATTCCAACATGTTGAAGAGCAAGCCCATGGGCCACAAAACACAACAGTGGAAGAAAGTAGGCAAGAAGAAAGCCCATGTGCGAATGAGAACATTGGGCCAGTTGATGAGCAAACTGAGCATAATAATGTACCTTGCCAAAATGAAGAAACTGATCCAATTTCTAGAAGTGCTGAAAATGAACCTGTTGAACCAAACTTGGAGGATGGTGAGCATTTAAGGGAGAAGCGAAGCAGATCACAACCGAAACATTTCAAGGATTACAATGTCAAGCTTCCCCATCTTTAAACCACAATCAACCCACTTCTGATCAACAGTCCTCGACGGTACACCCCTTAGCCCATTATGTTTCTTATGAAAAATTTACTAATGAACACAAAGCTTTTTTGGCGGCCACTACTTCAAGTAATGAGCCTAAGAATTTTCATCAAGCAGTACAAGATCCAAGGTGGAGAGAAGCCATGCAAAACGAGATCCGTGCTCTTGAAAAAAATGAGACGTGGACTCTAGAGGAGCTACCAGAGGGCAAGCAAGCTATTGATTCGAAGTGGATCTACAAAATAGAGTACAAGCCAAATGGAGATGTGGAACGATACAAGGCTCATCTCGTTGCAAAAGGTTACACACAAATGGAAGGCGTAGATTTCCATGAGGCTTTCGCACCTGTTGCAAAGTTGGTCACGGTTCGGACCTTACTAACCGTAGCCGTGAAACAGGGATGGCACATGCATCAACTTGACGTGAACAACGCCTTTCTGCGTAGAGATTTACATGAGGATGTCTACATGAGAATACCACAAGGTTTTGGCAAACAAGGCGAAAATTTTGGTTTGCAAGCTAAGGAAATCACTCTATGGGCTCAACCAAGCGTCACGAAACTGGTATAAAAAATTCACCAACTCTCTATCCGACATTGGTTTCAAACAAGTGAGTGAAACAAGTGAGTGCTGATCACTCCTTGTTCATGTTCAAAGAAAGGGATGTTCGGGTTGCTGCTCTAATCTATGTAGATGACGTTATTATTGTGGGAAATTGCTTAAACAAGATACAAGACACTAAGGAATTTCTCAACAAAAAATTCAGCATAAAGGACCTTGGACAATTGAAATTTTTCCTCGGCATAGAAGTTGCAAGAACGAAAGAAGGCACGATTCTAAGTCAAAGAAAATATACACTCGACATCCTTGAGGAAACGGGGATGATGGGTTGTCGACCAAGTCCTTTTCCCATGGAACAAAACTTGAAACTTGGGAGGTGCGATGAAGAACCAACAGGGTTCTCAGATATCTAAAGGCAACACCTAGGCAAGGAATTTTAATTCCTAAAGCAGGAGGAACAAACCTCACGGCCTACAGTGACTCAGACTGGCTAGGCTGTCCAATCACACGAAGGTCAAGAACTGGTTATTTATTACTTCTAGGGGGCGCCCCGATCTCATGAAAGTCCAAAAAACAGTCTGTTGTCTCACGATCATCTGCGGAAGCTGAGTATCGAGCAATGGTAAATGCATTTAGTGAAATTTTATGGATGAGATGGCTACTGCACTTGCTTTATATTACACATGTTGGCCCAACACCCCTCTTTTGTGACAATCAGGCGGCTCGTCACATAGCCACCAATCCAGTTTTTCATGAACGTACCAAACACGTTGAGATGGATTGCCATTTTGTTAGAGAACGTGTTGACTCAAAAGAAATACAACCCATGCAGATTGACACTAAATTACAACTGGCAGATGTTCTTACTAAACCACTCGGGGCACAACAGTTCACAACGTTACTTGACAAGTTGGGCGTTCGAAACCTTCACGCTCCAACTTGAGGGGAGTATAGATGGATACAAATCTTCCCGAATATTCTGCCACATTCACCTCCAACCTCCTTCCATACTTATCACCTTAATTCTTGGCATGATTATAGTTTTCTCTTTGCATATAAGTCGATTATTATTTTGATATTCCCTGTAACTTTCTTGATCATCTTGTACCATATCAATTTTAATATAACCAGCATACAAGCTGCTCACAGGCCATTAGAGATAGCTTTCTGCTAACGTCTAAAGGGGAATTAGGGCTTACGTCATGGCCTTAAATTTCATAGAGTGGTTAGGGAATTTTCAATTGGCGATTTGAAGGCGGCCTGCTTGTGTTATAACCACCTACTTTTAAACGACCGTTTGAGTCTGCGGTTGCGTAGTCAACTTACTTTGACATGTTCTAAGAATAGTAGGGCCCTTGATCAAAAATATATTTTTTTAGAGTGTCATTTAGTGTGTTTTCTATATGTTTAAATAAAAAGATACAATTTCGTGTAAGGGTCTCTTTGAAATATGTTATAAGGATTAAAATTTTATATAAACAAAACATATAACCTGAACTAAGGCCTATTTTTGCATCCATATCAAATACGACTTGTTGTTTTCTATTTACAATTTACATAATCAAGCATTGAATTTTATTTGCTAATAATACGACTTATTGATTGTTATACGATGAAATATATGTTGGTCTGTTTTATACAAGACTAGTTTTAGTAAAAACGTGTATTATACGGTTTGAATAAATAAAATATTAAATAAAATGAAAATTTATTAATTATAAGATAATATTCAGAGATAAAATATGATTGAAATTACATATAAATAAAAAGTACAAATAATAAAAAAATGATATCAACTTTGTAATATTTTGTATTTTCCAAAAACAACTAAAATTTTGTTTCAAAACAACTTTTTTAAAGGTAATTTTTAAAAACCTTCTTATTATAACTCACAATTTTAATAATTTTGGTTTATAAAAAATTACATTTCAAAAAACCAATTTTAAAAAGGTTGATATTTATAACAATTATTATTATATAGAAGTTTGTTTCTCTAGAAAATTAATAAAAAGATCCTTTTTCTTAATTTATTAAAAAACTATTTTAATTTACGAAATAATTAAATAATATTATACTAATTAATATGATTATTTAATAAGAGAAAGAAAGGGTAAATTTTTAATGAGAAAAAATATGGTGATGACACGTGTTTTTTTTAGTTACTCTCTTATTATATTAGAAATATTTGTTATTTAAATTTTTATTCTTTGCTTTTATAAAAGAATGTAGTTTGTCTCAACTAGCATCAGATGGTATGCCAAATATGCTATTCTTGAACCAAAAATTTATTAGTGTGAAAGTACAACCGTAAAACTGAGAGGGAAAAATAATTTGACCGTATGTTTGATTTACATTGAATCAAGAATATAAAGATACCTACGCAATAAGTTTAGCCCATAATTAAGCAACTATACAAGCGAATTAATAATAAGATTTGACTTATTCTTTTGTTCTAATCTTTATATACAATAAATAAAATGAGGTTTTGTCACATGGTTTAACTACTGCATTATCATATGTCATGATTTTTTAAATACAACAACCGCGTGTCAGATTTTGTTTAAATGACGGCTAGACAATATTTTAAAATTCAAATTTATTATTGATATGTAGTTATTTTTCTAAATTTACTATTAAATATTATATCAATTTTCCTAAATTTATTATTGATTATTTTTGGTAAGATAATAATGATGATAATTAATTAAGATAATAATTTAAAAATTAATTTTAAAATTGATACGCATTTATTTTTTTTAAATTTAGTATCAATCTTATTTTAATTTTCCTAAATTTAGCATTGATTATTTTTAAAAGAAACCTAACTTTAGTATTGATTATTTCTATATAGTAAAAAACTACATATCAATTTTAAATTTAATTTATAATGTCACATGACATCTTCACAACATACAATTATCACCCGACATGTTATTAGCACATGTTTTTATAATGAATTGTTTAAATATTGTTTAATGTCTAATTGAATAACATTATAAAATTAGATTTTAGAATTTAATAATTGAAACATAAATTTAAAAACTTTAAATTTCAAATTCAATATGCAATTCAACCGAGCTTTATATAAAAATAACTAACTAAATTAAATCAAATTTGAAATTTACTACTAACAATCTGAATATCCAAATGTAGCGTATGTAGTTCACAAATTTTAAATTTTAATGGTAACAATCAATCTAAGTAGGTTACTAATTTCGATTTTGAAAATCTTCTATACTCTAACAATATCGTATAATATTTGTCTGCATTATATATAACATAATACCATTGTTTTATTATAATATATATATATATATATATATATATACAATAATTTTTTCTGATTACTGTTCTTTCACTATCAAATATATTTTAGAAATATACGAAATAATTTCTCCTATAATCAAAGAGTTCAGGTATTATGCATGAAGAATTCTCCTACTCCTCCATTATTCACACAATCATTATAGTCTACTCATTTCGATTGCATTTAATAAGAATATAAATCTTTCCTTAATAAAAATAATACTATAGTTTAAAAGTTAATTTAAATGGATGGTTGATGTGGGTAAAATGTCATTTTTATAATTTTTAACATTATTAATTGCTGACTAACAGAATTTGATACCATAGATAAATAAGAATGATATATTAGGGATCATATTCAGAATTTTTAAACTTTAAGGATCAGACCTAAAATTTTAACATAACATAAGGACCTCGAATGTAATTTACTCTATTTTTAATATAACTTTTTTAACTCGTATAACACACGGGTGGTTAGACTTGTACAAACTAATATAGAAAATGCTAGAATACAATAACCATAATGTCACTCGTCTAATCTCTTAAATGATGTTTTTAAAAAACATATTGTGTGACAAACACTGGGAACTAAACCTAATAGAAAGATAAATCATACCTTTATTGGTTAAAATCTCAAATGTGCATAGTAACCAATTAGTGATACGTTATAGCTATCAATCAGACGTCAGACCTGGATACTTTGGAACGCATTGTTGTAATGTTAGACACTCTACTTTTTGTGTTACAGGACATTGCCCGTAAAAGTTAATTCCAAAACTTATAAATAGTTTTAGAACTAAAAATTTATCTGAACATTTAGATCATTTAATCAATGGTGAAAGATAAAGTGATATTTTAATTACAATCCCCTCTACCCTCATCTGCGAGGCGTATTAACCATCAACGTCATCACCATGTTTTTGTTATCGTTATAAAAGCAAGCGATGGAATCATGGTCGATGGATTTTAATGGGATGAAATATGTTGTGGGCTTGTGGCGTAGGAGAAAGAGAGAGGTAGAAGTCATAACTGTAGACTGAAAACCGTAACTTGAAATAACTATTGTAGACACCACTTTTAAATTAATGTATGTAAATTTTAAGACTAATATATTACGTCAATTATAAATGGATAGGTTAAATAGACACCCCAAAATTATAAAATCAACACCCGAAAATTTCTATATGGGACGTATAGCCCCATACGTGTCGTATAGAGGGGTCGTATAGCCTATAGGGACGTATAACCACTCTGATAGTCCCCTGAATTTTTCCTCGTAGTCAGTGTCGAAATTTGCTATACGCGTCGTATAACCCTATATGTGTCGTATAGGGGGGTCGTATAGGCCTATATGAGGTGTATAGCTCTGTGACACCCCCCTGAATTTTCTTCGTTTTTTGTGTACTCGACCCTATATGCCGCGTATGGACCCATACACGAAGTATAGGGGGTGTCGATCTATATGGGTGGGTGTCTCTTTATTAGGACCCATTATAAAACTCAAATATTAAACCGTGTGTCAAATTTGTCACAAATAATAAATTTTAAACTGTATTTTATCTCAGATGGTGTCGCAAATGTGTTACAATTATATGTAACTAGTCTTAAGCCCCCTGTGTTGCAGCGGGGGCGTAAAATCGTGTCAAGTAGCACTAATAACACACTATCTCCAGTGACCAGTAACATTCCAAATATCATAATAGAAAAAAAAAACGAACGAAAAGTATGTGTAAAAATGGTTAAACCATGTAGGCGAAACGTAAAACATATAAAATAATAAGAAAATCGATCTAGAACCAGCGTGTTACAACATGGTCGTTAAATAGGGAAAACATATGGGTAAACACATTGAACCATACACGCACGTTGCAGTGAGTTAACTCGTAAAATTTAAACTGAACCATAAGATAAAATTTTAAAATATGAAAAGTACAGAAGATTAAAGTTGAAAGTACAAAAGATATTGGGGTCAAATTATAAAAATATAAAAGTATTAGATTAGGATAAGAAAGAATTTAAGGATTAAAAAAGAGCTAAAGATGGATACAATCAATTAAACATATAGTACAACTTACTAAGCATTGCAAAATTGGTAACTAGTAATATATAAATAAAAATAATAAATTTAAATTGATATCGAACGGTGTCGCAGATGCTTCTCTAAGGTACCACAAAAGGTGTCGAAAATGTGTCACCAATAATTAACAAAAGTTAAATCATAATTAAATAAATGTTAAATTGAAGTAAGGTTGTGTCGGAAATATGTGTAACTACCAACACAATCTTTTTGTCAGAAATGCGTCGTAGATTGCGTCACAAAAGCGTCGCAAATGATTTCCGACAAGGCTTTTTCCTATTCAGATTTTCCGTCACGGATGAGCCGGAAATTCTTGTTTCCTACACATTTGCTACACATATTTGCGTACGTAGCAAAGCAACCACTTTTCTAGTAGTGTACTAAAGTTTTTGTGATTTTGGTATGTACAACTTGATTTTAACCTAGCACCAATAATGAAATGAGATGGTACCAAATGTGAGAAAATGAAAGAAACGAATAATCATTTGAGAAAATGAAAGGAACGTAAAGTTAATTTTAGAAGAGCGTTTCTTCTCGCTAAATGGTTTTGAAATGAAATAACCTAACAAGTTTAGAAAAATATGTTTCTTTACAGGCTACAGTAATATAATCGTAAGGCCAAGCTTACAAAATACTCCTTCAGATTGTTCTCGTATGGTGATATCATATTCGCTAAACCTTTTTTAATTACTCTAAAGTTTTTACATAAACTTAGTTTATACGTCTTTTTATATGACTTTAATTAAATTAGATTATTATTATAGGGGTCGATTACTATATAAAGTGTAATTTTCGTGTAAAGCATACGAAGTCACAATGATGCAACACGTGTTTTCTGGCAGAGAGATAGTTTCGTCAGCGTCACAATTACGCATATATTGTACATAATTACGCAAGTTATATTTATAATTACGCAAGTTATATGTATATTACGTAAGATATATTTGGTATCATGCAAAATAAAATTACTCGCGTTATAAAAAATAATTACGTAAGTTATATTTATATTACCCAAGTTATGTAGATAATTACGCAGTAAATAATCACGCAAGTTATATGCATAGCACATAGAACTATTTTTTAAATGTTTTTTTAAATGTCTTTTCAAAAAGCATAACAATACTATACTCATATTAAAAATGATAAAATGCTCATTTCTGTAGTGTATTTTTTTTCAAAATAATTTTATATGAAAAAGTTATATGTGTTTAAAAACAGGAAGAATTTAAAAAAATCAACAATTGTAGGCTATTTTTAATCTACACATCTAGGCACATTCCCTTGCGTGATGATTCCATATTAAATCTGAACCATTTATCTTTAGATCAATGGTACTCGTTACTCCGCACCCTTCACACGAACTATAAGCTTTGTAGTGTAAACTTTCCCTATTATTATACCGGCCATTTATGTAACTAAAAAAATATATTAACTTACTTTATTTTATCAACCAGCAATCAGTGGCGTATCCAGAAAATTTTTTCATGGGGGCGGAAACTTCTTAAAGGTCGGTTGACTAATACGGTAACGCTATATACTAAATTTTTTGAACCATTTCGGGTCCATGACAGGTTGGATCGGGTCGGCTCATTTAACAAAAAAGACAATCAAACTAAATTTCATAAAACAATAAAATCACGTCAAATGTCATTACAAAAACAGAATAAAAGTACAATATACCTAAAGTTGTTCTCTACGAGGTTTTATTTTTTTAAATCTTTCCATAACAAAATTAATGGACACATTCCTAAGTAAATCTTTCTCCATAAAACAAATACAATTATCGCTTAAATTTTCATCACCCATCCGATTACGCAAATCGGACTTCACGTACTTCATTGCCGAAAAATATCTTTCAACCGTTGCGGTTGCAACGGGTAATACGAGAGCTAGATTCGATAAACGATATACCAATGTAAATGAAAGGTGTTTCTTTGTTTGAACTACTAAGTGTACAAGACTTGATAAACCATCCAAGTTGGCAACTTGATAAACCATCCAAGTTGGCAAATCGACTACCCGCTTTTAAATTGTCAATAAGATCTCTAGTTCAATCGAACGTTTTCTTTTATCATTTTTATTGAAATCATTCGGGTACAACTCGGATACTCTTAGTATTTGTGAAACGTCAAAACCACCAAAATTATTACAAGGACTCAAACTACTCAAAAACAAGTAAGTTGGATGTTACCTCGTTAAAACGACTCCCAAACTCTTGTATTTGCATATTTAAAACCGCATTGAAGCAATCATACTCAAAATAGTGGCGATATGTGATATTTGTTTTTGTCATGTCTTCTTGGGTTAATGTCTTCATCATTCATGTTTATCACTTCAAGTTTATATTTTTTACAAAAAGAGTTAACATTGTCAAAGAACTTATTGAAACTCACATTCTAAATTTCTCAAGTTGACGTTTGGTAGAAGAAACCAATGAAACTACATTCAATAAATCTTGCTCTTTTCTTTGAAAACTTTGAGACAACGTGTTTGTGATATCTAGAATATACGACATCAAGTGGAAGTAGAAGACAAAGTTGTATTTTTTATTTCCGATTGAAGTCCATCCGCTTGTTTGACGGGGGCGATTGCGAAATTTTACAGGGGGCGGGTCGAGAATTGAGCGTATATATAACATTAGAAAAAAAAATTAGGGTGGGCGGCTGCCCCCCTCCCATGAGGGTAGGTTCGCCACTGCCAGCAATACTAAATAGTAGAAATAATTAATATAATAGTACTCAAAAGATCGTGAACCTCATGCTTCTTCAGGATTTCTTTGTTTGCATACTACAGCATCACAGGCAGTGGCTTTTGCCTGAAACAAATGGATACAACAAATCTAATCTAGAAGATGAAGATTTTGACCGAGAAATTGCTTCATCAGCGAGAATTCAGTTTATGGGATAAAAACAGTGTATGGGAAGAACGCTAATTGTTTGCATTTAGAGATATATATATTAATTATCACAACAAACCCTACACTTCTTATTGAAAAAAGGATTCGAGAGGTTGGTAGAGAGAGGGCAATGAGATCAAGTCTAAGATCGAAATGATCATGCTAATAACGTCAATTAAAAAGAGTGTGAAATGGGAGAGATTATATTCAATCTCATATCTGAAGAAAGGTGCAAACGTGTAACTATTTTTCATTAACTCTAGAGAGAAGCAAGCTCTCTTATTTATACATGAATAAAGAGAATTACTAGAAGGATCCAGAAGAATCCTTCTATAACTAACTGTAAAACCATACAAACAACCATGTAACTAACTCTACTAATCTCTCTAATATGCCCCCTTAAGCTGAACGAGAGATAGAAACGTGAAGCTTGGACCGAAATTCATCAAAGTGAGCCGATGATAAGCCTTTAGTCAGAATGTCGGCAAGCTGAGAGCGAGTGGGAAGATACCGAATGGTAATCTCGCGTGATAACACTATATCACAAATAAAATGTAAGTTAATCTCAATGTATTTTGTACGCTGATGAAACATAGGATTAACTGCAAAATAAGTGGCACCAATATTATCACGTGGGCGAACTTGAAGAAGAGATATGTAGCTCACGTAGTAACAACATAATCCATCATAACTCTACAGCAGTGTGAGTAAGAGCACAATACTCAGCCTGAGTGCTAGAACGAGCAACAGTAAGTTATTTCTTGGAACTCCAACTAATGAGATTGGGCCCAAGAAACACACAATAACCAGTAGTCGAACAACGATCATCAGGGCAACCAGCCCAGTCTGCATCAGAATAGCCATGAAGATCAATGCAGGGGGATCGATGAATAACCAACCAATGAGAAACAGTACCACGAAGATATCGTAAAATACGCTTGACAGCAGCCCAGTGACGATTAGTAGGAGTCTGAAGAAACTGAGACACCTTACTAACCGCATAAACAATCTCAGAGCGAGTCAAGACTAAGTACTGCAAGGCACCAATAGTATGGCGATACAGGGATGGATCATTAAAAGGAATGCCTGAATATCGAGATAATTGTCGGCCATAAATAACAGGTGTGGATAAGGGCCTACACTATGCTAACCCTGGTCAGTGTAACAAATCAAGTAAATAGCGCTGCTGAGACAGATATAGACTATCATCACTAAATGTAGCCTGAACTCCCACGAAATAAGATAATGTCCCTAAATCTTTGGGAGCAAACTGAGAGTGTAAACGAGTAATCAGGGAAGTAACAAACTCGAAAGAACTCCCAGTAATGATAATATCATCCACATATACCAGAACATAACAAGTAGTACTATCTCGCTGATAGACAAATAATGCAGTATCAGATAGACAATGTGAAAAGCCACTGGAAAGAAGAGCGGAAGAGAGCTTGGAGAACCAAGCTCTAGGAGCTTGTTTGAGGCCATAAAGAGCCTTCCGAAGAAGATAAACATCATGAGACCGAGAAGAGTCAACAAATCCAGAAGGCTGAGACATGTAAACGGTCTCAGATAAATCCCATGAAGAAAGGAATTGTTGACATCAACTTAACGAATAGTCCATCCTCTGGAAAAGGCAACAGACGGAATAAGACGAATCGTAGTGGGTTTAACCATAGGACTAAAATTCTCATTATAATTAATCTATTTTGTCTGGTGAAAGCCCTTGGCAACCATCCGGGCTTTGTAACGATTCACAGAACTGTCAGGATTATGCTTAATATTGTAAACCCACTTACAGATAACAATGTTGACAGAAGTAGGTGGAGGAACAAGTTCCCATGTGTGGTTAGTATGTAGTGCATCAAAATTAGCACGCATGGCATCCCAACAGACAGAATAATGCTGAGGATGAGAAAAAGAAGAGGGCTCAATGGTGGGAGCAGTGGTAGCATGAAAGAGAACATGATCTAGGAATTGTCTAGGCTATCAGGTATGATCACGAGAACGAGTGACCATAGATGAGTGATTGGAGGAGGAACAAGAGAATCAAAGGAAGGAGAGAGAGAGAAAATGAAGGAGGTGTAGGAGGAGAGGAAGAAGAAACATGAGAATATGAGGGAGGAGGAATCAAGAAATCAGGAAGAGAGACTGTAGTATGAGATACAGGAGAAATAGGACAACCTGGAATCTCAAATACAGTCTCATGAAAGGTAACATGACGGGAAGTAATGCTACGAGAGGTACAAGAATCGTAGTAGAATTAACTACTATGACTAAGAGCATACCCGAGAAAGATACAAGAAGTAGATTTGGGGAAAGCTTATACACTCGAGAATCACCAAGAAATGGATAACACAAGCACCCAAAAATACGAAGAATGGAGTAATCAAGCCGAGCGCCGAAAAGAACCTCTAAGTAGTAGAGTAATTAAGAATCGGCGTAGGAAGCCGGTTAATAAGAAAGACTGCAGTCGCATAAGCATCACTCCAAAATTTCTTTGGTAGATGAGCATGAAACAATATGACACGAGAAACCTCAGACAGATGATGGTTCTTGCGCTCAGCAACCCCATTCTGCTAAGGGGTATAAGGGCAAGAGATGCGATAGGCAATGCCAAACTCGAAGAGATAACGAGCCATGTCACCATGAATAAGCTCAGGAGCACCATCACACTGTAGATGTTTGATGGTGCAAGAGAAGAGATTTTCAGCCAAAGGTCGAAAAGGGCGAAATGCATCAACTGCCTCTGAGCGTCTAGTCAATGGATACATCCATGTAAAATGACTATAGTCATCTATGAATGTAATAAAAAAACGATAACCAGATCTAGATCAACAGGTGAAGGACCCCATATATCACAGTGAATCACATGTAGAGGAACAGTAGAATGAGATACACTAGAATGAAAAGACAAAAGAGTAGATTTTGAAATACAACATGAGTTACAAGGTTTATGTAAAGATTTAGAAGACAAAGGTAACAAAGAAAGCCTAGACAGCACAAGATCTGAAGGATGCCCCAGTCGTGTATGCCAAAGCTCCTAAGAAACAGAGAAAGTCATAGTAAAATAGTAAAGCTGATGAGGACTAGCTCGCATGTGGTGGAGGAGCTGTCCGGTGTGAGTCTGTACAGATAAACCAAAACATGAGAAAATTACAGAAATAAGATGATCAGTCATAAGTTGTGTGATTGATAAGAGATTCTTGGCAAGGCTAGGAACCAAAAGATCATAGCGAAGTAGTAAAATACATCGCGATAATCATAGATAAGAAAATCCAATATGAGATATGGTAAGAGATGTACCATTACCAACAATGACACGTTTAGAGCGAGTGTAGGGAATAATACCGGAAACATAGAAGGATCTGAAGTCATATGGGCAATAGCACCGCAATCAAGAATCCATGACTTAAAAGTCTGAAAGGTGCTCGAAACATCTGCACTAAGGCCATAGTGTGGTGAAGTGGAAGTAGAAGCCCAACTTAGAAAACGATCAGGCCCGAATCTTGTCGGATTGAGCCTAAAACCAGAAGCATAAGAAGAGACAGGCTGATGCAGTCCAAGCCCATAGGATCCAGATTGTTGAGGACCAAATGATCCATTACTGGAAGTAATCGGCCTAACATATTGAGCAAGAGCAGTTAGACGCGGGCCCAATAGCCCATTACCAAGAGGTGACTTCACGGATTGCCCTAGATCACCATATCCAAAACCATCAGCACCGCAAGCAACACCACTGATATCAAGAGTAGCAAGATTAGCTGCTAATTGAGAGGGCGGTGTCCATCGTTGACCACCACGACCACCACCAAAGGGTCTGCCACCACCGTAACCTCTATTTCCGTTCCAATTTGTCCACCAGTTTCTGTAGATCGAGAAGCATCAGTAGGAGTGTATCGAAAATAACATGTTGAAGCTTTATGATCAGATTTGGCATAAATTTAGCAGATAATCGTCCTTGACGCATCAACATGTGGTGGATTCAGAGTAGCGGCAGTCATAGCAGCAAGAATCGGTTGCTTAATCGATTGTCTTTGCTTCAAGCGAGTTTTATAGGTGAGAAGCTTCGATCTCAGTTGAGAAAGTGAGAGTTTTGTCTTGATTTTCAACATTCATGACAAAATTCTCGTCATCAACGTTTAAACCTTGAAGAACTTGTAGTACGATTAAGTCATCTGAGATTGGATCACGAATAGCACTAAGAGAGTCAACTATTTCTTTGGCTTAATTCAGAAAAGTAACAATTGATTTGGATTCTTGTTTGAGAAGATGAAACTATGTACGAAGTTGAGACTGTTTTGCAAAAACAGTTTGAAGAAAAGAATCCTCAACTGCCTTCCACCGTTAAAGTTGTTTTGGAGTTGTGCGTAATATGTAGAATTGAGGGAGACAACATTGTAGTAATCAAAGCTTGAACATGTTCATTACTTTTCTCCTAGAGTGCTCGATCGACATCTGATGAATCCGGTGCTGTTGCATCTGATTATATGAAGTTTAACAAGCCCAAAGTCTTCAAAATAGTGACTATTTGATGCTTCCAGTTTAGGTAATTACTATCACGTAGTTCGATTGACAAAAAGTTTGCATTGTTTGGAAGCGGATTTGTTGAATTCACCATTTGTATATGTTGTTTAAGATGAAGAAGATGAAGTAGATGAAGTCAGTGAATGCAATTTGTTTAGGATGAGAAAGAATCTATTGAGGAAGATAATAAAGAAGATTTAGTTGAAGAAGAAGGTGAGTTGAAGGTGGATTACTGGTAAAGAAACCAGAATCGTAGAGCATAGAGCTCTGATACCATGAAGAAAGGTGCAAACGTGTAACTATTTTTCATTAACTTTAGAGAGAAGCAAGCTCTCTTATTTATACATGAATAGAGAGAATCACTAGAAGGATCTACAAGGATCCTTCTCCAACTAACTATAACAACCATACAAATAACCATGTAAGTGACTCAACTAATCTCTCTAATAATATCATCGCTCCAATTATAAAAAGGTATATACATATATTTACTAGCTAGATTTGTCGAGCTGAAGCTGTAACGACATAATCATGGAATAATTGTGAGATAATATAAGGAATAATTATAGCATAGTGTATGTATTTATAGTCATTTATAGCCAACATCACATTATTAATATAACTTCACAATCCACAAAATAAAATAAAATTACATATAACATAAACTACTTCAACTATTTGTTATGAACCATGAATGTTTATACTCTTACTTCCGTTTGAATAGTAGCTTGAAGGTTTTTCTCTTTTCGTAGCAATCCCAAATTTGTTACACATGTCAAGTTTCGAGGGATCAACCTCATCTAGAAGAACCCAATTAAATTCATGAACTAACGATGCCAAAATAAATTCAACATTCTACGTGCCGGACGACAAACCTGGGCACATCCTCATTCCTAACCAAACGGCAATAACTCAAAGTCTTGGCCCTTAAAATCTGATTTTGACCCCATAAATCGTTCTGGGTTGAAAGATAAAGGGTCATCCCAAACTTTAGGGTCACGTCCCATTGCCCAAAGATTAACAAATACTTTGGTATTTTTGGGAATTGTGTAGCACATAATCTTGCAAGTGTCGGTAGCCATATGTGGAAGAAGGAGAGGTACAGTTGGTTGTAGTCTCATAGCTCCTTTGATGCAAGCGTGAAGGTAAGGTAATTTAGATAGTTGTGATGGATTGATTTTATTATATGTGACTTCCATTCTCATCTCATCTTCTAGTCTAGACATAACTTCTTTGTGTCTAACTAGTTCCGACATAACCCACATCACGGTACTAGTAGTAGTATTTGTCCCGGCGACAAATAGTTCCTAAAAACACGAGAGATTGGTTTGATTAGAAAAGATTGTGGACTGAAAACAATGTCTTTCTTCTGTATATTAAAACTATATTCACTAACTTATATATCATAAAAATGACTTTTTGGATGGTATATATCCACTTAACCTTTGTAAATGGCGTATATGCTCATTACTCATTAGCTGCAAACAAATTCTATTTTTGTGATAAACACATAAGTGGAGTTAGAGTAGCTAAGAAAAACGTACCATAACTAATTGATGGATCTGATTATTTGAGAATCCATTTTCAAGCAAGCGGTCAACAAACGATTGTGCATGCTCAGACGATCATGTTGAAGAACTAACTTGAGATCTTCTTTCCTCTATTAAATATTCCCAGTGACTAAATTACTTTGAAAATTCTTTCATTGTTCCCTTCCTTATTCCTTGAAGATCTCAAGGATGAGAAAAAATGAACCAAAATCTATTATACGGCCTCCAAACTCTATTACATTATGAAGTGCCACTTTCAACTCATCATGACTCCCGTAGTCATCTTTCAAATAAATTAAATCTTCAATAAAAATAATGGAAGTCAATGTGTTGAATAGTGTAGTAAAAACTACATCCTCAATGTTAATCACCTCTACTTGTTTACTACGCAAGAAATCCAACATATGAGTTGGAAATTCTTGTTTCCTACACATTTGCTACACATATTTGCGTACGTAGCAAAGCAGCCACTTTTCTAGTAGTGTACTAAAGTTTTTGTGATTTCGGTATATACAACTTGATTTTAACCTAGCACCAATAATGACATGAGATGATACCAAATGTGAGAAAATGAAAGAAACGAATGATTATTTGAGAAAATGAAGGAAAGTAAAAATAATTTTAGTAGAGCATTTCTTCATGCTAAATGGTTTTGAAATGAAATAACCTAACAAGTTTGTGACAATATGAATCTTTACAGTAATATAATCGTAAGGCTAAGCTTATAAAATACTCCTCTATTCAGATTGTTCTCGTATGGTGATATCATATTTACTAAACCTTTTTTTATTACTCTAAAGTTTTTACATGAACTTATTTTGTACGTCTTTTTATATGACTTTAATTAAATTAGATTATTATTATAGGGGTCGGTTACTATATAAAGTGTAATTTTCGTGCGAAGCGTACGAAGTTACAATGACGCGACACGTGTTTTCTGGCGGAGTGGTAGTTTTGTCCGCGTCATAATAACGCATATAATGTGCATAATTACGCAAGTTTTATTTATAATTACGCAAGTTATATGTATTATTACGTAAGATATATTTGATATCATGCACAATAAAATTATTCACGTTATAAAAAATAATTACATAAATTATATTTATATTACGTAAGTTATGTTGATAATTACGTAATTAATAATCACGTAAGTTATATGCACAACACATTAAACTTTTTTCTTAAATGTTGGTTTTTTAAAAAGACATATAGCAATACTATACTCATATTAAAGATGTTAAAATACTTGTTTTTATAGTGTTTTTTTAAATATAATGTCATATGACAAAGTTATATGTGTTTAATAAAATATGGAGAATTCAAAAAAGTCAACAATTATAGGCTATTTTCAATTCTACTCGTCCAAACATATTAACTTGCATGATTATTTCATATTATATCTGAATCGTTCATCTTTTAAATCAATGGTACTCGTTACTTCGTATCATTCGTACGATTTTATAAGCTTTGTAACGTAAACTTACCCAATTATTATATATGCCCTTTCTTTAATTAAAAAAATTATATTAACTTACTTAGTTTATCATCCAGCAACACTAAATAGTAGAAATCTATAACATCTAATAAAACAAGGTTTTTTCGCCACTTGTCATTCTCTAAACTCATGTTTTTGCCACTTGTCATTTTTCAAAGCATTCACAAATCAACTTTCCCTTTAAAAAGATATTATAGTAATTTAAATACTCATACAAATTTCTCTCTCATATTAAAAATAAATTTTATTAATTGATATGTTTCTCTCTCATATCTAATTTTTTCAAAATCAAACTATCTTTTTTTAAAATAGATTTTATGAAGAAAATTAAAAATCACATCTTTTAATTAAAATCTAAATAAAAAAACTAAAGTTGTATATAATATGAAATTTTTTATAACATTAAACGTTTTTTAAACAAAAAATTTTAATCGTTTTATTTTTAAAAAAAATTATAAGCAGGTGAATATTTTAAAACAATCTTATTAAAAAAACCAAAATAATTACAAACAAGATTTTTATAAAAAATACTTTTTTATAAAAAATATAAAAATGAATGTTTAAAAATGGAACTATTTACATAAGAGAGTTAAAATTGATATAATTATTTTATTTCTTAAACTATTAATAATATAACTATAATTATGTTTTACATTAAAATGTTATACTTAAAGTAGCTATTTATACGTAATTATAATCATATATTATCTTCAAACATTATTTTATAACGCATAAGTTTTTATTAATAGTTATTTAATATTTTATTTATTCAATCCGTGTACGGGGGACTAACCTAGTAAAAATATAATAGTACTTAAAAGATCGTGAACTTCATGCTTCTTTAATAATTCTTTGTTTGCATACAACAACATCATAGGCAGTGGTTGTTGCCTGAAACGAATGGATACGCGACAGATCTAATCGAGAAGATGAAAATTTTGACAGAGAAATTGCTTCATCAGCGAGAATTCAGTTTATGGGATAAAAACAGTGCATGGGAAGAACGCTAATCATTTGCATTTAGATATCCAGAACATATCTTTATTATCACAACAAACCCTACACTTCTCATTGAGAAACGAATTCGAGAGGTTGGTAGGGAGAGGACAACGAGATCAATTCTAAGATGGAAATGATCATGCTAATAATTAACGTGTATCATAAAGAGTGTGAAATGGGAGAGATTAAATTCAATCTCATATCATCGCTCCAATTATAAAAAACGTATATATATATATTTACTAGATTTGTCGAGCTGAAGCTGTAACAACATAATCATGAAATAATAATTAGAGAATATAAGAAATGAATATAGCATAATGTATGTATTTATAATCATTTATAGCCAACATCACATTATTAATATAACTTCACAATCCACAAAATAAAGTAAAATTACATATAACATAAACTTAAACTACTTCAACTCTTTGTTATGAACCATGAATGTTTATCCTCTTCTTTTCGTTTGAATAGTAGCTTTAAGGGTTTTTCTCTTTTCATAGCAATCCCAAATTTGTTACCCATGTCAAGTTTCGAGGGATCAACCCCATCTGGAAGAACCCAATTAAATTCATGAATTAACGATGCCAAAATAAATTCGACACTCTTCGTGCCGGATGGCAAACCTGGGCACATCCTCCTTCCTGAACCAAACGGCAATAACTCAAAGTCTTGGCCCTTAAAATCTAATTTTGACCCCATAAATCGTTCTGGGTTGAAAGATAAAGGGTCATCCCAAACTTTAGGGTCACGTCCCATTGCCCAAAGATTAACAAATACTTTGGTATTTTTGGGAATTGTGTAGCCCATAATCTCGCAAGTGTCGGCAGCCATATGTGGAAGAAGAAGAGGTACAGGTGGGTGTAGTCTCATAGCTTCTTTGATGCAAGCTTGAAGGTAAGGTAATTTAGATAGATGAGATGGATTGATTTTATTAGATGTGACTTCCATTCTTATCTCATCTTCTAGTTTAGACATAACTTCTTTGTGTCTCACTAGTTCCGACATAACCCACATCACGGTACTAGTAGTAGTATTTGTCCCGGCTACAAATAGTTCCTGAAAACACGTGAGATTGGTTTGATTAGAAAAGAAACATATATGGGTTGCGTTACAATTTAAGTAATATCATATAATTTTCGAAAATAAAACAACGAAGATCTTTGAAATAGTTTCTAATTTATAGTCCTTTTCTTCAAGATTAATGTGGACAGATACAAAGTCTTTCTTGTGTATATTAAAACTATATTCACTAACTTATATATCATAAAAATGACTTTTTGGATGGTATATGTCCACTTAACTTTTGTAAATGGCGTATATGCTCATTACTCATTAGTTGCAAATAAATTCTATATTTCTAATAAACACATAAGTGGAGTTAGAGTAGGTAAGAAAAACGTACCGTAACTAATTGATGGATCTGATTATTTGAGAATCCATTTTCAAGCAAGCGGTCGACAAACGATTGTGCATGCTCAGACGACCATGTTGAAGAACTAATTTGAGATCTTCTTTCCTCTATTAAATATTCCCAGTGACTAAATAACTTTGAAAATTCCTTCATTGTTCCCTTCCTTATTCCGTGAAGATCAAATCTCTCAAGGATGGGAAAAAATGAACCAAAATCTATTATACGGCCTCCAAACTCGATTACATTATGGAGTGTCGCTTTCAACTCATCATGACTCCCGTAGTCATCTTTCAAATCAATTAAATCTTTAGCAAAAATAATGGAAGTCAATGTGTTGAATAGTGTAGTAAAAACTACATCCTCAATGTTAATCACCTCTCCTTGCTTACTACGCAAGAAATCCAACATATGACCAATTTTTACCTCTCGTAATATAGACTGGGCTTCTAAGGCTTTGGTGGAGAACAATTCGGTTCGACAAAGAGTTCTTAGGTTTTTCCATGTTTGGTTGCAATCAGACCAAATGAGGGAGTGAGGTAACAGGGATGGCTGCTGAAATGCAGTAGGTACAACACGAGAAGATAGGAAACGATCTTGCGTCTTAAGAATTCCCATGGCTGCCTCGGGCGTAGAGGCAATGACAACGAGTTGCTTGCCGAAGCGAAGAGATATGAGAGGGCCATATTGTCTTGCAATATTGGCAGTGGAGACATGAGGCTTATTACCCACGTGATGCAGGTTTCCAATTATGGGCAACTTTGGTGGACCTGGTGGGAGATTTATTGAGGCTTTTAAAGACAATGATTTAACTTGTTTATAAATGAAGAAAATGAAGGAGATTGTTGAGAGAACAAAGAGAGGGAATGAGAGATTGTTGTCCCTAAGAAAACTTGTGATATCCATTAGTGTTGTGATAAGATTTGTGTTTAATTTGTAATATTGTTTGGTAATGATTTTATAAGACATCTTATGGTGTATTTATAGGCTTAATTGTCTTGGTTTACTTTTAAACGAATCAGAGAGGAGGCTTCTTGGGTCAAATACAATCATCCGGTTGTTTTGAATATCAGTTAGAAACATGTGACGCTAATATTTGAATAATTTTAAGAAATTAGTCAAAGTCAATTTCTTCCATTATGGGAACGCTAATATTCAAAACAGTGATTGTATTTGTTGGTGGTCAGGAAAGGAAGCTACAGTATTGTTTTATTGAAAATAGTGATAGAAGGGCACGTAGTCAGTGTTTGGTATAACAAAGAGAATATTGCAAACTGAAAATGTTATTGGGTTATTTTAATTACACATGATTAATTTTATAACTTGAAAATGATATTTTAGGTGTTGTCAAAACACATTTTTCCATGAAATTATAAAAAGTCGTCATCGATGATGTTAATCGTTTACACATATCATATGTAATGTTATTTCACTTGAAGTACGGATTATATTATTAAGTAATATCACTCAAATCGTGTTTCTGTTGCCTCGTAATTTTATCAAGTCAAAACCCCCAATTTGCTATCTGTTTTGAGATTTAATTAAGTTAGTAATTATCCGGCATGGTTTCCGCGTACGCAAAATTGACATTTTTCCGTTGAAACAATGGGTATAGTTTAATCCGTATTTTATTTATTAGATTTATATATTACATTGAATTTTGTCATATATATATATATATATATATATATATATAGATATATATAGATATATATATATATTTATATATATGTAGATCTGATAGAGATATCTATATCTAGAGATATTCTATATTATAGAGATAGATCTAATAGATATATATATATCTATAGATCTGTTATGTATAGAGTCTGTATATATAGATCTCTCTCTCTTATATATGTATCTGTATATATATGTATAAGTAGATAGATCTACAAGACATATATATCTAGATCCATAGATAATATACAATACATATAAATGTATATCATATACATATAAAGAAGATATATTATCTATATATATCTAATATATAGATAGATATACATATAATATATTAGACATATACCTATAATCTATATATATATATATATAGATAGATATATATATGATCTATATATATACATATACTATATATAGATATATATATACATATACATATAGATATATATCATCTAGATATTCTATTCTATGTCTATCTAGATATAGCTGTATTTCTATACAGATAAATGTCTATATAGAGATAGATATACATATACATATTATAGACATAATAGAGTACAAGACATAGAGATCTATATATCTCCTATACATCTATATAATATAGATCTATCTATATATATATAGATATATAGATATTCTATATATATATGTATTCTAATATCTCTATCTGTCTCTGTATCTCTCTATCTTATTCTATGTCTCTGTCTTATATGTATGTATATATAGCTATGTATCTGTATCTATATATCTATCTCGATATACATTTATATATATATAGACATCTTATTATACCTATATCTATTCTATCCTCTCTTCTATCTCTGTCTATCTATATATATATGTATATCATCTATATATCTATATTCTATATATATATATATATATATATATATATATATATATATATATATATATATATATGTGTATATATATGTATATATAGCAAATAGTAATGCATGTTATAACCTACGAAAAATTGGGTTTGAATCACGGGTAAGAGAGTGGGTTTTAATAATTATCAAGTTCGCTACAGGTTTATATATTAACTAGTATAATACCATATGTATTACACCGGTTGAATAAATAAAATATTAAATAGTTTGTAACTAAAATTTAAAAATAATAAAAGTGATATTTCTAAATAAGATATGATTGGTTACATATAAGTAAGCACTTCAAGTAAAACAACGGTAATACCATTTTTGAACTTTTTTTATAAGATTGTGCTTTTTAAATTGTTTTTAAAAAGATTTTGGGTTTTTTAATTTCATTTTAAAAATAATCATCCTTATAAATCTTCAAAAAAGAAATGGTTTGAAATAGTTCATGATTTAAAGTAAAAAACAGATTTTTTTAATCTTATAAATTTTTTAAGTGTGTTTTATGATTAAAAAAAGCTAGTTTTGAATTTTTACAATATCTATTTTCTTTAATTTGGAAATCTTTTAATAATTTTATTATTATATATACTACTAGCTTTAGTAGGCCCGTGTATTACACGAATTGAATAAATAAAATACTAATATAATAAATTCTATTAATTATAAAATAATATTTTAATATATGATATGACTGAAATTACATAGTAGTAAGAATTATAAGTAATAAAACAAAGATACCAACTTTTTAAAATTTTGTTTATAAATTTTTTTAGGAAAAAATATAAAGTTGTTGTTTTAAAAAAAATGTATAAAAATGTCATTTTTAAAAATTTTCTAATTACAACTCCCAATTTTAATAATTTTTGGTTTATGAAAATTTATTTTTTAAAAACACCAATTTTAAGATATTTTGTATTTTTAAAAGAGTGTAATGTTTTAGAAATATTTCTTATGTTATAACTTTATTAATAATATTAATAAAATATTTATTTTTTAATTGATTAAAAAATATGTTAATTATAAAAAATGATAAATAATATTATTATAGTAAATTAATTATTTATTTATTAGGAGAGAGAAGATGGAAAGCTTTAGTTAGAATAAATTTGGTGTTAACATGTACCCTACATAGTTAATCTTTTATTATAATATGAAGATGAAGATGAAAATTATCATTTATTAGGAGAGATATGTGAGAAAATAGAAATAAAAAATCCTAATATTTTGACATGTGAAATTTCAAAATATTGTTATATTATAAGCTAGTTTAGAACATTCGTGTTGTAATACACGGGTTGAATACAAATATAAAATTAATAGTTATTTATTAATATTTAAAATAAAAAATAATTTTTTTGGGATAAAAATATTATTGAAATTACGTATAATCATTAATTTAGATAATAAAACATTAATAATATATTTTCAAAATTTTGCTTTATAAAAATAATTTTTTAAACACTTCAACTTTTTTTAAAAATACTAATTTAAATAATGTTATTTTTTGAAGTCCTTTGCATTAAAAACTCATATTTAATAATAATTGGTTTTCAAAAGAATAATTTTATAATAAAAAGAAACATGTTTTTAAATTGTTTAGAATTTTGTTTCATAATTTGAAAAGTATACAAATAATATAATTATCATTTAATGCTTAATTTTCATTGTGGTAATAACACATGTACATTATAAAGTAAATTACAAATTGTGTCCTTTATTAATACATGAAATTACACCGTGTGTCTTTTAGTTTCAATAATTACACGTTATGTCCTTTTCATATAAAGTTTACACACATATTGTCCTTTACCCTAACCTTCATTAAAATTTACAGTTAAGTCATGCATGTGCCCTCACATCAGGGGCTTTTAAGTATTTTATATGCCTACAATAAATCAAAAATATTTTTATGTCGCTTCAATTCCGTCGCCTTAATGTTAGATGTTCAAAGTTGGATGTTTGAAATTTTGGATAGTAGAAATCACTATCAGATAGCGATTTGATATCTGATAGTGATTTCTACTATTCGAAAATTTCAGACATTCAACTTTGAACACCTAACATGAAGACGACGGAAATAAAATGACGTAAAAATATTTTTGACTCATTGTATGCATGTAAAATACTCAAATGCCCCTCCTGTGAGGTGCACATGCATGACTTAACTGTAAATTTTAACGAACGTTAGTGTAAAGGATAATATGTGTGCAAACTTTATATAAAAAAGACATACCGTGTAATTATTGAAATTAAAGGACACACGGTGTATTTTCGTGTATTAATAAAGGACACAATTTGTAATTTACTCTACATTATAGGTGGAGCCTAATTGGAGGGGGTAAAAAAGTGTCATGTGTGTTGTGCACACAAAGATTTTGCTTTGTTAGATAATTTACTAAGGGGGCACCATTGACTACGACATAGGTCTTAACCTAAAACATGGTAACCGGACTTTGAAGTAGAGCATGTGGAGACAAATGGGAGGCCGGGCCGGGGGTCTGATTTGCATCTAGGATCCAAATGCTTTTAAAAAGAAGCATACGATTACAAAGCATGAGATTAAAAAATTAAAAACGTTTTTATTATCATCATCAGAACAAGAAGATGGGAGAACGGAGATGTGATTATTTGGAACATTTATGCCCCACATGATCATAATCTTAAATGCAAGTTATGAAAAGAGTTACTTGCTTACATAAACTACTTGATCAATGGAAAATGGTTATTAATGTGGGATTTACACGAAGTGAAAAATAGATATGAGAGATTAAATATTGTGTTCAACCCAACTGGAGCTAATATGTTCAACAATTTCATTAGGTTGCTGGGTTTGTACGAAAACATAATGGGTAGGAACAAATTTACTTATATGTCGGCGGATGGAGCTAGGCTAAGTAATGTAGATCGCTTCCCCGTCTCCTCATTCTTGAAAGAATGCCTAATGCGGCAGGCACAGTCAAGAAGAAGGGAATATAAGACTTTTAATGTAGGAAAAGATTACTAGAATTAGAAGGGAAAAAAGAGAAGGATCTTACACAGAAGGCTCGCATGAAATGGGCGGTCGATTGAGACAAGAATACATCATTCTCTCATGGCTTTACAAAGAAAAATTCTTCGAGCAAATGAGGGATAGACCGTCTTTCTTAGCGGGGTTAGAAAAACTACCAATAGAATACGAAGAAATGCTTGTTATGGAATTCTCTTAAAAGGAAATTAAAGAAGTGGTGTGGGAATGCAGAAACGAAAAAGCCACGGGCTCGGACGGATTTTCTTTCATGTTTCTTAAACAATTCAATATGTTTGAAAAAGATTTCTTTGGAAATATGAGATATTTTCATCGAATGGTGATAAGTGCTTATTCAAGTCACATGCACATTATGGACGTCTGTGTGCATGGATTTGGGATGCAAGCTGCAAGCTGTTATGTTTCTTTTATTTTATTCTATTTGCAAGTTAATTGTTTAAAATATATGTGTTTTATATTGTTATTTACATGCATGGGTGTGAAGGAATAAGGGAGGTAGTGGGCAGTGGCGAATACATGATTTTTTTCCGGGGGAGGGGGGGGGGGATCCGAGTCAATCAAATATTAGGTCGGTCAAAAATGAGTCGATAAAAAATGATCGGGTCAAAAAATAAATCACTATATAACTCCAAAAGTATCATTCATTAAATATTTTAGACAAAAGTACGAATTACAATTGTCCTCTACGTGTTTTCATCTTTTTAAAACGATCAATTACATCTTCATTAGTGACATTCGAAAGTTCATCTACTTCTACAGCACAAATTACGCAGGCATTCAAAAAATCATCACCAATACGATTTCGCAAACTTGACTTGACACGCTTCATAGCCGAAAAACATCTTTCAATGTAGCGGTTGCAACATGCAAAACCAATGCTAACTTTAATAACCGATAAACCAAATGATAAGAAAAATGTTTTCTTGTTTCCACCATCACTTTAGCAAGGTCGGTGATACTATTCAAGTTAGCAAAGTTTCTATCCTTTAGCACGTTATGATGATACATTCCAAGTTGATGCTCAAGCATAGTCTTCTCCCCATCACCAAAATCATATGGATAAAATTCACTTAATCGTAATAACTTTGATGCATCAAAGTTAGAGAAAGAGTCACGCGAACTCAAAGCCACCATATTTTTTAGTAACTCCGTGTTGACCTCATTAAAACGGTCACCAAACTCTTGAATCAACCTATCCATAACCATATTAAAGCAATCAAACTTGAAATAATGTTGATTGGTGATATTCTTCATTTGTTCATGTCTTGAGTAATCATATTTTTCTGTCATGTTCAATATTTGTATATCATGTTTTTCACAAAAAGAAGATGTTTTTTCTAAAAGTGAATCAAATCCACATTCTCTAAAACTTTGCAACATTTCTTTAGTTGATTCCACCAATAAAACCGCTTCTAATATGTCTTGATCTTTCTTTTGAAGTGCTCTTGATAACACATCCGTTAGCCCTAAAATATGTGACATCAAATGCAAGTAAAACACAAAGTCAAATGATTCAAAATAGTCTAAGATACCAATTGCTTGACTTTTGCTTGAATCATTAGAGTTTTCATTTGCAACGTATTCAAGCACTTTAACAATGGTTGGAAACAAATCAATCAAGCGTGTTAGTGTTTTGTAGTGAGAATTCCACTGTGTATCTCCAGGTCGAGTGAGAGAAAGCTCTTGGTTTAATCCACTTCCAGTTTCAGTTAACCTACAACTAATCTCTTTCTTTATTCTTTCTCTCTCAATTTCTCGAAGAATGTCTGTTCTTTTACAAGAAGCACAAACCACGTTCATCAAATTGGTTACCTTTTCAAAAAACTTCTCAACGCCCATATGTTTTCTTGCAACCACTACAACCACTAACTCAACGCCCATATGTATATAATAGGTTTTGTTACATGGTTTGATTTTAGCACTGTATTATCGCATGATATGATTTTTAAAACATAACAACCACGTTTTAGCTTCCTGTTTAAATGACGGCTACGTCAATAATTAAGGCACTAGTTTAAAATTCAAATTTAAAATTGATATGTAATTATTTTTTTTAATTCAGTATCGATCTTATTACAATTTTCCTAAATTTAATATTAACTATTTTTGGTACTATAATAATGATCATAATTCATTAAGGTAATAATTTAAATTTCAAATTTAAAATTGATATGTAGCTATTTTTTTTTAAATTTAGTATCAATATTATTTCAATTTCCCTAAATTTAGTATTAATTATTTTTGGAAAAGACCTAAATTTAGTCTTGATTATTTCTATTTAATAATAACTACATATTTATAAATTTGAATTTAAATGTCACAAGACATCTTGACAGCATACAATTGTCATGTAATATTCTATTAGCAATATTCTTTTAAAATAAATTGTTTAAATAGTATTTAATGTTTAATTAAATAACATTTCTAAAATTAAATTTAAAAATTTTAATGATTGAAATAGAAATTTAAAAACTTTAAATTTTAAATTCGTAATTCATTTCGAGATTTTATGTTTCTTTACATAAATAGTATTTAATGTCTAATTAAATAACCTAACACTTAATGAAATGAGATGGTACCAAATGTGAGAAAATGAAAGAAACGAATAATCATTTGAGAAAATGAAAGGAACGTAAAATAATTTTGGAAGAGCATTTCTTCTTGCTAAATGGTTTTGAAATGAAATAACCTCACAAGTTTGGAACAATATGTTTCTTTACAGTAATATAACCGTAAGGCCAAGCTTATAAAATACTCTTCAATTCAGATTGTTCTCGATCGTATGGTGATATCATATTCGCTAAGCCTTTTCTAGTTACTCTAAAGTTTTTACATGAACTTATTTTGTACGTCTTTTTATATGACTTTGATTAAATTAGATTATTATTATAGGGGTCGGTTACTATAAACAATGTAATTTTCGTGCGAATCGTACGAAGTTACAACGACGCAACACGTGTTTTCTTGCGGAGGGGTAGTTTCGTACGCGTCACAATTACGCATATAATATACATAATTACGCAAGTTATATTTATAATTACACAAGTTATATGTATTATTATGTGAGATATATTTGATATCACGCAAAATAAAATTATTCACGTTATAAAAAATAATTACGTAAATTATATTTATATTACGAAAGTTATGTTGATAATTACGCAGTGAATAATCATGCAAGGATATGTACAATACATAGAATTTTATCTTTAAAATGTGTTATTTTTAATTAAAAAAACGTAGCAATACTATACTCATATTAAAGAGGATAAAAATGCTTGTTTTATAGTGTATTTTTTTATTAATAAAATACAATATGAAAAAGTTATATATATTTAATAAAACGGGGGAATTTAAAAAAAATCAACAATTGTAGTCTATTTTCAATTCTATCCATCCAGACACATTCCCTTGTGTGATTATTACATATTAAATCCGAACTGTTCATCTCTTAAATCAATGGTACTCGTTAGTTCGTACCCTTCGTACGAATTATAAGCTTTGTAGCGTAAATTTTCCCTGTTATTATATATGCCCTTTCTTTAATTAAATAAAATTGTATTAACTTACTTAGTTTATCATCCAGCAACACTAAATAGTAGAAATAAAAATATAATAGTACTCAAAAGATCGTGAACCTCATGCTTCTTCAGTAATTCTTTTTTTGCATACTACAGCATCATAGGCCGTGGTTGTTGCCTGAAACGAATGGATACGCGACAGATCTAATCGAGAAGATGAAGATTTTGACGGAGAAATTGCTTCATCAGCGAGAATTCAGTTTATGGGATTAGAACAGTGTATGGGAAGAATGCTAATCGTTTGCATTTAGAGATCCAGAACATATCTTTATTATCACAACAAACCATACACTTCTCATTGAAAAAAAGATTTGAGAGGTTGATAGAGAGAGGGCAATGATATCAATTCTATTATTCTAAGATGGAAATGATCATGCTAATAACGTCTATAAAAAAGAGTGTGAAATGGGAGAGATTATATTCAATCTCATATCATCGCTCCAATTATAAAAAAAAGGTATATAAAAAGAGAAAAAGGGAAGGAATAAAGCTATAAACTAAACTATACAGGGATTTGCCATCTAACACAAAAGGAGTCATGTTTAACGGGTGTTCAAAGTCGGATATTCGAATTTACTTGATTTTCCATCTAAAAAAGGTATATACATATATTTACTAGATTTGTCGAGCTTATACTGTAACAACATAATCATGGAATAGTAGTGAGATAATATAAAGATTAATTATTGTATGTATTTATAATCATTTATAGCCAACATCACATTATTAACATAACTTCACAATCCACAAAATAAAGTAAAATTACATTACATATAACATATACTTAAACTACTTCAACTCTTTGTTCTGAACCATGAATGTTTATACTCTTATTTCCGTTTGAATAGTAGCTTTAAGGGTTTTTCTCTTTTCATAGCAATCCCAAATTTGTTACCCATGTCAAGTTTCGAGGGATCAACCCCATCTGGAAGAACCCAATTAAATTCATGAACTAACGATGCCAAAATAAATTCGACACTCTTCATGCCGGATGGCAAACCTGGGCACATTCTCCTTCCTGAACCAAACGGCAATAACTCAAAGTCTTGGCCCTTAAAATCTAATTTTGACCCCATAAATCGTTCCGGGTTGAAAGATAAAGGGTCATCCCAAACTTTAGGGTCACGTCCCATTGCCCAAAGATTAACAAATACTTTGGTATTTTTGGGAATTGTGTAGCCCATAACCTCGCAAGTGTCGGAAGCCATATGTGGAAGAAGAAGAGGTACAGGTGGGTGAAGTCTCATAGCTTCTTTGATGCAAGCTTGAAGGTAAGGTAATTTAGATAGATGTGATGGATTGATTTTGTTACATGTGACTTCCATTCTCATCTCATCTTCTAGTTTAGACATAACTTCTTTGTGTCTCACTAGTTCCGACATAACCCACATCACGGTACTGGTAGTAGTATTTGTCCCGGCTACAAATAGTTCCTGAAAACACAAGAGATTGGTTTGATTAGAAAAGAAATATACATGGGTTGCGTTACAGTTTAAGTAATATATTATTCTTTTCGAAAATAAAACAACGAAGATCTTTGAAATAGTTTCTAATCTATAGTCCTTTTATTCAAGATTGTGGACAGATACAAAGTCTTTCTTCTGTATATTAAAACTATATTCACTAACTTATATATCATAAAAATGATCACTTTTTGGATGGTATATATCCACTTAACCTTTGTAAATGGCGTATATGCTCATTACTCATTAGCTGCAAACAAATTCTATTTTTCTGATAAACACATTATAAGTGGAGTAAGAGTAGCTAAGAAAAACGTACCGTAACTAATTGATGGATCTGATTATTTGAGAATCCATTTTCAAGCAAGCGGTCGACAAACGATTGTGCATGCTCAGACGACCATGTTGAAGAACTAACTTGAGATCTTCTTTCCTCTATTAAATATTCCCAGTGACTAAATACATTTGAAAATTCCTTCATTGTTCCCTTCCTTATTCCGTGAAGATCAAATCTCTCAAGGATGGGAAAAAATGAACCAAAATCTTGTTAGAACCCGTTAACATGTTATATATAGATGTAACACAAATATAATATAATATTTATTTTCCATAAAATTACATGGACAAATGAGTAGAATAGATACATAGATATGGACAGAATGATTAGAACAGTATGTAAAGAATCATGAGGTGATCAAAATAACATCAAGAAAAATTGTTCAATCATCAAAGTTAATCTGAAAACGAACAAAACACAACCCAAAGTTAAAGGTGTGGCTGAGGCTTGCTGTTCAACAGCGGTCCCTTAAAACAGATTTCAGGCCACCCAGGTGAACCCGTCTGTCTCCCAGGGTACAACAGCCGGAGCAGTGTGTACTGCCGGGACTAGCCTAGCACCTGAAGAAATACCTGAAACAACAACGTGGAGTTCTTCTAAGGATGGGAAAGATTGCGATGAAACAGGCGGATTGCTGCAACTCATGCAGCTGATTAGAACAGATGAAAGAAAGGATTCTTCTACAATCTTGACTCAGGTTTTTTCTTTTTATAACCCCTTTTCATGGATTCTCAAGAGTCTCCTTAACTAGCATTCAAGATTCATTAATCATCCATGAATACTAGTTAACTGAAGGAATACGAACAGTTGTAGCCTGTAGAGTTCAAAAATACTAAACCGGCTCTCAAGCGGCTCGCGGCGATGCGAGCGTGCGAAGTGCCAAGTGCCGCCATCAAAACCGCCACAATGCGACCAAGCGCCCACGCCCACGCCCCCGCCCCGGCCCCGGGCGCGGGTGCGCGTGCGCGTCGGGCCCTTACAGGCCCTCCTGTCAGTCACTGGTTGTGCCCACTTGTACAGAAGATACTCTTCCCATTACACTCCCTCTTATAAACTACTCTTCATTCTTTCATCCCACCAATGTGGGACAACATGAAATTTCGCTTCAATGTTCTAATCAATTTCCATTCATTTTTCCAACAATCCCCCACATGAATGGGAATTACTCCTCATCATGGTTTCTCGATATAGCTTCAACAGTCAAGTATTGCCGGATAAGTAGGTGTTCCCTTTGAACTTTCCGTTGTGAAGTGCACTTAGCCTCCTAGCGACTGGTAGACGCGATGTCTTTGAACCAGTCCCTCTGTGTGTAGACGTTATTACACCTTCACACAATTCTCTCCTTAGTCTGGCTAGACCCTCATTGGTGTGTCCGTTATGGTCATAGACACTTGCCTGGTTCAGTGAGAGCTCTAGGAATTACGCACCCCATAATTCCATTTGAAGCGACCCCACTTCTCTCTTCACATAGGTGATTTTGCCATAAAATCATTAAAAGCCATTGGCTTAACCTTCTTTGTCACTATTTAGACATAGGAATGGTCTCGGAAGCATGCAACTCCCTTTGTGTTTTGGGCTTTCCCCACAGTGACCATAATTTGTTCAGTTAGGTTGTCCTATTGAACCTAGGTCATGGGATCTCCAGTCTTCTAGGTTAGGTTTCCTTCGAACAAATTACCCCAAGGGCTTTAGACCCATTCCTCTTGACGACTTATGCACTGCCTCTTTATTTAACCCTTTTGTTAACGGATCCGCAATGTTATCCTTTGACTTCACATAGTCAATTGTGATAACCCCAGTCGAGAGCAGTTGTCGTATCGTGTTATGTCTGCGTCGTATATGCCTTGACTTGCCATTGTACATCACACTTTTAGCTCTTCCAATTGCCGATTGGCAATCACAGTGTATGCACACAGCCGTTACCGGCTTCGGCCATCCCGGAATATATTCTAGGAACTGACGCAGCCATTCGGCCTCTTCTCCAGCTTTGTCTAACGCAATAAACTCTGATTCCATGGTGGACCTAGCTATGACAGTCTGTTTGGATGATTTCCAAGATATAGCGGCTCCACCGAGAGTGAATACATATCCACTTGTGGACTTGGAATCTTTAATGTCAGATATCCAGTTGGCATCACTGTATCCTTCCATGACAGCTGGATCACGGCCATAATGTAGACCATAATTTTTCGTGTATCTCAAGTACCTTAGTAATCTTGTCATGCTTTTCCAATGTTCAGAATTAGGATTACTTGTGTATCTGCTTAGTCTGCTCACAGCATAAGCTAAGTCTGGTCTTGTACATGTCATGAGATACATCAAACTCCCAATTACTCTTGAGTATTCCAACTGATTAACCCCTTCACCTCTATTCTTAGATAGACGGTGACTGGTATCGATCGGAGTTAAAGAGATACCTGTGTCTTCTGCACAGAACTTTTCAAGGATCTTATCAACATAGTGAGATTGACTTAGGACCAAACCATTTTGGGTCCTTATGATCTTAACTCCAAGGATCACATCTGCTATACCCATGTCTTTCATATCAAATCTTGTTTTCACCATATCCTTCGTTGACTTTACCATGTTATCATCACTCCCGATAATAAGCATGTCATCCACATATAGACACAAAATAACATAGCCTTGGGATGTGTCTTTAACATAGACACATTTATCACACTCATTGATCTTGAACCCATGTTCAAGCATCACCTGATCAAACTTTTGGTGCCACTGCTTTGGAGCTTGTTTCAACCCATAAAGAGATTTCACGAGTTTGCAAACTTTTCCCTCCTGGCCAGGAGCAGAGAACCCTTCTGGTTGCTCCATATAAATCTCTTCTTCTAAATCACCATTTAGAAATGCTGTTTTTACATCCATCTGATGCACCTTTAAATTTCTCAACGCAGCAATCGCAATCACCAACCTTATTGAGGTTATACGTGTTACGGGCGAGTAGGTGTCAAAATAATCTAGACCCTCCTTTTGTCTATATCCTTTGATCACCAACCTTGCCTTATACTTGTCAATGGAGCCATCTGATTTTAACTTCCTTTTGAATATCCAACGATATCCAAGTGGTTTGCACCCAGGAGGAAGATTTACTAACTCCCAGGTATGATTCTGTAAGATAGATTCAATTTCACTTTTGATGGCTTCTTTCCATTGAGGTCCTTCCGAAGAAGTGATCGCAGCTTGATAGGTTTGAGGCTCACTCTCAACCATATAAGTAAGAAAATCAGGTCCAAAGGATTTCTCAGTCCTTTGTCTTTTACTTCTTCTTATTTCAACCTCCTCAATTCCAGATTGTTCTTGAGGTTCATCTATTTCGATGTCATTGTGGGGGGCAGTCTGGTTCTCTTGAATGAACTCATCACCTAGTTTTGAGGGACCAGCTTGTTCTTTTCGCAAGCAAGGAAACACATGTTCAAACCAAGAAGCATTCTTTGCCTCTATGATAGTATCCTTGCATACTCCAGGATTCTTTGAATCGTGCACCAGAAAACGAAGTGCGCCACCAGAGCGGGTATAACCTATGAATACACAATCCACAGTTTTAGGTCCTATTTGTAAGCGCTTTGGTGGTGTCACAACCACTTTTGCTAGACACCCCCACACTCGTATGTATTTATATGAAGGTTTCATCTTTGTCCATAATTCATATGGTGTTACATCTTTGTTCTTTAAAGGTATCATGTTCAGGACATAATTAGCCGACAATATGGCTTCCCCCCACATGTCCTGACTCACCCCAGAGCTTATTAACATTGCGTTCATCATTTCTTTTAATGTGCGGTTCTTTCGTTCCGCCACACCGTTTGATTGTGGGGAATAAGGAGCCGTGAGTTCATGGATTATTCCATTTTTTCCACAAATATCTACAAATGGTGACACAAATTCACCACCTCTATCGCTCCTTACGACTTTGATTTTCCGATTGAGCTGATTCTCAACCTCGGCTTTGTACAAGATAAACTTGTCAATTGCTTCATCCTTACTTTTAAGTAAGTAAACATAACAATATCTTGTACTATCATCAATGAAAGTGATGAAATATTTGTTACCACCTCGAGTGGGAATTGCTTTTAAGTCACACACATCAGTGTGAATCATATCAAGGGGTTCAGTTGTTCTTACAACCGTCTTGAATGACGATCTTGTCTGTTTGGCCTCAACGCATGTTTCACATTTAGAGTTTGAATCAATTGAAAATTTTGGTATGTAATCTAAATTAATTAAACGACGCATCGAGTTATAATTTACATGACCCAAACGACCATGCCACACATCAAAAGACTCAATCATGTAAGCAGAAGTAGATGCATTCTCATTACCATTCTTATTAATAGCCATTACATTGAGTTTGAACATACCATTTTGGGCATAACCCTTACCAACAAACATACCACGTTTACTTAAAATAAACTTATCACTCTCAAACACTAAACGAAAACCAAATTTGTTGAGAAGCCATCCCGACACAAGACTCTTGCGCAGATCAGGAACATATAACACATTCTTCAAGGTGAGCTCCTTGCCCGAGGTCCACTTGAGGACCACTTCACCTTCCCCCTTGATGTCTGCTGTAGCAGCGTTTCCCATATACAACTTTTCATCACCCGGCAACTCTTTAAAATTTCTAAAGATATGCTTCACCGGGCTAACATGTCGGGTCGCGCCAGTGTCAACCCACCAAGCTTGTGGCTTGTTTGCCACAATATTAACCTCTGAAGCCACGTCATCAGACATAGCCGCGAGGTCAGTGATCATAGCTACCATAGGAGTATCATCCTCCATCATGTGTGCTTTAGCCTTTTTAGGGCTTTTGCACTGATCAGCACGATGTCCATTTTCACCACAATTATAGCATTTACCTTTAAAAATGCTAAACTTTTTCTTCACACCACCCTTTTTAGGCCCAAGATCCACTTTGCCTTTACCTTTGAAACCTTTGTTACCTTTATTGAACTTGTTTCCTTTAGATGAAGATTGCCCATGTTCCACCAAATTGGCTTTGGCACCCACATCCATTTGACTTCCTTTTTGAGCCAGTCTATTGTCTTCCTCAATTCGAAGACGAACCACCAAATCCTCCATGGTCATTTCCTTTCGCTTATGCTTAAGGTAATTTTTAAAGTCGGTCCAACTTGGAGGCAACTTTTCGATCATCGCAGCCACTTGGAATGTCTCACCAAGAGTCATTCCTTCAGAAAGGAGGTCACTGATGATAATCTGCAGCTCTTGGACTTGAGACATCAAAGTCTTCGAATCAACCATTTTGTAATCCAAGAACTTTCCCACCACAAACTTTTTTGTACCAGCATCCTCTGTTTTATACTTGCGTTCTAAAGATTCCCAAAGCTCTTTTGCTGTTGTTATCTTGCAGTAGACGTTATACAGCGAATCCGCCAGTCCGTTTAACACATAGTTACGGCACAAGTATTCTGAATGCTGCCAAGCTTGGACAGCAATCAATGTCTGAGCATCGGGTGCTCCCTCAGGAGTAGGTGGGGACTCAGTCAAGAACCTCGCAAGACTCAAAGTAGTGAGATAGAACAACATTTTTTGTTGCCATCTCTTGAAGTTCAAGCCAGAGAACTTCTCAGGCCTCTCAGCATGATTAGCCACAGCATGCGTTACTTGGGAACCAACCAATGATCCCATAACAGAGGAGGTCATAGGTCCTGTGGTGGAGTTTGTTTGTGCAGCTTCAGTAGACATTTCCAAACAACAAATAACAGGGGTCAGTTATTGATTAACAAATAATCAATTTATAAGACTTTACCCGAAATTCCAAGTTAGTGACATTGATCAAACATGATCAATTTCCTAACACTTGATCACAAGGTATACGAAAAGTTTTAAAACACGATTTATGACACAATATTAAGATAGATTAAATTTAATAGAACACAAAACGGGTTGTTAAAAAAAAAAAAAATCTGTTTTAAGTTTGTTAGAACCCGTTAACATGTTATATATAGATGTAACACAAATATAATATAATATTTATTTTCCATAAAATTACATGGACAAATGAGTAGAATAGATACATAGATATGGACAGAATGATTAGAACAGTATGTAAAGAATCATGAGGTGATCAAAATAACATCAAGAAAAATTGTTCAATCATCAAAGTTAATCTGAAAACGAACAAAACACAACCCAAAGTTAAAGGTGTGGCTGAGGCTTGCTGTTCAACAGCGGTCCCTTAAAACAGATTTCAGGCCACCCAGGTGAACCCGTCTGTCTCCCAGGGTACAACAGCCGGAGCAGTGTGTACTGCCGGGACTAGCCTAGCACCTGAAGAAATACCTGAAACAACAACGTGGAGTTCTTCTAAGGATGGGAAAGATTGCGATGAAACAGGCGGATTGCTGCAACTCATGCAGCTGATTAGAACAGATGAAAGAAAGGATTCTTCTACAATCTTGACTCAGGTTTTTTCTTTTTATAACCCCTTTTCATGGATTCTCAAGAGTCTCCTTAACTAGCATTCAAGATTCATTAATCATCCATGAATACTAGTTAACTGAAGGAATACGAACAGTTGTAGCCTGTAGCGAAGTGCCAAGTGCCGCCATCAAAACCGCCACAATGCGACCAAGCGCCCACGCCCACGCCCCCGCCCCGGCCCCGGGCGCGGGTGCGCGTGCGCGTCGGGCCCTTACAGGCCCTCCTGTCAGTCACTGGTTGTGCCCACTTGTACAGAAGATACTCTTCCCATTACACTCCCTCTTATAAACTACTCTTCATTCTTTCATCCCACCAATGTGGGACAACATGAAATTTCGCTTCAATGTTCTAATCAATTTCCATTCATTTTTCCAACAAATCTATTATACGGCCTCCAAACTCGATTACATTATGGAGCGTCGCTTTCAACTCATCATGACTCCCATAGTCATCTTTCAAATCAATTAAATCTTTAGCAAAAATAATGGAAGTCAATGTGTTGAATAGAGTAGTAAATACTACATCCTCAATGTTAATCACCTCTCCTTGCTTACTACGCAAGAAATCCAACATATGACCAATTTTTTCCTCTCGTAATATAGACTGGGCTTCTAAGGCTTTGGTGGAGAACAATTCTGTTCGACAAAGAGTTCTTAGGTTTTTCCATGTGTGGTTGCAGTCGGACCAAATAAGGGAGTGAGGTAACAAGGATGGTTGCTGAAATGCAGTAGGCACAACACGAGAGGAAAGAAAACGGTCTTGTGTCTTAAGAATTCCCATGGCTGCCTCAGGTGAAGAGGCAATGACAACGAGTTGCTTGCCGAAGCGAAGAGATATGAGGGGGCCATATTCTCTCGCAATATTGGCAGTAGAGACATGAGGTTTACTACCCACTTGATGCAGGTTTCCAATTATTGGCAACTTTGGTGGAGATGGTGGGAGATTTTTTGAGCTTCTTGAAGACAATAATTTAGTTTGTTTGAGAATGAAGAAAATGAAGGAGATTGTTGATAGAAGAAAGAGAGGGAATGAGAGATTTGTATCCCTAAGAAAGCTTATGATATCCATTAGTGTTTTCTGATAAGATGTTTGGATTGTGGTGTTGTTCGATTGTGATTTTAGAAGACACTGTAAGGTGTATTTATAAGCGTAATCACTTGTTTCATGTTTGAACGTACAAATTCATTGGTAGATGAGTTGAAACAACCTGAGTTTGAATATCAATATTAAAACACGTATTCTTGTTTTTTTTTTGTTATTTCTGATTACATGGTCAAAGTTGTTATATTTTGATGCATATATTTTTTTTCTTCTGTACAATACGTGTCATCTAATGTATATATTTATGTTTAGGTAAAACCTATTTTGTGTGAACACACATCACATGAAATGCAAAATATGTTAAAAGGTTTGACTGTTGAGTTTTTATTAAAACAAAATAAATAACCTGTAATCCGTGTCTCGATAATAACCTGTGTATTGCTAACATACACAATACATCTTATCAACAACTTAATTAATAACATGTAGATTTCACGTGTCGATGTACTTGTTGCAAATGTGAAAGAGTACTACCGAATGGGGAAAACTATAGTAGAGAAGCTCTAAATATAACCAAACTCTAATAATAAATTAACTAATAACTAGAATTTGAAACCCGCACGTTACCGGGGGTTCTTTTGTGAAAGAGTAATTGTCTTATTTGTCAACCATAGTTCTTAGATTCTGATCTTCCTTCTTCTCTTCCTTTAAGATCAGTGTTCATCTATCTTAAAACCAATATTCATTCTCACATGATGCTTTTATTAGTTTTTCTTTATAATATAAGTTTAGTTTAGAAAATATTAAAATCTAACAACTCTCACATGCAATATTTTGATTTAGAGATTTTGTTTGAACATTTATTTGTTAATATGAGAAAGGATATGATCTAGATTATAGGGTGCCGTGCATTATATGAAGTTATTGATGCATTGACTGCATTGAGTTGTTAGATCAATCTGCTATACAACCTACAAAACCACATAAGTTGAATAAAATGATTTTAACTTCTCTAATCAACCCATGTAAAACTATTTACAAGACCATAATCAACCCACCTCCTTGTGTCTTTCACTCTCTCTATGGCGACGAAAATTGGGATCATCCTTAGAACCACCACCATAAGCGCCCTCATCTAACTCCGGCCTGTCATGTGCCACCGATAAGCCGCGTAGACCTACTAGTTCTATCTCACCTGAAAAGTTAAACATCCATCTCCACGTATTTTCTCCCAACCACCCCTTCACTATAACCCCATCTTTCCCCTGCGACCGGGAAATTAAAAAGCCCCTCTGTCACCAATGTAACATTGTTTGTTACCTCTAAAGTCTAAAAGTAACCAAAACCTTGCGACCAAAAAATCATCCTCCCAATCCCTTTTACCAAAGATACTCGATCAGCTTAACTGAACAAGTTTAGAGAGGAGAGAAACCCAGATTAACATGCCAACGTAGAGACAGATGCGATCAAAAGTGAAAAGTAAAGTGGGGTTTTATTGTAAATTGGGAAAGATTTGTGGTAAAGTTAAAAAACTATAAAAAGATTGGGGATTTGAGACTAGAACCGAGTCTTGAACAGGTATTTTTGTAAAAACAAGGACAAAAGCCGGAACAAGTATCTAATAAAAACAAGAACAAGAATGGCAACATGTATCATGAGATTAATTGTGTACATGAAGCGCAAAAAGGGGCGTTTTTTAGGGAAAAAGCCCATTGTGGTGTCATTTCTTGTATAGAGGTGTTTTTGTGCTTCAAACTACTATATATATGTAGCTTAAATATGCTGGTAATTTATACATTAAACGATATATAAATCTTATTTATAGCTATATACTGGCTCGGGATGCTAAAAACCAATAAGATATATGAAAACTTTAATAAACATCTTGCACATCGCGTATGAAAAGCCTACCGCTTTTGTGTTTTATGCTTTGTGCTTTGGTTTTAGATGTTGCCGCCTAGGTGTTCTTTTAGGAGTTTAAAAGTAAGATCATTAGCACGAAATCGAGACAAGAGCAAACTAGGAAAGGAGCCTAAATCCTGAATAAGGGACGGAGTAAGAATGAGGTCATGAACAAGAACAAACAAAAAAAAACTTGAACTAGAAAGCCCGATCATGAATTCTAGAACAATAACATCATGAAAGAAAAACTTGAACAGTGGATGGCAGCAACACTGATATGGTTTTAATCGGATTTATCAAGCAATGTCGACGAAAGAAGAAACGACAACAGGTAGATGGTCACTCGCTCTCACGCACTGCGCATACGACGGTAGCGGCAAAGCTACAAAACTACGTCAAAAGGCAGATTGCCTATTGATCGGCCGGTTAAGCTTATCAAAGGTCTCTAGTGTTGTTGGCGATAGTGGTGAGATGAAATGGTGTCCTGAATAACGATTTCAAATATAAGTGAGATCTAGAACTGTGACGATAAAAGTGGCGACAACTAATGGTTTGTATGATACTTAAAGCCTTAGCTCTAATATCATACAAAAAAAGACGAGAATTAATATTATTGGATGGTATGAATCACAACAAAGAGGAAAGCTTAATATACAGGAAAGATAACAGGAAACCTTGTTATGAAAGAGGCTTGTTATGACAAACATGAAATGAATATTGTGGATAGTCAGATGGGTTCCTAGAGGTGAAGTATCGTAGCACCTTAAACCTTTAGTTTGTAACATCCCAACCTAGCTAGGATACACTAAACAACAATTAAACATTAATCCATAGATGATATAAAAGGTTACAATGCTTAAATAAAAATACAAATAGAATTCATTACTATTATCAAAAGTAATTGTTCCTCTTACCATCTTGAGCCCTCCTCTATGTCATCCCGAATAGCCAGGTGACATAATGTACAAGAACAGAAATTTGTTTGGTTGATCCTTAGTTTCTCCATAATAGCTCTAGTTCTATTGATTCTTGTTGGGTAATAGATTCGAGAGCATATTAATCTCCCTACTCTAATAAAAGGATATCTAGAATGACACATGTCAACATCATATTCCTCCTCACTAATTTTTTCTGCTTCTCTTTTCTATTTAATAATCACATTAATTAATAATAATATTTAATTTTTTTAGTTAAGATAGTTTTTAATAAATTAAAAATGAGATATTTTTACTAATGTTATTTTTAAGAAAATAATTTTTCATAAAATTAGAAAAAAATTTAGAACATCAAACTATTTTAAAAATACAAAATATTTTATGATTGTTGTTTTTAAAAAGTAAAATTTTTATAAACAAAAAATAACTAAAATTAAGAGTTATAATAAGAAAGTTTTTAAGCATGGCATTTCTTAAAACATTTGTTTTGAAATAAATATTTTATTTTATTTATTATAATAAAGTTTCAATCATATCTTATTTTAAAATATCGATTTATAATTAAGTTATTTTCATTCTATTTAATATTTTTATTCAACTCGTGTAATACACGGGTTTACTAAAGCTAGTATTGTAATAATAGATTAAAATGTGAAAGATCAAGTTGATATCTCTGAATAACGTTAAGGTCAAACACCCGAATGGTTCCAGTGTAATGATTAAAAAAATTGATGATATAAAAATTAAATATAAAGTAACCTTGTCTAACTAGTTTTATACCCGTCCGGTGGCCAGGAGGTTTCATGTTGTAATGTAATAACTATCTCTTCTTAAATTATAAACAATAACACTATTAACGTGTTAGTACAAAGACAATTAAACACATACAAAAAAGTCTTTTATATATGAGAATATGTCATATGATCTTAATATTATTATTAGTTTGAAAAGCACACATCCAAATAAACAGGTCATATAAAAACAAAAGGTTTCATCAAGTTAAAAATCCCAAGACAAACATCATCAACAACGTCAACAAAGTTATGGTTTAGAAAAGGTAACACCAAGATTGTGATATTCAATCTAAAAAGGTCCATAACAAATCCTACTTAGATAAACACCAAAACAACGTAGTTCCACCAAATCCGCATCCTATAACATAAGGAACACAAGTATTAATGAAGATCATTAATATAATTGAATAAATTAAATAAACATATTGTCAGAATACCGTTAATTGATGTTCTCTAATGCCCATTGTATAGCTCGTTCAGACCTTTATCCTAGATGCAACAATGCAACCCTCTACATGAGAGGTAAATGGATAAACATAAGGCATATAAGAAGCCCTCTTCAACAGAGGTGAAAAGATGAGTGGGTTGGATAACGGGCCAATTTTTGGTATGGTGGAAACATGTAGGCTGAGCCTGAACCCCAAAATATGTTTTTCTCACTTTTTTATTATCCTGGAAATAAACAATGTGTTGGTTAGATTCACAAAAACATTATTGTTTAGATTTAGGCAAAAAAATATACTTATGGCGACTTTTATCTTGTTTGACCCATCTAAAATTAATTAGACACAACCCCACTCGATTCATTCATAATTCAAATGGTTCAAAGTTGGCTGGTTTAATGCAAAGTGGTGAATGCATCTTCTTCTATCACCTGATATGATGCTGCAATATCAGCTAGTAGGCGTTGATCTTCAATACTTGCAAAAGAGAAGGGAATCCCAGCTTTACTGCAATCTTCATGGAAGATTATGGGAATTATAATTTATCGAAATTTGATTAAAATTCAAGAAAACAATTATGCAATTTAAGACATTAAGTTTCTACTCCAAACTAATAGATGGTTGATTTTGAATTAACTTAGGGTGAATAAATGAATTTTAAATGAACTGCATACATATTTTTGGATTTAAAGGCAAGCTTTACTTGAGTCTTTAGACCAACATACAAGAAGTTGCAATCTTTGTGTTGCTTCATTAGAACCTGAATGAAGTAAAGTAGAAAAGAAAAACACAATTTGGCAAGTATACCATAAGTGATTTTTTGCTAACTCTACATGCTTCTCTCAAACATAACTTACAAAGAATTTTACAGATTGAGTGTCATCTTCTCAAGCAAGATCCTCCATGCAGGCTCACTATTCCTCCTCAGATAAGCTTAACCAATTTCTTGTTTTTACTAATAACCACTAGATCCATTACTTCCTTTATAACAACAATTAATCAAAAATAGAAAAAAGTGGGATTATTGCAAATTCTACTAATAACTTACATAAAATTTACTTTTTTTAACATGTGAAAAGAAAAAAACAACCTATCCTCCACCCTAATCTTTCGATGGATGAACTATTAGTTGTTTAAATTACTTTGATTGATCTCCGCTTAATCTTGATAGGCTAAAAACTCTTAAAACTAACCTTAGTTGTGAAACATACATGTGTAATTGAAATGAGTACAAGCAATGAATAAGTAAAACCTTCTTATGAAATGGATTGACCTCCATTAAAAAACTATCAGATCCACAGGGTGCCTTGAAGGATTACAATCAAGAACAACTTGGTGGTACTGATGTAGCCTTTTTTAGTAGGCAAACACTCCAAGAAGAATAAAGGAAATAAGAGTTTTTTTGGGACAATTTTTTTAATCTCCTTCACCAAATGAAATTACAAGAATTTAAACGTGAAAATACAGCAACTACCAACTACTCCACTAACTTATTCTTAGGAACCACTAACATCACTACTCCACTAATGCATGACTAAATAAATAAACATGTGACAAGAACAGAAGAATATTTCCAATCTTCAACGTGCAGCTTACTCTTCCAATCGACAGGGCTTCTTGATTGCCCTCTTGGGCCTGTCCCTATGAACTGGGCCTAGCGCTTCCTTTGGATCCAAGACAGATGGGCCCGCAATGGTCTGATCTAGTTCATTCGTATCAGGTACCTTTATCTACAGAAAGAAATTCCTAAAATACTTGTAAAAAACTTCTATAATAAATATGTAAATAGAATAATTGTAAATAGCTTCTACAAAACAGATAACAAAAACAATCACAGTTCACAATCTGCGATGAGGTCTCGCCATAAAGTCTTTCTATCATCTACTCTACTCCCGTTGCTAGAAGAAGAGCTTTGAGTTTTGATCGGGGAAATACTTCTCTGGACATTTGAAACACAAGCCTTCTTTTCTTTGTTGTTGTAGGGCATCGGCTGATAAGCGGGTGAAGGGGAGGGCTTTCTAGGTGGTAGTTGTTGTGGGGGTTGGTAACAATGGGGTAGAGGTGAGGGTGGTGTTTGTTGAAGAAGCGGCCGATGTGGGGTGGTGGTTGAGGGTGGTGTCCATATGGAATTGTTGGGTTTGGAGTAGGAGGAAGCTTTGGGCTTGGATGATTGTTGTAATTTCTCCTCGACTAATCGGGCTAGCGCATATGCCTGATGGAGTGTGGTGGGCTTGAGGATGGCTAATTCATTTTGGATATCGGCTCGAAGGCCCGAGATGAAACAATTACGAAGGGCCTGCTGGGATAAACCTACTACTCGGTTGCTTACTCTCTCGAATTCTGTCTGATAGGCAGCGACAGTGGACGTTTGGCGGAGTTTGAAAAGAGTGGCCTCATGGTTTTCGTACGTGGAGGGTCCGAATTGTAGTTCAAGCTCGCGTTTAAATGCTGCCCATGTTCCAAGCACGTCATTATTAGCAAGGTGTTTGTACCACGAAAGGGCATCACCAATGAAATAAAAAACGGCTAGATCGACACGCTCGGCTATTGGTGTTTGGTAATAGGAAAAAAAAATTTCGGCTTGAAATATCCAGTCGATAACGTTTGATCCATCAAAAAATGGGAGGGTGATTTTTGGTTGTCGGTGGTTATGGTTTCGATTTGGGGAGTGGTTTCGTGGTGGCGACGGTGTGGTGGAGATTTGGGACCGGAAGAGTCCGAAGTGACCTGATCCGATAGGAGGTTAATTTTGGTGTTGAGGTTTTCGGTGACTTTGATCAGATCGGTTAGCATCGTTTCGTTCTTTTTTGATGCGTCATTGGTAGCGCTGATCAATTGAGTGAGCAGTTGCTCGGGAAGAGGAGGGTTGGTGTCGTCGGACGTGGAAGTATCCTTCCGTGGTGGCATGGTGGAGGAAGAGAATGTGAATGAAAGCACCAAGTTGATGTAGCCTTTTTTAGTAGGCAAACACTCCAAGAAGAAAGAAAGAAAATAAGAGTTTTTTTGGGACAATTTTCTTAATCTCCTTCACCAAATGAAATTACAAGAATTTAAACGTGAAAATGCAGCAACTACCAACTACTCCACTAACTTATTCTTAGGAACCACTAACATCACTACTCCACTAATGCATGACTAAATAAATAAACATGTGACAAGAACAGAAGAATATTTCCAATCTTCAACGTGCAGCTTACTCTTCCAATCGACTGGGCTTCTTGATTGCCCTCTTGGGCCTGTCCCTATGAACTGGGCCTAGCGCTTCCTTTGGATCCAAGACAGATGGGCCCGCAATGGTCTGATCTAGTTCATTCGTATCAGGTACCTTTATCTACAGAAAGAAATTCCTAAAATACTTGTAAAAAACTTCTATAATAAATGTGTAAATAGAATAATTGTAAATAACTTCTACAAAACAGATAACAAAAACAATCACAGTTCACAATCTGCGATGAGGTCTCGCCATAAAGTCTTTCTATCATCTACTCTACTCCCGTTGCTAGAAGAAGAGCTTTGAGTTTTGACAAACACAAATCTATTAAGGAATTATGCACCAAAAGTCCATAATTTGCGTTGGTATCTCCATTAACCTAGAAACTAAAATTAAAATTGTATGAGATACATTTGAAGCAACATGAAATTAAAATTGTATGGTTCTTGATCCAAAGCATTAAATCGACAATGAAAATATAAAGAACTGGGAAGAAATGAACAAAATTGACGATTGCTTAAATCTCCAAAGAAGAGGTACGTGGAGAGTGAATATCGGACCAACCAAGGTAACCTCCGTAGCAAATTTGTTAACTGCCGACGTGGGGTAGGAAAACAGGGAGGAGACAAAAACCGTCGTCAACCGTCGCTAAAAAAACTCAACCGTTGAATTAATACGGCTGAGATTGAAAGTACGTGGGTTTGGACGGTGGAGATGAAACCAAAATTGATAATCGTTATTTAGCAACCATGTGTGTATATATATATATATATATATATATATATATATATATATATATATATATATATATATATATATATATATATATATATATATATATAATGTCTTTGTTGATCTTGACTACTATGCATGTTAACCTTATGTCTATTTATAAACTTGCCATTTTGCAAAGATAATAAACTTAAGGTAACTTTTGAACAGAAAATTTGTTATATATAGGTTTCACTTACGAAGAAAATTTTGGTGGCTGGTACTCAACTCTACTTGTGTGCTAGTTCTGAGGTGTGTTATAATAATTTTGATATGAGTAACATTTAGCATGCTAGATAAGAACACCATATTGACTAAGTTTTAAAAATGTTACAAGAAAACCTAAAATTAAACACTTTAGTTACCGATTACACATGTGAGATCTATCATAGAGCTAAACAACATTGGGTTTGTTTTCCTTTAAACATTCATGGATCTAAGTTCTTAGGTGAGTTAGTGCACCTTTATGTTTTAGATTCATATAGACTGCCAAGTAGGGGAGAGTTTGAATACTTTCTAGTCATCGTTGGCGACTACTTGAGGGATATGTGGGTATATCTCATGAATAGTAGAGATGACGTTTTCTAAACATTCAAAAATTTTTGCAATCTATTAAGAAATTAGTATGGTACAACTATAAAAACTCTTAGAAGACAATGGGACCGAGTTCATGAATAATCAAATGAATAGTTTTTGTCTAAAACTATGATATACATCATCAAACATCTTGTGTTGATACCCCGCAAGAAAATTATATTGTAGAAAGAAAACATCGACATTTTTTAAATGTTATTAGGTTGATCCCTATAATTCTGTGGGGTTATCCGACTTTGCTTTTGCATTTTAACTATTGCCTATCTTATTAATAGGACTAGGGGTGTTCTAAAATATCTGAATTTGAATGGTGGTTTTGAAATGTTTCCGATATTTGGATATCCGATTATCCTAAAGCTAAAGAATAATTTATATTAAAGTTAAACGTTTTTTATTTAGGTTGGGACTTTTTAGTGAATGTTGAGACTTTTCTGAGTTGTTTTTTATATTATATTCATAATAGCTTTTCTAGACAATTTAAAATTAAGTCTGAGTGAATTAAAATAACAAAAATAAGTTTTAGAAAAACTTTCAGTTTTTAATTACGACATATGAATCAAATGGTTTTACAATATTATTAATTAACCTTTGTACTTGACTGTTTTTAAATAATATTATTTTAAAGTGAAATAAATTTAACCAATAGCATTATAGTGAGAAAATAAAAAACTTTCTTAAACATCTATTTTGGTAAATAAATAATCTATATAAGAAAATAGTTAAAAAAATAAAGATATAAGAAAATGACACTTGTCATTAAAGATAGTATTTTATAAATATGTATAGATATAGATGTAGATATACAAAGATGAGGATGAAGATAGTAAAATAGTAAGATCGGTTAATGATGAAATCAGTTACGTATTGAAATACTTGTGAATTATTAGTGGTACGTTATGTTTATTAAAGTGGGCCCATTCACTACGTACGTTATGTTATGTTTATTAAAGTGGGCCGTGTACCTGAAGATTGAATTCAGGCCGTTCAAGAATAATTTAACCAAAGCCCAAAACATTCTGTTAGTATGATTCACGACTTAATTCTTTGACCAACACATTTAGTTTACTTTAAACGAACTCTTGAGATTTGTATCTACAATTCGTGATTTGTTCGTGCAATTTGATTTCAATATTCATGTGACTCGTGATTTCCGCATCACAAATGGCTTACAAACAGCTGCAATTTATCATTATATATATTATTGATCCGAGTCAAATATAATATGTTTTAATTGTTTTGTCTTTAAATTTAACTTTTTTTTTCTTTTATTACTTTTAATATGTTCCGAAAATAAATGTGTGACGTACTTATTTTTATCTGGGCTTCGAAACTAAGCCGCTGATGATGTGCTACTTTTTATCTAATTTTTTATATAAATTTTTATGTAAAAGCGACTAGGATCAATCTGTTTATAATTTTTCTCTGTCAAATACAACATTGTTTTTCTTTTATAACTTGACTAATAATATTTTATAAAATCCAAATATATCGTCACGATGCATGTATACCGTTACATCTTGCTTATTTTGTTGGTGTTTTAAAACGAAGCCGTTCAATGCGACCATAACCCATTAGTCTTCAATTAGTGCTTAATGATATGTTTAAATATAATTATCATATTAGATTATCAATAATAATTCAACTATCCCTGGAAAATAATTTTCAAAATGATTTTGATTTTATAAATTGTTACTGAAAAATATGATTTTTTTTATCGTACTTAAGTGAGACTATGGTGCTGTTTGTTTTTTCTGCAGGAAAACGTCTACAGTCTGCGGATCACATCTGCAGACATCTGCAGCAGAAGAGGTGGACTAAATGTCTGCAGTCTGCAAGAAAAAGACTGTTTGTTTTTAACATCTGCAGAATGCTGAAATATTCTGTAATTAAACTAAATTTATTTTTTAAACTTTAAAGACAACTAATACATTAATATATAAATAAAAGTCATAGAAATACATTAAAATATAAATAAAAGTCATACAACACTACAATAATATTCATAAAACCATACGATTACATTTATAAATCGTTTATTCGACATTCTGCATTATCTGCTCAGCAATTTCATCTCTTAATTGACTCATATATTCTCGATCGGATGCGGTACCATGTTCTTCAACATCATTTTCTTCAGCATCAACGTGCATATCATAATTTTCAAAGGACACATTGGATTGATCGTATTGTGTAAAAAAGTCATCTCTAAGACCCTCCTACCCACCTTATTTATTTCTTCAACGCAAGTTTCTAACAAACATTGAATTTGCTCGCTTGACCATTGATGTTTCTCGCCCATTTCTATTAAACAATAAAAACATAATCACTAACCTTAAAAAACCAATTACTAAACCAATTTATTCTTCATACAAACTATAACAACCAACTAAACCATATACAAACCATATACCAAACCATATACCAACCATATACCAACCAACTAAACCAATTCATTTCTCATACAAACCATATACAAACTAATCATACAAACCATATACCAACCAATTAAACCAATTCATTTCTCATACAAACCATAAACAAACTAATCATACAAATCATATACTAACCAACTAAACCAATTTATTTCTCATACAAACCATATACAAACTAATCATACAAACAAACTAATCATAAAAACAAACTAATCATACAAACAAACTAACCATATACAAACTAATCATAAAAACAAACTAATCATAAAAACAAACTAATCATACAAACAAACTAATCATACAAACAAACTAACCATATACAAACTAATCATATAAACAAACTAATCATACAAACAAACTAATCATACAAACAAACTAACCATATACAAACTAATCATATAAACAAACTAATCATACAAACAAACTAACCATATACAAACAAACTAATCATACAAACAACAAATAAAAAAAACAGTACCTGCAGGTGGGCGACGGTGAGGGGGCCGAAGGGGAGGGGGCCGAAGGGGGGGCGAAGGGGAGGGGGGATTTGGGGAGAGGAGCCGAAGGGGAGGGGGGCCGAACGGGAGCAGGCGCGGTGGCGACGGGGGGGCGGTGGCGCGGTGGCGACGGGGGGGCGGTGGCGCGGTGGCGACGGGGGGGGGGGGGGGGGCGAAGATGAAGATGGTTGTGAAGATGAAGATGAAGATGGTTGTGAAGATGGGTGGGGAATGAAGATGGAATCAGATGTTAGGGCTCAACCATTCTACAAGAGAAGAGGTTAGAAGAGGTGTGAAGACATTGTTCTACCTCTTCTCCGTGCAGAGTGAGGAAGACGTTTTTTTAATGAAACGTCTTCCAGAAAACAAACAGTCTGCGAAGTAAAAACCTCTTCCCGCGTCTGCGAGCACGCAGATGAAGAAGTGGGGAAGAGGTTTTTTCAAAAAACAAACACCCCCTATATCAGTTTCATCCCAATCATATCCGCTAATGAGAGAGGTTTCTTAATCTTAACATCCAACCTAATTTCATCTTTAAGACATATGTATAATTGACTTGGTGAGACAACTTTACAAATGCCTCTAGAAGCCACACCAAGGGCGGTCGGAAACAACGAGCACCTGGTTTTATTTTTCCACGACTCGGTGAATATTCACGGTGATTTACCGATCCCACCCTCAAGAAAATCCGACCGTTGACTTTTAAGAAAAAAGATAACTTTTTACACTATAAATAAAAACTCAAACCCAACTTTTTTACACATCTCCATTCTAAATCACTCTCTACATTACTTCAAAAGAACATTATGGATCAGTTAAAGTATATAACTCATCAAGCTTGGAAGATAAAGATTAAAATACGCGTGACCATAATTTTGAGTTTTTTTTTATGGTGGTTTCTTTAGCATTAGGCGAAATTCAAGACACTGCCTCATCATCATGAAGGTATTTTAATAGTTTTTATAAAAATTATAATTTTATGTATGTTTATTTTTTAGAAAATGTTATATTTACTATTTAAGGTATGTGCAATGTGACGATCGTGTAGAGTCTTATAACTGATTGGTGACACAATATTTTGTTGGTAATAATCCAACATTTCACACTAAAATGTTCCAAGAAAGGTTTCGAATGGACAAAGACCTATTTTTAATGACCGTCGATCAATTGGAAACGAATTTGGAGTCCTTTCAAACCAGTTTCGACGCACGGGATCATCAGAGTTTTATTTCTATACAAAAATGCACTTCCATAATACGATAACTAGCATACAAAAATGTTCCAGACTCGCTAAAACAATATTTAAATATGTTTGAGAGAATATCACGCAACTGTCTACAACACTTTTGTGATGCTGCTATAACTTTGCATACGAAAGAGTATCTTTGAAGACCGATATACAATAATTATATGTCAAACAGAGCAACTCTATGGTTTTTCGTGAATGTTGGGGAGCTTACATTGTATGCATTGGGATACATGATGGGTAATCACATGCATCTGATGATAATGCTTGAAGTGGTGGCGTCTACGGATATGTGGATTTGGCATGCAAATTTTGGGACTTCTAGAGATAACAACGACATCAACGTCCTAAACCGATCGCATTAATTCAACGATGTTATTAGTAGAACTGCCCGGTAGTGTCCGTTTGTGGCAAAAGTGTTTAATATAAATTTGGATACTATTTAGCCAATGGGGTTTATCCAAGTTGTGCAACGACGGTTAAAACGTTGCCATACCCACCAGAAAACGATCTTAAATGGCAACGATTCAAAAGAGCGCAAGAAGCGGAAAGAAATGATATTAAACGAGCGTTTGGAGTCTTAAAAGCTAAATGGCAAAAACTTTAATAACTCGCAAAACATTTACATCCACAAACAGAAAAATCATGTACGCGTGTATTATCTTATAAGATATGATTTTGAATAGTGATGGTACGACAATATCTACGGATTACATTAATGATTCTCCAAACAATAAATCAGTAGAACATGTTGTTTATTCATGTATATGATCACGCATAACCCACATAACCTTTGAGCGGATTTAATCAAGTATTTGGAACATTTGTATCAACCGAACCAACAAACAATTAGTATTTTTTAGTAGTTTTTTTAGTTATTTTTTAAGATGTTAATTTATTCTTAATGAAGTACTTTTATTTTGTTTAATGAAGTTTGTTTAATTTTTTAATTGAAAGTTATAAACGTAAAACTGTATATACAAATTTAAAAAAAAGTTATAAAAAATAGAAAACAATGAAAAACTGGTACGACACCATGTAAAAGGGAGCAGTTGCTAGTGGACCGGTACACAACAACCAAGGTGAAACCAGTGTGACATCCGTCACCAAAAGGTCCGTCAATTAACGCGGATTTCGTTAACTTTACTTCGCCCGTTCATTTCTCATCTTTATAAACTATTCGTGTGGATATTATACTTGCTTTATCGTCTTTATTCTTGTGTTCGTATCGTTAACATATACTATCTTTAAAAGCTTTTACAACTTTCATCATCGTTACCGCTAAATATACCATTTTTGTATAATATTAACGTCACTAATAAAACCATTTTTAATTACAAATATCATTAAATACATTTTTTATCATTAATATAACTAACCTAATAAAGGCGTTTTCAACCGAAGCAAATTTGGAAAACTCGAGGGTTAAGTGCAGGGACTAAATGTGACATTTTGCCAAACTAGGGCTGGGTATAAATACCCTATTTCCAGCCCTAGCCTCCATATTCATCTTCTTCTTTATTTCTTCTTCTCAACTTTTCTTCCTCCTCCTTGCACCAAAACCGCTCATTCTCGTCACGTTTTCATCGACTAGACTTCGACTACAACCGAGTCTACTCCATTCTTGCAGATAGACGACCTTGGTTGTCCCTTTTCTTGCTTATTCACGGCTGTCCATTTTAGGGTTTCGGGTGTTCGGGTTCAACCCGAACACATGAGGTCGTGTGGGTGCGTGTGATGTCCTTCTGCGAGTGCTTCTTGTTTGTGTATGTTTGTAGTGTGTTTTTGGAAGTCCTTGTTGTGTAAAACCCGTGCATGGAGCAGCCGAAGGCTGCTCTGCACTTCAGCAGTCGCGATTCTGCTATTCAGGCGACTGGGCCTGTCATGCGATTGAGTCGTGCGACTGGGTGAGTCGTGCGACTGGGTGAGTCGTGCGACTGAGTCATGCGTCTGAGTCAATCGCGCGACTGAGTTGTGCGACTAGGTGTGTCGTGCGAATGAGTCGTGCGACTGTGTGTGTGTGTGTGTGTGATTGAGTCATGCGAGCGAATCAATATGTGCGATTGAGTCATGCGAGCGAATGAATGTGTGCGATTGAGTCAGGCGACTGAATGAATGTGTGCGATTGTGCGTGTATCGCACGATTGAATTCCAGTCGCACGAATGAAGGTTCAATCGTACGAATGAAGCTGATTCGTACGAATGAAGATTGATTCGTGCGTATGGAGGTTGAGTCGTGCGATTGAGTGTTGTATGGTACGACTGAATGCCAGTCGCACGAATGAAGGTTCAATCGTACGAATGAAGCTGATTCGTACGAATGAGGGTTAATTTGTGCGGATGGAGTGTTGAGTCGTGCGACTGAAGTTGTTGTGTGTGAGTTCCTTCTTGTGTGTGGTGTGTGTAAGTCGTGTGATGTTAAGGTGACATCGACACGGTTGCCATTGCTAATGACAATATTTAAGTTAATACTAATAAACTTACTAATGTTATTCCAAATCAAATCAATTTAACATTTTACAAGTATCAATAACCGATTTGCAGCTATTAATATTTACCAAATACTTCTTTAATAACAATGAAACTTTTACACAAATATCATCAGCAATGACGACGATACCCAGTACTTGGATCTACATAAGATCTAATACGTGCGTCTGTTTGAGTGTGTTACACGCGACCCAACCGATACAACCCGAATCGACCGAACATTATTATACGCTTTATACATATCAATAATGCTTAATAATAACTGTCAATAGGTGTTTGACCGTGCATTTCATACAACATTTGGGAACCTTTGATCATTCACTTACCACCTAACAAGTGAGTTTCGTGGCCCCTTTCTATGCTTTTATATAACATTTCAATCATTTACAAACATGGGGGAAAAGTATGCTCACCCATTTTCAATGTTGTATAATTTACATACAATTTACATACTTGGAATCAACGTGTTACTATTTTGTGAGTACTTATCTGATATATGTTTGAGTTTGCTGTGTGGTACTTTCTTTGCAACTATTTAATTCCAGTGTGGGAACCGACGGATAGGTATTGGTAGTACTACTGGGTTGACACCACCACCCTTGTTTGTTGGTATACTAGTTAGTACCAACAGTGACCAGGAACGGACCCTTGGGTGAGTATATTCCGACAAGATCTTTGTGTACGTCATTAGGTTTGGTTGCAAAGCTCATTGTCATGTGATTTTACTTACTTATAACTGTATTCACGGTATTCCACATCATTTACTATACAGCATCAATTACTAATTTACTATTTAAACCTACGAGCTCACCAACAATTTTGTTGACCTTTTTGAGCATAAAAAAGTTCAAGGTGGATCATTTTCTTCTATCTAATGAATGGCTGCTTTTAGACCGCCTTTTTTTCTATTTATTATGTAGTAAACGAGTCTTACCACTCAGCTCTTCCGCCTTGCTTTCCTGATTCCGATTAGATAGTGGATGAGAGCTTCTGTGATCCCCGATTCCATTACCGTCTTCTCTAGTGGGACTTCGTCTCACTCAGAAGAGGATAGATCGAATCTAAGGGAATACCTCCACTTGCTCTTTTGGTTGCTTCTTTAATCAGAAAGTCAGACATCAAGATCAAGCTTTGATTTCCCGTTGCTTTCATCTCTCCAGCCGGTCGGTTGGAGTTGGATTGAATCGACTTCGTCTTCTTCCCAACAATGAATTATCTTTTCAGGTGACAATGCTAACTGAGGATCTAGGTGTGCTGCCTTAGTGGAGACCCTAGGATGCATTTTTTAGACTAAACATATTTGACAAACAATTATTTTGGAATCAATGTTGTAGTCTGATTATACAATTACATTCTTTTGATACTTGTTCTCGGGTTGTGGGAATTTACATTACAATTGTTACTACTTGTCTATGTGAATCATTTAACATGTTTATGCTTATGGCTATGTTATCGTGAACATTGACTAAACACGACACAAATCTCCTTTTGTGTCGGGTGTCGTCATGACACGCTTTGTCATCATTTATTATATTGAAACTCTATTGCTTACCATGTGTTATGATGATCCCGATCTCGTTACATCCCCGTGTTTCCGCTTTTAGCGGGGGTGTGACAACCAGACTATGACCCAGATGAAGAACCTAAACTGTTGGGACTTTAGGTGTAAATAGCATTCACAATCCATCCCTCATCTCCATAATTATAATTACATTAAAAATTACTATTTTTTTTCTTTTATTTTCAATTAAATAATATTTTTTTCATACATTTATCATTGTATTTTCTCTCTTATCCACTCACAACCATTTTTAAAAATATTAAAAAATTTATGGGGTATGTACCGTGTTTCCTCAAATATGGAAAAACATGGTACAATCCCCATAACCTTTCTACCTCTTTCACTAACAATCACTCATAACCATCTCTCATAATATAAGGCACCTACTCACATATATACGGGGGATGGGTTGTGAATGCACTAAAGGTATATAGCCTTACCCATGGTTGTTGAGACCGGATCGGACCGGCCGGTCCAACCGGTCAGACCGGGAATCGGATAGGTGGCAGGTCCCGTTCGCACCGACTCGTTTGGGGCGGTTTGACCGGCCGGTTTGTCTCGAATCGGTGGTCAGACCGGGAATCGGATAGGTGGCAGGTCCCGTTCGCATCGACTCGTTTTGGGGCGGTTTGACCGGCCGGTTTGTCTCGAATCGGTGGTCAGACCGGGAAACCGGACCGGTTCCAACCAAATTTTGAATTTTTTTTTTAATTTTAATGGGTAAAAACGAGGTGTTGAACCATAAATTAGTGTGTTGAATATAAAAATATAGTTATGTTTTATATATAACTATAAAATACATAGATAAATTACTTATATTTATTTATATATATAACTATATATATAATATACTATATATATAATCATAACGTCGTCCGATTTTTAAATCCGGCCCGACTACCAAACCAGTAAGACATTCGGTTCGATGTCCGATTGGGTTCTGAAAACATTGGCCTTACCTTACTATTAAGTAAACAATAAAAATTAAAAAAAGAATGAAAATTTTAAAGTTAAAGATTGTAACATGAATCGACTATACGAAACATACGTGTCCCATACTAAAACACATACACACAAATAGACAAACTCATACAAAAATATCCATAAAAAACCCAAACCAATACGTCATAGAAACCTACAAAACCATTTTACAAACATTATCACTCTCATTAAATTAACTCAAAGATTCCCAACTTGTTATCATTATCTTTTCTTTAAGTTTGCAAACATCAAGACCAAACAACGGTAACGTTGCTCCTGCTCACCGACTCATAACCCTTTACATTCACCCATCATCATTCACTCCACCACATATTCAACATAATAATGTTTTCCGTGCTATTGTTACTGTTGCTGCTACTGCTACCGCTGTTGGTCATAATAATATCCGTCCGTATAAAAACCAAAGCGGTAGTCGCGACCCGACCCGATCATAACCTTCCGCCGGGCCCATACTCGTGGCCGGTAATAGGCAACCTACCGTACATGCTAAAAGGTCCACACATATACTTCACTCAATTAGCCCGGACCTACGGTCCGTTATGCTCGGTGAAACTCGGGACGCATTTATTCGTCATCGGCTCGTCACCACTAGCCGCGACGGAGATCATGCGAGCCCACGACCGACTTCCCACGTACAGGTGGGTGCCGAAAGCCGGTCAAGACGGTCTACAACAATACTCACTTATCTGGGCTACTGAGTGCACTCACCACTGGAAGGTGTTACGGTCCCTATGCCGCACGGAGTTGTTCTCGTCTAAAGCGATAGTTTCGCAGGCGGTTTCGCGGGAGAAAAACGTCGATAAAATGGTCGAATTCTTGCGAAAAAAGCAAGGGGAAGTTGTGAATATTCGTGAGCTTGTGTTTGCAACAACTGTTAACATACTTGGTAACATTTGTTTTTCTGAAGATTTTGTTGGGTTAGAAAGTGGTGAAAAGGGGAGTTTTAGAGGGTTAAAAGGGGCTTTATATAGGTTGATGAAGTTGGGTACGACACCGAATGTTGTTGATTTTTACCCAAAGTTATTTGAGGGGTTGGATCCTCAGGGTTTGAAGAAGAAGACAACAGAGGCTATGAATGATGCGTTTGGTGTGTGGGAACATATTATTAAGGATAGAAGAGGTAAAATGGAATATAAGGAAGTGGTTGATGATTCAGATGGTGATTTTTTGGATACTATGATCAGATGTGGGTTTTCAGATCTACAGATCAACCAGTTGACTGTTGTAAGTGGCTTAATTATTTATTCTCTTGTTTTTAAACTTTTATTATAGTTAATAGTAACATGATTTGGGTCGTGAAAACAACCTTTTTTTGGTATATATATAGGACCGCTGTGTAGGGGAGCGGGTACACAGGGCCTATATGTTGTATAGGGGCCCTAATTGACGTATGTAGAAAAATATAAATTTGTTTGGTAGTTATATGTTTTAAGTAGACCTAATCACACAATAATTGAAAAAATAATTTTTGAGGTCTTCACTCTTAATAATTACATGTTTTAAAGGGCTATTTTTAGTACTCGTATAAACACCTGAATTCTTGAAGATGGCTTTTGGTGTAGAAGATTGCCAATTTCTAAACCGAAACCAACAAACCGACAGAACCAGCTAGTTTTGAAACATTTTTGGCAAGAATCGGTTAGGGTTGAAGCCAAACGACCGGCTTGTAATCGGTTTATGACTTGCCTTGTTGAAACCGGTTTAACCGGTAAAAACCTAGAATTAAGCCGAACCAAACCAATCATCTCCCTCTCGTGTTTTAAACTTCAGTTGACCCAACTGAAACAGGTTCGAGGAAAAAATGATTTTTACACCTCTAGCCCAATGCAGGGTCTTGTGCACCGGTTTGTTTTAAAAAATTTATAGGATATTTACTCATAATATTTTTGTTTTAGGAATTATTCTCGGGTGGAACACACAGTACAGCTTCGACTATCGAGTGGGCGTTAGCCGAGTTGATCAAGAACAAAAAAGCTATGATGGCGATCCAAAACGAACTCGCGAAAGAAATCGGTTCTACAACAAACATCAAGGAATCACACGTCTCTCAACTCCCTTACCTGCACGCTTGTGTTAAAGAAACACTAAGATTACACCCGCCCGCACCACTCCTACACCCACAAGCCATCTTAGAAGGGTGTGAGATCATGAACTACACGGTCCCTAAGAATTCTCAGCTAATAATCAATGTTTGGGCGATGGGGCGGGACCCGACCCTTTGGGAAGACCCATTGGCGTTCAAACCCGAGAGGTTTCTTGACTCGAATGTGGATTTTAAAGGGCAAGATTACAAGTTTTTACCGTTTGGTGTAGGGAGGAGGATGTGCCCAGGGTACCCATACGCGGTTAAGCAGATACACCTTATGTTGGCTTCGTTGGTTCGAAACTTTGATTGGTTTCTTCCTAATAACATGGAGGATCTTTCGAAGTTAGATATGAGAGAAAACTTTGGCATAATTTCACAAAGGAAAAAGCCTCTAATGGTTATCCCAAAATGCAAATGTTGACCTTGATCCTTGTTGTTTCTTTAATGTTTTGTTATGTATTGTGTTTGTTGATTTACCTGAATCAAACTTCTGTAATACGTTTAACTAAATTACTTTTTACTTATTACTGGAATCTGACCCTGAGATATGTTAAGTTTTGCAATATTTGAGTAAAGTAGTATGATTCAACCTAACGTAAGCTATGTTTTATCCGTCCATTGGTCGGCAGCAGAGAAAGGATTTTTTTCTTATAGGGTCACTATGTTTTTGTGGTGCTTGAATTTAACAATCTAAAGTTAAAATATTCAGGTTTGTTCGGGTCGAACCACATAATAAAAAACAATATTATAATAAATGTGTAAAGATTTGCTTCTTTTTAGCTTATTTCATATCTTTCCACCAGCCACATTTTATGATATTTTAGCAGATTTGTCACCTAAAAGATAGCCCCTGAGTACCTCAATGGGTAACCATGCAGTGCATAGATTGAATACTTGAATTTGAAGCTAACAAGCCTAACTAAACATGTTCTGACTTACAAATCTGAATTTGGAATTAAATCAAATGGTAGGATAGGTGGACTAAGATCACTTATGTAATGCAACAAAACAATACTGAAGAATTAAGATTTCATATGGTATCTTCATTGGAAACAATACTACTGTAATTTTAGTGTTAAACTTATGATAACATAAATTAGGCAAAAGAAAGATCAATTTAAAACCATCATTCCTCAACTCAACATATGGGCACATGAAAATTTGACATATCAATTTCAAACAAAAGCATAAACCCTATGAACATGAATGTAATGTGGTGTTATTTTTCACTAAATGGGCAAAAACAAACAAACTAATAGATAAAAGAAGAAAAGTACCAAGCTTCATAATCCAATTAGCCTTACACACACACAAAAACAACACAAAAACAACACAAAAAATAAAAATAAAAAAATGAAGGCTTCAGAATTGCCACTGATTTTGTTGGGTATAGGGTTGACGTTGATGATGGTAATCGCATATCCAATATTCGTTGGTGGTTCGTCGATTGTTAGAATTTCAGCAAAAGAGCGTTTTGTTTGTTTGACAATTAATTAAACAACAATAATAATAAAATGCTAGTTAAGAGAAAAAAATCTTTCTACTCTAATAAAATAATAAATGTGATGCCACGTGTCAGCACCACAATCATCCTTACCAAAATTTTTCCGCTTCTCTCTCTTATTAAATGATTACCTTAATTACTAATAATATTATTTTAATACGTTTTAATATTTAATAAATTAAGAAAGAAATCTATTAATTAAGGTTATTTCTAAATAAATTGATATTATTATAAAGTCAATTTTTTAAAAACAAAAAATAATCAAATCTGGGAGTAATAAGAAAATTTTTAAAAATAACATGTTTATACGGTTTGTTTTAGAACAAAATATATATTTAAAAAATTTAAAATAATATTTTAAAAAGTTGATATCACGGTTTTATTATTTCAGTCATATTATATCTTGGAATATTATTTTAGAATTAATAAATTTATTATATTAATATTTTATTTATTCAACCCGTGTAATACACGGGTTTACTAAAGCTAGTGAATTATAAAAATGTTTCAAGAGTGATTCGAAACCCCTGAATTATGATAATATAAAGACATTTAAACCTCTAGACCAATAATCGGAAATAATTTATTTTCCACTCATAATTTATGGGGTCGCTTTCAAAAACGCATGGGGTCATCAACTTTCAACGACACATATTTTACATATAAAAGAATTAAAACCGATGGGGTCACTTGACCCCAGTTACAATAGTGTAGCTAGACATGGGCAAAAAAACCGGTTCGGGAACCGGTTTGGCCGGAAAATCCGAAACCGGTTTGAGGCCTAAACCATTTGGCCCAAACCGGTTTGAACTCGACCCTGACCGCCCGGTTTGTAATCGATTTGACCTGTTCACATTTGAAATCGGTTTATGAACTAAACCGGTTCTAAACTGGTCATCAAACCGGTTTCAAACCGGTTCACGACCCGGTCACCAAACCGGTTTTAAACCCGGTTTTCAAATCGGTTTTCGAAATATAACCATTGGGTAACGGCTATATAGCCGTTTGTACCCCCTTTTGACCTTTTTTGAGGTTTTTTTAACCATTATACCCCCATGAGGTTAGCATATATATGTATTAGATGTTTTGGTTGAATCACAACAACTTAAAACACTCTCTACTCTCAAAAATCTCAAAAACGTTCTCACAAATACTTTCGTTTTAAACGCTCTCATCAAAAATCTCTCAAATGGCTTCATCAAGTGCTCAATCATCCGTTGGTTGTGAAACATCTTCAAGCAACGTGGTGGTAGCAATCCTTCCTACGAATAGGAACCCCGAAGTATGGTGCAATTACGATTTATGTCAAGTGGCTAGTGGTCTAAACAAGGCTCGTTTCAAGTTTTGTCATAAGTTTTTCAAAAAAGATACAAACACAACATTGAAAAACCATATTTCAAATAAATATTGTAAATCGTTGAAAGGTGAACCTTCTCAAGGTCAAGCTTTAATGACAAACGAAGGAAATTTATGGGCTTATAACGTTGATGCGGTTCGGGAGCAAATGGCGAATTTTGTAATTCAAGAAAGCTTGTCATTCAAACATTTCGACAACGAACGTTTGACTCGACTCATTCAACGAACTCTCCAACCACGTTACATCAATGTAAGTCATGCTACTCTTCGAAGAGATTGTTTAAAAATATGGAAAAAAGCTAAAAATGAATTAATATCTTATTTTGAAAATTTACAAACCGGTGTTAACTTAACTAGTGATGTTTGGTCGACACCTCACGATTCACCGGACTCGTACATTTGTGCCACCGCCCATTGGGTTGAACCCGATTCGTTGCAAATGATGAAACGTACGATTGCGTTTGAATTGTTTGATTATCATCACACTGGCCAAAATATTTTTTATCTTATTGATAAAGTTATTCAAACGTATAAATTAGAAAACAAAATATTTTCTATATATTTTGATAATGTGTCAAATAACACTCTTGCGATTGATCATTTGAAATTAAAATATAAACTAATGTGTGAAGGTGTGTTTTTCATAGTCGATGTGTTGCGCACATTATAAACTTAGTCGTTCAAGACGGTTTAAAAACAATTGAAATAGTGAAAGATTATTTTTAAAAAATGTTACGTGATGCAAATATACTAGATATCGCAAGTTTTGTAAAGACGCAAATACCAAATGTTTAGGCCCGAATTGGGACGTACCAACACGATGAAATTCCACTTGAACAAAAAGAAAGTTTAATAGCCTTTCATACTAGTTTGGTAAGTCGTAGAAAGACAAGTTCTTACCATCCATTGGGTTGGGCCGTTATTGAAGAAGTAACAAAAATGCTTCAATTTTTTAAAAACGCAACTAAGTGTCTTTCCGGAGTTTATTATTCAACGAGTCCGTTAGTACTTCACCAAATTTATCTAATGACTTCAAAATTAAATGAGATGTCGTGTAGGGGCAGACTTATTCGGATATGATACCCCCAATGAAAGAAAAACTTATAAAGTATTTTAAAGAAATGTCTTCGGTTATTACATGTGCCGCTGCTTTAAACCCTTGTTTAAATTTGTCGGGGGTTAAAACTTTACTTGATAAAATTATTTTGAATTTGGATTTAGAAGTTAATAACCCAATGTATAGTAAACCTTTAAAAGCTACTTTTAACAAACAATTAAAAAACATGTATGATGTTTATTTATTAAAATACGGGGAAACATCACAAATCCATGAGGCTTTAAGGCATGCGGCAAATGCCGAAAGTTCGAATGATCCAATGTTTGATTTATATAATAATTTAAGAGATGAATGTAATAAACGTCAACGTGGTAACACTCCGAGTAGTGAACTCGGGAGGTATGGTCTTACTAAATTTTTATCCACCATGACTCCACAAGATTGTAAAATTTTTGACTTGTTGGCTTGGTGGAAAGATAAGAAAAATCAATTTCCCATCCTATCCACCATGGCCCGAGATTTACTAACCGTCTAAGCTTCCACGGTAGCTTCGAAATCTGCTTTTTCTGTTAGTGGCATGATTATATCAATAAGACGAACTCGACTCACTCCACAAGCGGTTGAAATGTCAATTTGCTTGAAAGATTATTTGGATGCAGCGGAAAGAGTACAAGACAAACGCTCACTTGAAGGAGAACTGGAATACAAAGCAGAAATATACGAGGACGAAGTAGAGAGCGGATTGACACTAGGAATGACCGATGATAAAGCGGCATACGATGACTACCTTCGTAACAGTTCTGGTTCTGGGGGCGAAGAATAAACGTACAAGTATGTAACGGACGAACGAAGAAACGACTATGCTAAAAGTTTAGTTGTAAAAATTATTATTTAAACTTGTATGTTGTTTAAATTGTATAAATGTTTTATATACTTTACTTGTATTTAAAATTATATATATATATATATATATATATATATATATATATATGTTTATAATTGTTTTAAATTGTATAAATGATATAAATTGTTTAAATGTTTTAAAATTGTGTAAATGTTTTACTTGTGTAAATGTTTTAAATTATATAAATTTTTTAAATTGTATAAATTGTACAAAATTTTTAAATGTTTTAACAAAAAGTTTTAAATTTTCTTTGAATTTGAAAAAATAATTATTATATGATAAATCCAAATTAAAAAAAACCGGACCGATTTGGGCTCGAACCGGTTTCCAAACCGAACCAAACCGGTTTGGTAGGGTTCGGAGATATGGGTTTGAAACCTGTAACACCCGGTTATTTCCTTTGAAGCCAAATAAAGATGAAAAGAAAAAAATTCCAAGTTGAGGAACCAATCTTGCAAAAAGGGGAAAACTTTGGAAGAGTGGGTGTAAAAGGGGCATGGCTGCCCACACCCCTCTCCCATTCTTGTCTTCAATCGGCCAAGGGAAAGGAAAGGGAGCCAAGGGGCAAAAGCTTAGGATTTCTTGGAAATCAAGTGCAAAAGTCGAAGTCAAGCGGGTTTATAGGGAGCTCTAACCGAGGAGGCTGTCAAGGTGAGTTTTAAGACCCCTCTTTTACACATCTTTGACCGATTTTGGGGCTGGAATGCATACATAAACTGTTTTTGGTTGTGTTGGGTGTTGAACCCGTTCGTGTGTGTATGTGTGTTTGTGTGCGAACGGGTGGGGCTCGTGTTTGGGCTTGTGATGTTGAGGATGATGTTATGGTTGTGTTTCTAAGGCTTAGGATGGTTGGTTTAAGCTTAGAACAGGTTAGAGAGGGTTTGGGGGCCGAAATCTGCAGTTCAGGTTCGAAGAGACTGCATTCTGCACCCAGCTAGGGCTCATGCGACTGGAAGCCATGAGACCGAATGGCATGCGACTGGAGGCCATACGGCCGAAAGGCATGCGACTGAAGGCCATGCGCCTGAATGCTATACGACTGAAGTCCATGCGCCTGAATGGCATGCGACTGAAGTCCATGCGCCTGATGGTCATACGACTGAAGGTCATGCGCCTGAGAGTTATGCGACTGAAGGCTCTGCGACTGAGAGTCCATACGCCCTATAGTGCCCACGCGTCTGGAGACTCTCCATATGCCTAAGTGTTCATTCGCCCCATAGTGTCCATACACCTAAGTGTTCTTATTTTCCTGGAAGGCCATGTGACTGAATAGTGCCCATACGCCCAAATAGGGCTCGTGCGCCGAAAGGACTTAGTTTATTATCTAATTCTCGGGAGAAAGGGTAGTTGTAGGCTTTGACTTGGGAGGTTCCCGGAGGTGTATGTAAGTTGACTTTTGAGGTCATTGATGATATGATGGGCATGTATGATGTATGATTGGTGCTTATGCATGATGGTATGTATGTGGTATGTTATGTCTGTATGATGGTGCCTTGTATGGTGATGTTGTATGTTTATATTCATGTTCCTTGTTATGTATGATTATTTTCTCGTGGCTTTACGTTGAATATTAATGAATGAAACGAAAAGTATTATGTAAAGTAAAGTGAAAGATAATGAAAAGAGGAATGTAATGAAAGAATGCATGCATTAATGAATGAATGAAAGTAAGAAAGGCTTGCAAGCAAATGTATGGAGGTTCACACCCAATGAAGGGTGTTAGCTCAACTATGTGCGGGTTAATTACCCCGGAAGGATGCACACTGGGTTTCAATCCTTGTGATTGACCATATGTATAGGACCCTTTTCGCTTACCCTAGATACTGGAATCAGCTTCGTGCACAATGTTCGGGGTCTATGAAAGACCTCAGGCCCAGTACCCGCTTTATGCATGATGGTGGGGTGAAGCATATGGCATTGGTTCTAATGAAAGTAATGATTTAATTACGAATGTACGGATTGAACGAACGAATAATGAAGATAATAATGATATATCTATGTGTATGTATAGTGCATGATCACGTACGATTGTAAAGAATGGTTTTAAACAAAAGATAAAGTATGTTTTACTATAAAACTAGAACTCACTCAGCAACGCTGACTTTTATGCATTTTCCAGTTGGCAAGTGAGCATTGCTGAGGATGGCGCGGAGCAGCTACTTGGCATTTTTGGATGGCATTCTTTTGTTTAATGTTTTTGCATTGTAATGCGAACAAACGATGTTTTGTAATGAATGTTGTATTCTTGCAAAAGCATTATAATGAAATGTTTGTTTTAATGTTTTCCCTGCTATGTTTTCTTTAAGTTAATGAACCTATATGTTTTATGTGCGATGATTGGACAGCTGTAAGCGTCCCGGGAACGGGGCCTTACAAAACCGGTCTCCAACCCGAACCGGTTTAGGCCAAACTGGTTTTGACTTTCGTTGACCAAACCGGTTTCGGTTTGGACCCCCAACCAGTTTGGGTTTAAACCCAGTTTGTACACCACTAAGTGTAGGTACGCTTTTGCCATTAGTAACAAGACGTTCAGAGATTTTTATCATAAAAGAAAGAGAAAATTCTATGAAATGTAATGATTTTGAATCACACAATTGGCATAAATACATATTTAAAGTAACCAAATAATAAGGATGATATCAAGAATGTTTATTTTTAAATAGTAAATTACAAATTTTATCCTTTAACTATATTTAAAATTATAGATGTTGTTCTTAAACTTTGATAAGTACACTGAGCATCCTTTATTTGAAAATTTATCATGTTTTATGTCCTTTTAAGGTTAACTTTTCTTGTTAGTTTTATGTGAATGGACTATTTTGTCATTAACCTTTAAAGGACAAAATTTGCAAATTTTCATTAATCTTTTACTTTTTTCATTTTGTTTTTTATTATTTTATCTTCTTTTATCATTTTGTTATTTTATAAACTTATCTGAAGTATTATTACTTAATTATTTTAATCTTTTTTTATTAAATATACTTTTATCTATAGGTTTTTAATTTATTTATTTTTAAAAAAACTAGTTATTTACCTTTCTAATCGTACGAGAAAAAATTATAGAGCTCAAAATATACTTTTTATGTTATAAAATTTAAACTAGTAATCGATTTTGTTTCACCATTGTTTTTTTATTACCTTTTTGGTATAAGATTTTTCAACTGAGTTAAACAGTTTGGCTTTTGGTTTATATTAGAAACCTATTAGAAACCGTATATTATGGTATGTGACTTCTTATATTTACTTGGTTATAGTTATTCTAAGTTGAGCTATACGTATATCTAAGCTTTCATTAATACATGGAGTATTTAAGTGTTTTTAGTGTAAAAGGTTCAATAAGCTTAATCGTAAAACCAAACCAAAGCAAAACCCTTAGCAATTATTTGGTTCGGTTTCGTTTTAACTTTAAGTGGTTTAGTTTTGATTTACATTGATAAAAAATATTATTAACAGTTTAAATAAAATCCTAAATAAAAGTGCACTTAATTAAAGAAAATTTGAATGATTTGTTTATTTAAAAACTCCGAGTAGTTGTTTAAAAACATTTTAGTATATTTTATTTTAAATTAAAGTTACGAGATATCACACTATATTTATATTTAAAAACAAACCATTTGATTGAATACGAAAATTTAAAAATTCATATCATAAACCAAAATCTTACTTTCTCCAACCGGTTTCGGATATAAACCCTAAACCAAATAGTTTGAAAGAGCTAAAAAATATTGTACCAAAAACGTTAAAAATCGAGTTGTTTAATTCTATAAGTTTTATTACAAAGGTAATGAACAAAGAGACAAATAAAAATAAACTAGTAAAAAAATAAAAATCTATAAATAAAATTACATTTTGTATAAAAATAAAACTAAATTATTACTAATAATTATGATGAATTTTTAAACAAAAGTGGCTAAAAATAAATGAAAGTAAAGAAAATAAAACTAAAAAACATAAAGAAAGAAAATAAAAGATTAATAATAAGACATTTCGTCATTTTAAGGGTGAAAGGCAAAGTAATCATTTGGAAAAATAAGCTTATAAAAATAAAGGTGATTAGAAAAGAGAAAATAAATTAAAATAAAGTAAATAAAACAAAAACAAAAACAAAAAGGGGAAAAATAAAAGATTAGTGAAAATTACAGATTTCGTCCATTAAAGGGTAAGGGTAAAATAGTCTTTTACATAAAATAACTGAAAAATATAACATTAAATCAAAACTTGTTATGATCGTTTACAATCATATTTCCTTTACCAAGACTTTTATTCAGTTGAAGATTCGAATGGCATAGATAATTTAAAATATCTATTAAACATATACGAACCAAACAAAAACAATTACTATTAAAAATCATGTTTTCCGTAGCAACTTTTAGTGTGGTCCAACCACACTTCTCAATATTTATATAAATAGAGTACATCTAACAATATTCAACAAGTTGGTACATAACATTATTTTAATACGTAACTACAAAAGATACAGATCTCAACCGACATTGATCAAACAATAATATTCAACAAGTGTCTTCGTTAAATAAATTAGGGAAATCGAGGGATCAAACGTATTTAAGTGAACAAAGTTATCAAAAAATTGTGACACAAAAGCATTTGGGGTGTTAGGACCAATGAAAGAGAAGACGAAGAAACTAAGGTTTGTGTGTAGTTCAAGTGGATATAATAAGATTAGACCCAAATTTTCTTCTCCTTTAAAGATTTCTTAAAGTGGTTATTGACCCAAAGTGATGAAAATAGATGTCAACCCTAAAGTCAACACTTTCAATAGCACTTAAATGATACATAAAAATTCTCTTGTTTAATTTGATTAGAGGATTAGAGATTTGGTTATCTAAATCAGAAGAGTTTACACCAAATTAGAACATATCAAACTTAAATGTGAATAAGCAGCTATTACAATAGAACCAGAATGAAAATCATGTAACGTCTCGATTTTTTATAAAAATAAAATAAAGTTTAAAGTTTTGAGGTAAAGTGAACAATTGTATAACTTATAAGGGTGAACCCAAAAAAAAAAGGTTTAACCTAATAGTCCTCATATAATTAAAAGAGTAATAACATGATTGGTTCTTGTGATTTGCCCATATTGCAATATTGGTCCCAATTTTTTAGAAATTACAGGTTTGGTCCTTACTGTTTGCCAACTCGTAACACGATTGGTCCCTTACACTAACTTCTGTTAAGTTTTTCAGTTAAGTGGATGTGAAAAGTCTAAAATACCCCTGTACTAAAAGAAATACTAGAAGTGGGTCCCACTCTTTCTTCTTCTCCACTTCTTCTTTCACAATCCGACCCATTCACCACCACTGGCTGCCACCATCGCCACCACCGCCAGCTGCCACCATCACCACCATCACCGACTAATGCAGGGTCCACTCTACCTCACATCCATCTCCCCCAGTAAACCCACTATGAAAAACATGTCAAGATCATCCGAACACGCGTCAATTAACTTCTTTGAATTCAACTTCATCTTCTTTATTCTTGATCTTCTTCTTCTCATCCATATTGCCAATATTTAGATCAGTAGAACTCTGATCGCCGGATTTAACACCAAACCCCCCACCGGAAAATCATAATCCGATGCACTATTATCATCTCTTTATTTCTATATTCTACAAGAACCTAGCTAAAATCACCAACATCATTGAATTAGAAAATGCAAGTTGATAACATCACAACTTCTAGACAAAAAGATTCCAACGGCTGTGAATGATGTAAGTGTTCAATGGCCTAATAGAATGTGTGCAGATGCACAAAAAAAAGAATAAGTTGTTCATATAAAACGCACAGCACTCAAGAGAGGTGATTGTGCTCAGGTAGATGCAAGGCGTAAAACTTTCAAACGCACAACCGAGGAGTGCATCTTTGTCCAGCAGGCTAGGCACGCACGAGGCGAGATCCAATTTTTTATGCTTCAACAATTTGGATGGTGATGAAAATATTGCGCATGAGGTGTTCCGTACAGGTTCGTCGGAGTTGGTCAAATCGCCGGTCTGTTAACGGTGATGGTAACATATATATATGTGTGTGTGTGTGTATATATATATAATTTTAATTGATATTTTAAATATTTTGTCTTTTAGTTTAGGGGTATATTAGTCTTTTCACCTTCAATTAACTGAGAAACTTAAAAGAAGTTAGTGTCAGGGACCAATCGTGTTACGAGTTGATAAACAGTAAGAACCAAACCTGTAATTTCTCAAAAGTTGAGACCAATATTATAATATGGACAAACCACAGGAACCAATCGTGTAATTAACTCTAATTAAAATGATGACCTCTTACATCAACCCTCCCCCCTCTCCCTGTTAAAAAAATATATTTCTTTCAGCCTACGCTTATAGAAATAGAAAGAAGAAGAATAGACAGAGAGAGAGAGAGAGAGAGAGAGCTTACGGGTAGAAAGAGAAAGTTTAATATAAGATAAAAATATATGATTTTTCTACTTATCTGCTATAATATATACATCTTTATTACACGTTTTCTCCCATTTGAAGAACAACTATTGAGAATGTCACATCTTAGAAGCTTATTTGTCTTAACTGTGGATTTCTAACGTCTTTGAAGATTACGAGGTTTTGGAGGAATTTTGTTCATTTGACAAGCATAGTCGTGCTTCACTACCAATAACGATTGTGTCCCCTTTTAAGACAAGCACGATCACACCCCACACTAAGCATGGTCGTGCTACTTTACCAAACCCTAAACGGAATCGTGCTTGCCTCCAATGACCGGATTTCAATATCCAACCTTATTCAAACACAGTCAATAGTGTCATCAAAGATGGGAGAGCCAACTAAAGAAATAGATCAATCAAAGCTTTGAAAATATGAGTATGACAGTGCTTCTCAAACCAAGCTTGGTCATGCTTGGCGTAGGGTACGATCGTGTCTTTCTGCTAAGCATGGTCGTGTTTCTTCACTTTTCTATAATTTAATAGAAACTCTTCTGTTAGGAGAGGAGTCCATAAAAGAAAAACTTATTGTTTTCACCTCCGGATCTTGGTGATTTCTAGCCATTTGCAAGAATTTAAGGACTCCAACATCAAGGGGATCTTCATTTACATCATTTAGCGTGAACTCTTGGTTTGATTTTTAATTTTTTTAGGGTTATTGGATTTTAATAATCCCAACTTTTATATATTGTCCGGGATTAATTCCAACTTAGCAAATGTTTACTAACACTCCCAACTTTGCGCTTATTTTCCTGCAACGATCCCTTACTAACCGAATGTTAACACTGTTAGTTTTTTGATGATATGGGCTACTTATATGGCCAAAACACTAAGCAGAAAGTTTATAATAACTGTCAGGTCCGTCAATCTGAAACTTCTGCAACCTAAAACCCATCAATCTTCACATTCTGATTTGAATCACTTGACTCGTTAAAGGTAGATTTCAAGTGACGATGGATGCTAAACATTGAAAAAAGGACCTAATAGAGATTGAGCGGCGTCGGAGTTGAAAAATGCCTCAAAGTTAGACCCGTTTCATAAATAAACTAACGGGCGTTAACTGTCAGTTAGTAAAGGATTGCTGAAGGAAAATAAGCTAAAAGTTAGGAAAGTCTATAAATATTTCTCGAGTTAGGATTAATCTCACCCAATAAATGAAAGTTGGGATTATTAAAAATTCAATAACCCTTTTTTTACTATAAACTTTGCATTTTTTTCCAAGATTGTATGTACTTGTTGACCTCATGATAGGTTAAATTACTTGTTTCACTTTGATTTAGATGAAGTTTAGTTAATATATGATAATATATTATGGGTTATTAGCAATGATTATGTTAATGATATGGTAACGCCATGATTATTATTCATAGATCTTGCATTTAAGACTTTAATTAAAACTTCAAGATTTGTAGATGTTTGATTATGTTACGTCGCCCTCATGGTTTAGACATCTATTTATGAATTTTTGTATGATTATATTAATTTATAGCTTTTTTTTAAACTAAGATCGGTTAATGAAGTTTTGTTTATTCATGTTTAACTCTTGAATGGATATCATTATACTTATATTTGAAAAGATTAAACATTTGTAGTGACATGTCATGTTGGATATTGTTTATTTAGAGTTTATTAACAATGAACTTCTACCATGTAAGAGCATTCACAATAACATCTCTATCCCCATCCTCTATAAGTTAAAAAAAACAATCATCCCTTAAAATTTTAATTTATTTTTTAAAAATCTCCAAGCTTCCCCATATTAATCCTTTTTCAATTGAATCATACTAAATTATTTATTTATTTATTATTTTTTCTCTCTCCTCTACTCACAGCCACTTAGACTATCCGCAACCATTACAAGACGCTCTTACCACAAACAGTTATAGTCAGCATGACACATTAGCTTTCCACCCACTCTCACCCATTCTTCTTACAAACATATTTTACCCCCCAACACTACATCATCCTAGGGGCACCCTTGGGGAAGGGCGACAAAAGGACGGGCGGGCATGGATGACAGACATCAACGGTGTCTGTCCGACGAGTGGCGAAGGGTGACGACGAGCATGGGTGTTTTTGCTTATGTTGTGGATAGTCTTATGAAAAATAATTGCAGGACCGTTTAAGGGCTTTAACACAATTACAACACAACAACACAATGAGGAGATTAACTAAACTTTAATCAAACAGTGAACTGGGTTAACCAAAGTGATACAAAGAACACAAGTAAAGCAAGAGATAGAACAAGAGAGTATGGGTTTCAAGGAGGCAGTATATTGCTTTCTCAAGTTCTTTTACAAGTGTTACAAAGCATAAAGAAAGATACAAGAACTTAAAATACTTATACTACAACCTACAGCCGGCTATACTTTGAAAGCCAGCTGGATACAATTGACTAGACACTAACAAAATCAATTGTAGGATCAAAAGGCATATCTACCTTTTGACCTTGTGACTATGACATGCCATAGCTCACATCCTTATACATTACAAAAAGGATAAAGTACATAAAGTGGAAAGTTACAGACTCAAGACCTCAATGTACAGTTACCAAAAGCAAGGCCCTTTTTGTCACACCCCCGCTAAAAGCGGAAACACGGGGATGTAACGAGACCGGGATCGTCATAACACATGGTAAGCGATAGAGAGCAATATATATAATGATGACATGCGTGTCATGACGACACCCGACAACAAGGGGACTTGTGTCGTGTTTAGTCAAAGTCCACGACACATAGCTATAAGCAACATGATGATGATAACACATATACACATATGATGAAATGTAAATGTTAATTCCCACAACCCGGGAACAAGTTCAAAAGTTGATAATTGTTTACATGCGATAACATTGTTCAAAAAGATTGTTTAACAAAACATGATAAGTCCCAAAATGCATCCTAGGGTCTCCACTAAGGCAGCACACCTAGATTCCTGGACTTGCATGATCACCTGAAAAGATATGCTTAAAATGGTCAACATAATTGTTGGTGAGCTCGCAGGTTTATGTAATAAAAATGTAAGTGATGCTGTAATAAATAGCGCGTCGGAATACCGTGAATACAGTTATTACACAAGTAAATATCACATGACATGAGCTTTGCAACCAAACCTAGCGACGTACACAAAGAAATTGTCGGCATATATTCACCCAAGGGCCCGTTCCTGGCCACTGATGGTACCAACTAGTATACCACCGAACGAGGGTGGGGGTGTCAACCCAGTAGTACTACCAATACCTAACCGTCGGTTCCCACACTGGAATTAAATAGTTGCAAAGATAGAACCACACAGCAGACCCAAGCATGTATCAAATAGTACTTGCAACACAGTATCACGTTGATTCCTTGTATGTAAAATGTATGTAAGTTGTACAGCATAAAAAATTGTGTAAGCATACTTTTCCCCCAATTTGTAAATGATTGAAATATTGTATAAATGTAAAAAGGGGCCACGAAACTCACTTGTTAGGTGGTAAGTATGTATGATCGATGTATCCCAAATGTTGAATGCAAATAAACAGTCAAACACCTATTGACAGTTATTGTATAGCATTAATGATATGATATATGTATAAGCGCGCAATAATGATGGGTCGGTTCGGGTCGTATCGGATGGGTCACGTACAACACACACAGACTGACACACGTACTAGATCTTATGTAGATCCCAGTACAAGACATTGTTGCCACTAATGATGGTATTTAAGTAAAAGTATTGTTGTTATTAAAGAAACATTGAATAAGTGTCAATAGTTATAAGTCAATTTAGTCGTTCGTAAAGCGTTAGTTTAATTTGCTCAAAATAGTTTCTGTGCCCTTTCTCGCGTTGACTTTAATTTTCGTGGCCAAACAATGGCATTATTGTGTTAGCGTTACCTCGACACCACACGACATACTCACGCCATACACAAGGGGTCAAACACAACAAATTTCAGTCGCATAACAAGGCCAGACGCACGACTCAACCTCCATTCGTGCGAATCAACCCTCAATCGTGCGAATCAGCTTCATTCGTACGATTGAGCCTTCATTCGTATGATTGGCCTTCACTCGTACCACACAACACCCAACCGCACGACTCAACTTCCATGCGCACGAATCAACCTTCAATCGTGCGAATTAGCTACTTTCGTACGACTGAACCTTCATTCGTGTGATTGGACCCCAGTCGTGCGAATCACATTCATTCGCGCACATTCAGTCGGTCACCTGACTCAATCGCACACAATCACTCAATCGCATGACTCAATCGCATACACTCAATCGCACGCATGACTCAATCGCACACAAAGACTTAGTCGCACAACTCAGTCGCACGACATGCCTAGTCGCACAACTCAGTCGCGCGATTGACTCAGACGCATGATCCAGTCGCACGACCCACTCAGTCGCACGACTCAATCGGATGGATGACCCAGTCGCCTGATCTGCAGAATCGCGACTGTGGTCGGGAGGAGCAGCCTCCGAGCTACTCTAAACACGGGTTTTACACCACAAGGACCTCCAGAAACACTCAACAAACATACTCAAGCATAAAACACAAGCAAAGAGACCTCACACGCACCCATACGACCTTGTGTGTTCGGGTTGAACCCGAACACCCGAAACCCTAGTTTGGACAGCCGTGAGAAGGCTAAGAAATGGACAACCAAAGACAACTACCTGCTAAGGAGGGGTAGTCTAAGCTGTAGACGGTGTCAAGACGAAGAAAACGAGACCTCTCGGGTCGGATTTGGTGCTAAGATGGTGATTTTGTGTGTGAAAGAGATGAAGATGAAGAAGATGGTGAAATGGGGGATTAGGGCTGGAAAAGGGGTATTTATACCCAGCCCAAGTTTTCAAAATTACAAGTTTAGTCCCTGCACTTAATCCCCGAGTTTTCCCAAATTTGTTCGGTTGAAAAAAGACTTCGTTAGGTTTTTATATTAATTGTAAAAGTTCATTTAATGTTGTCATGACTTAAGAAATGGTTATATTAAAACATTTATTATATTTATAAAATGATATATTTAACGTTTTCAAAAAAAATGAAAGTTTTAAAGGTCTTTTAAGGTCAACCCATGGTTATAACGAATGCACACACAACGATAATATTGCACACATGATATCCATATAATGAGTCAAATAGAGATGAGGAATGACCAAATATAGATTAGATGACGGACAAACACGTCAATTGACGGACCTTAAGGTGACGGATGTCACAGTATCCCCCAGTTGAGAGAATTTCGTCCCGAAATTCAGCTGGAGTTAGGTCCAAGAGTGTCATCCTCGAAAAGATGTGGATATTTGAGTTTCATCTGATCTTCACGTTCCCATGTAAACTCTGGCCCTCGTTTTGAATTCCACCTTACGCGAACAATAGGTATCCTACTGCGCTTCAGTTGCTTGACCTTTCGATCCATGATCTCAATGGGTTCTTCAACAAAATGAAGCTTGTCGTCAATCTTGATTTCCTCGATTGGCACGTGAAGGGATTCATCGGCCAAACCTTTCTTGAGGTTTGACACGTGAAAAGTATCATGTACACCGCTAAGCTCTTGTGGCAACCTTAATCGGTAAGCCACTGGACCGATCCTTTCAGTGATCTCAAATGGTCCAACGTATCTTGGGGCTAATTTCCCTTTCTTTCCGAATCGAACGACTCCTTTCCAAGGGGAAACTTTGAGTAACACACGATCCCCAACATTGAATTCTAGAGGCTTCCGACGATTGTCGGCATAGCTCTTTTGACGATCTCGCGCGGCTTTGAGTCGATCTTTGATTTGGAAAATCTTGTCTGTTGTTTCTTGGATGATCTCTGGACCTGTCAGTTGACTCTCACCAATTTCAGCCCAACAAACGGGAGATCTGCATTTCCTTCCATACAGCGCTTCAAATGGAGCACATCCAATGCTTGTATGGTAGCTGTTGTTGTAGGAGAACTCAATCAACGGCAGATGAGCATCCCAACTACCACCAAAATCGATTACACACGCTCTCAACATGTCTTCTAGCGTCTGTATAGTGCGTTCACTTTGGCCATCTGTTTGAGGGTGATAGGCTGTACTCATGTCTAACCGAGTACCCATCGCTTTCTGTAGCATCTGCCAAAAACGTGAAGTGAATCTGCTGTCTCGGTCGGATATGATTGACACCGGCACCCCGTGCCGTGTCACGACCTCTTTGATGTACAATCTCGCCAACTTATCCATCTTGTAATCTTCCGGATAGGCAAGAAATGCGCTGATTTCGTCATTCGATCAATAATGACCCATATCGAGTCATGACCGCTGTTTGTTCTAGGGAGTTTGGTGATGAAATCCATAGCTATGTTCTCCCATTTCCACTCGGGAATTTCAGGTTGCTGTAATAATCCAGATGGCTTTTGATGTTCAGCTTTGACCTTCGAACACGTCAAGCATTGGCTGACGTACAAGGCAATGTCTTTCTTCATGCCTGGCCACCAGTATAGATCCTTAAGATCATGATACATCTTGTCTGCACCAGGATGAATAGAATATCGCGTCTTGTGGGCTTCATCCATGACTAAGGTTCGAACACTCCCCATTTGGGTACCCATATGCGATCCATGAAGTACTGAATACCGTCATCCTTGCGAATCATCTGTTTATCTAACCCCCGGAATTCTTCTCCCGCAAGGTTTTCTTCTTTCCATGCCTCACTTTGTGCAATTTGAATCTGAGCTTTCAAGTTGGTTTGGATAGTCAATCCCAACGCTCGTGCACGTAGTGGTTTCACACGTTCTTTACGGCTTAAGGCATCAGCCACCACGTTAGCTTTCCCCGGATGATACCGGATTTCACAATCGTAGTCGCTAAGAAGCTCTACCCAACGTCGTTGGCGCATGTTGAGTTCCTTCTGATCCAGAATATGTTGAAGGCTCTTATGATCAGTGAAGATGATGCATTTGGTGCCATACAAGTAATGCCTCCAAATTTTGAGTGCAAATACTACAGCGCCCAACTCAAGATCATGAGTGGTGTAGTTCTTTTCGTGCACTTTAAGTTGTCGCGAAGCGTAGGCAATCACCTTGTCCTTCTGCATCAATACACATCCCAATCCTTGATGTGACGCATCGCAGTAGACCACAAAATCATCTGTTCCGTCTGGGAGAGACAGTACAGGCGCGTTGCACAACTTCTCTTTCAACGTTTGGAACGCTTGCTCTTGTGCATAACCCCAGTCAAACTTCTTGTCTTTCTGAGTAAGCAGGGTTAACGGTTGCGCGATCTTTGAGAAATTCGCGATGAAGCGACGATAATAACCGGCCAATCCTAAGAATTGCCGTATCTCTGATGGTGTCTGGGGCGTATCCCATTTCTTCACCGCTTCGATCTTGCCGGGATCTACGTGAATCCCGTCCTCATTAACCACATGACCCAAAAACTTCACTTCTCGCAGCCAAAACTCGCACTTTGAGAATTTGGCGAAAAGTTTCTCTTCGCGTAGCAGCTCCAGAATAGCCCGAAGATGTTCTACATGATCTCTTTTGATCGGGAATAGATAAGTATATCGTCTATGAACACGATCACGAACTTATCCAGTAAGGTTTGCACACCCGATTCATTAGATCCATGAACACAGCTGGTGCGTTTGTCAATCCGAACGGCATGACCAAGAACTCGTAATGCCCATAACGAGTCCTGAACGCAGTCTTCGGTATGTCGTCCTCAAAAACCCTTAGCTGATGATAACCAGAACGAAGATCGATCTTTGAAAAATACGAAGCTCCTTGCAGCTGGTCAAATAAATCGTCGATCCTGGGGAGAGGATATCGGTTCTTCACCGTCAACTTGTTCAGTTCACGGTAATCGATGCACATGCGGAACGATCCATCCTTCTTCTTGACAAATAGTACCGGCGCTCCCCACGGTGAATGACTCGGTCGAATAAAACCCTTCTCCAGTAGTTCCTGTAATTGACTAGACAATTCTTGCATCTCGGATGGTGCTAGTCGATATGGCGTTTTCGCTACCGGTGTAGCTCCAGGAACCAACTCAATACGGAATTCCACCTGTCGTGGAGGAGGTAAACCAGACAAGTCATCTGGAAATACTTCTGGGTAATCCCGTACCACTAGAATATCCACCAGTTTCCTTTCCTCGTCTTTCTTTTCAACCACATGAGCCAGAAAAGCGTAGCACTGCTTTCGTAAACTCTGGCGTGCTTTCATGCAGGAAATAATCTTTAAGCTCTTACCCGGTCGTTCTCCCTGAACCTTGAGTACTTCCCCGTTTGGCATAGGGATACGTACTACCTTGTCTCGACAGACAATCTCTGCTCCATTCTGCGACAACCAATCCATACCCACGATCACGTCGAAGCTTCCTAACTCAAAGGGTATCAAGTCTATCTCGAAGGTATGATCCTCCAGCGTCAACGAACACTTCCTAATAATCTCATCGGCCTGAACAACCCTACCATTGGCCATTTCTACAGAGTAGCTAGTTTCTAGCCTACTAGGACTCAAATCAAGCAATTGCACAAACTCAGAAGATATGAAACTATTGTCTGCTCCAGTATCAAATAATATAGATGCGAAGTGATGATTGAGTAAGTGCGTACCCGTGACAACATTCGGGTCCTGACGAGCATCATTAGCTCCAATGACGAATGCACGTCCCCGAGCTGCATTCCCCTGAGTAGCCGGGCCTTGATTCCCAGCGATAGCCAACACCTGTTGCTGGTTGTTTCCCTGTTGACCCGGTGCCTGATTCAGCCTGGGGCACATGTTCCTGTAGTGATCGGGGCTCCCACACTCAAAGAAAGCCCTTGCATTCCCGGCGGGGTTAACCGCGTTGACGGGTGCTACAAGATTCGGTGCCGTTCTGCAATCTCTTGCCAAATGACCCGGGCGCTTACAGTTAGCGCACACCCGGCACTGCGTCCCTGGGGGATGATGATAATTGCACCTTTCACATTTGGGGTGCGGCCCCACATACTCTCTTCTGGCTGAGACACGGCCACAAAATTCCTGGTCGGCTTAGACCTCTTCTCAAACCTTCCGGCACTCGACCGGCTCGACTCCCCAACATCCTTCCTCTTCTCGGCCCCTCGGCCCAAAACCCCTGTTCTAACCATCTCATCAGTCAAAGCGCCAGCTTTCAGAATTGCGCTCTGAATAGTAGGAGGAGCGGCTGCTGTGACCATAGCTCTAATTTGAGGCGCGAGTCCCCAAATGTACCTTTCAATCCTCTTTGATTCCGGCGTAACCAGATGCGGAACCAACCTTGCCAGCTCATGAAAGCGATCAGTATAAGCTGCATGCCCTGCCCCCACCATAGCATGATTCCAGAATTCATGCTCCAGCTTCTGCATCTCGTTGAGAGGGCAGTATTCCTCGGTAATCAAGGCTTTGAACTCGTCCCACGACATCTGCATCGCGGACTCTCTTCCTCGAGCCTGAATCTGTGTGTTCCACCAGGTTAGGGCTTTACCCTGTAGAGAACAAGTGGCATACTTGATCCTCTGGCTGTCGAGGCACTCACTGATGTCGATCACTGCCTCCATCTTTTCCAACCACCTGGTTAGGGCTATCGCCCCACCTTTCCCATCGAATTCCCTCGGCTTACAAGCCACGAACTCCTTGTACGAACATCCCCGACGAGCATTAACCACCCCAGTTTCGATACCGGCAGTACCACCATTTTCGGTTTCCTGGTTGCTCTCGTTTCCAGTCGGGTTCCCGTTTCCCGTTTCAGTTTCTATCCCACCTTGGGCTCCATCATCGTTGCCACCATCCCCGTGAGGGTGGTGTTGTTGAAGTGCGTCGCTCACTTGGGCCACTATAGTAGGAATCAGCGCGGCCAATTGCTGAGCGATCAGGGCTGCCATGTCGGCGTTCCCTGTTCCTTGACTGTTACTGGCAGGAGCATCGTTTGCTCTTGGTGCTCTGCCTCTGCCTCGGCCTCTGCCCCTTGGGGCTTCACTCCCGCCACTACTGCTACGGGTGACTCTTCGAGGCGGCATGTTCTATTCATAAAAGAGGTAACATATCAGCTTTAGTCACCATAAGATACAAATGTATTCCACTTATCAAGTTCCAATGTTCATGTTCAGGTCAGTCAAGACCACCATGCAGCCCATTTCAAGCATATTCTCGGTATACCGGTGATGTTTATATATAGGGTTCCCCGCAGCGTTCCCACCACACCCACGATGTACCGAGAATGATGCCTGATCCGGTTACATGACATCCGACTTTCCTTTACATCATATCCATAATAATCCATCATAACAGTTGTAAGTCCATGTATACAATCACGTTTAGTCTAGCGGAGGTTGTCTATTTCCTCATCTTTCGAGGTTTCAGACATATTCCTCCTCAGAGTTAATCTCAATGTCCAAGGTCAAGCGCAATAACATGATCTGTGATGATCTCTTCGGGTTTAATACCCGGATCTGATAAACTAACTTGGCGCGCAGAGGGAACGGAAGATCCAATAGAAGCATCCCCGTAAAAGAGTGAGCACAAGTGCTCTCTCATAGGGTAGAAAGATCACATAACAAATAGATGAACAAATCAAGCAGCGAGGAACACATACACGAGATATAATATGCATACAGAGTCCTAGCATGCAAATCTACATGAAGGTTCCTAGGTTATAGTCTAGGTCAAGCGTATTGCCTAATTCTCTATAACCAATGGCTCTGATACCAATCTGTCACACCCCCGCTAAAAGCGGAAACACGGGGATGTAACGAGACCGGGATCGTCATAACACATGGTAAGCGATAGAGAGCAATATATATAATGATGACATGCGTGTCATGACGACACCCGACAACAAGGGGACTTGTGCCGTGTTTAGTCAAAGTCCACGACACATAGCCATAAGCAACATGATGATGATAACACATATACACATATGATGAAATGTAAATGTTAATTCCCACAACCCGGGAACAAATTCAAAAGTTGATAATTGTTTACATGCGATAACATTGTTCAAAAAGATTGTTTAACAAAACATGATAAGTCCCAAAATGCATCCTAGGGTCTCCACTAAGGCAGCACACCTAGATTCCTGGACTTGCATGATCACCTGAAAAGATATGCTTAAAACGGTCAACATAATTGTTGGTGAGCTCGCAGGTTTATGTAATAAAAATGTAAGTGATGCTGTAATAAATAGCGCGTCGGAATACCGTGAATACAGTTATTACACAAGTAAATATCACATGACATGAGCTTTGCAACCAAACCTAGCGACGTACACAAAGAAATTGTCGGCATATATTCACCCAAGGGCCCGTTCCTGGCCACTGATGGTACCAACTAGTATACCATCGAACGAGGGTGGGGGTGTCAACCCAGTAGTACTACCAATACCTAACCGTCGGTTCCCACACTGGAATTAAATAGTTGCAAAGATAGAACCACACAGCAGACCAAGCATGTATCAAATAGTACTTGCAACACAGTATCACGTTGATTCCTTGTATGTAAAATGTATGTAAGTTGTACAGCATAAAAAATTGTGTAAGCATACTTTTCCCCCAATTTGTAAATGATTGAAATATTGTATAAATGTAAAAATGGGCCACGAAACTCACTTGTTAGGTGGTAAGTATGTATGATCGATGTATCCCAAATGTTGAATGCAAATAAACAGTCAAACACCTATTGACAGTTATTGTATAGCATTAATGATATGATATATGTATAAGCGCGCAATAATGATGGGTCGGTTCGGGTCGTATCGGATGGGTCGCGTACAACACACACAGACTGACACACGTACTAGATCTTATGTAGATCCCAGTACAAGACATTGTTGCCACTAATGATGGTATTTAAGTAAAAGTATTGTTGTTATCAAAGAAACATTGAATAAGTGTCAATAGTTATAAGTCAATTTAGTCGTTCGTAAAGCGTTAGTTTAATTTGCTCAAAATAGTTTCTGTGCCCTTTCTCGCGTTGACTTTAATTTTCGTGGCCAAACAATGGCATTATTGTGTTAGCGTTACCTCGACACCACACGACATACTCACGCCACGCACAAGGGGTCAAACACAACAATTTCAGTTGCATAACAAGGCCAGACGCACGACTCAACCTCCATTCGTGCGAATCAACCCTCAATCGTGCGAATCAGCTTCATTCGTACGATTGAGCCTTCATTCGTATGATTGGCCTTCACTCGTACCACACAACACCCAACCGCACGACTCAACTTCCATGCGCACGAATCAACCTTCAATCGTGCGAATTAGATACTTTCGTACGACTGAACCTTCATTCGTGCGATTGGACCCCAGTCGTGCGAATCACATTCATTCGCGCACATTCAGTCGGTCACCTGACTCAATCGCACACAATCACTCAATCGCATGACTCAATCGCATACACTCAATCGCACGCATGACTCAATCGCACACAAAGACTTAGTCGCACAACTCAGTCGCACGACATGCCTAGTCGCACAACTCAGTCGCGCGATTGACTCAGACGCATGATCCAGTCGCACGACCCACTCAGTCGCACGACTCAATCGCATGGATGACCCAGTCGCCTGATCTGCAGAATCGCGACTGTGGTCGGGAGGAACAGCCTCTGAGCTGCTCTAAACACGGGTTTTACACCACAAGGACCTCCAGAAACACTCAACAAACATACACAAGCATAAAACATAAGCAAAGAGACCTCACACGCACCCATACGACCTTGCGTGTTCGGGTTGAACCCGAACACCCGAAACCCTAGTTTGGACAGCCGTGAGAAGGCTAAGAAATGGACAACCAAAGACAACTACCTGCTAAGGAGGGGTAGTCTAAGCTGTAGACGGTGTCAAGACGAAGAAAACGAGACCTCTCGGGTCGGATTTGGTGCTAAGATGGTGATTTTGTGTGTGAAAGAGATGAAGATGAAGAAGATGGTGAAATGGGGGATTAGGGCTGGAAAAGGGGTATTTATACCCAGCCCAAGTTTCCAAAATTACAAGTTTCGTCCCTGCACTTAATCCCCGAGTTTTCCCAAATTTGTTCGGTTGAAAAACAACTTCGTTAGGTTTTTATATTAATTGTAAAAGTTCATTTAATGTTGTCATGACTTAAGAAATGGTTATATTAAAACATTTATTATATTTATAAAATGATATATTTAACGTTTTCAAAAAAAATGAAAGTTTTTAAAGGTCTTTTAAGGTCAACCCATGGTTATAACGAATGCACACACAACGATAATATTGCACACATGATATCCACATAATGAGTCAAATAGAGATGAGGAATGACCAAATATAGATTAGATGACGGACAAACACGTCAATTGACGGACCTTAAGGTGACGGATGTCACACTTTTCACCAACTCATGTAAGTTGGTGACTTTACAGAGATGCAGCGGAAAAGGTGCTTTATAGAACAGTACATCAGATAAAGCATGTGTACTAAAAGTCTTCGGAAGAAATCTGTCTTCATAGGTTGAAGCTTCGGAAGACTTTGTCTCTGAAGCTTCGGAAGACTTCATGTTTGGCTTCGGAAGATATTGGTCTTGGCTTCGGAAGATTTTACACTTAGAGTATTTTCTAATGCATTGTGTAAAACTTCCGAAGCATTCTTCACTTCAGTACTTAGTGCATGTTGCTGAGACACTTTGGATGTTTTGGGTTGCATCAGACTTAAGGAATCCTTACAAACTCCCCCTAGGCTGATGCTACCAAAACACTTAGAAGATCTTCAAATGTTGGTAGTCTTCAGTACAATCAAGACCATTCCTTTCTTCATTAGATGGTCAGGATCATCAAGACTCTCATAGTATCTTCTCATCTCAAAGAGATCATGCAGAGGTAAGTTGATTATGTCTTGCCATGAGTAGACATTCTCAACACCTTGATCTCTGATAACATTCCATCTTTCTGGATTGGTAGATAAGTCCAGGACAAGATGGGTGTCTCAGTTGTTAGAGGAGCCACTTGAATAGGAGTTGATTGGGCTGCTTCATCATGCACTTCCTCAGGTTGATCTGATTCAGCCTGAGGTGCAGAGGTAGATGACTTTGGCTTCTTCTTCTTAGTCTTTGGTTTAGAAGCCATTCTCTTCTTCCTCTTAGAAGACTTTAACTGAGAAGACTGGTCTGCAGCACCATGTTGATCATCAGTGTCTTTCTCAGTTGGGTGTTCCTCCCTCACAGGTTCAGAAGGAGAGGGAGTTTGACCCTGCCTTGGATCAGAAGATGAAGTTTGCTGAGGCTCAGCTGGAGGTTCTGGTTGAGGTGTCTCTGGTTGTTCAAACTTGACCTCCACTTCAGGTGGGACTTGACTTGGAAGAGAGTGCAAGTCAATCAGTTCTCCACTCTTAATCTTCTGCTTGATCACCCTTATATGCTCATCCATAGTGGATAGAGACATGGGGCCAAGTCTCCTTCCGGAGAATCCATATAGCTTCAAGAAGCTCACCATTCTTTGTCTGTCAGCAGACTTCTTTGCATTCTTTTGAATGATGGCTCTTGACTTTGCAGCTTCTTCCCTTAGCTTCCTTTTGGTTGTTTTTCTTTCTTTGACTAGCTCAAGCTCAAGTTGCTTTAGGTACTCGAACTCAATGAAGTCATAGGACAGGGGAAGAAGTGCATCTGCCTGATAGAAGCCTGTGGCACTCAGGTAGTTGATCATCTTGATCCTATCTTCTTCTTTATCTACCTGAGGTTCTTGTGGAGCCACATCTTCCTGTGCAGGACTTTCTTGAACTGGAGAGAGAGTGGGAGCATGCTTGTAAAGTCTTTTCTGTCTCTTCTCCTCTTTGATTGGAGAAGTAACCTTGCATCCTCTTTCTCCTTCTTCTCTCTTGACACTTCCATGTCAGCCAGTTCATTTAACTCTTCTAAGGGGAGGGAGATGATTTCATCAATATCATAGTTCCTGGTCTATAAGTAGGTAATCCTGACTGCCCTTAACTCATCATCTTGAGTGTTTGGTCTGGGGGCAGCCTGATTGCAGCTTGCATGAAGCTAGATGACCCAGTAGAACTTTCTCCCCTTAGTCTCCTTTTCTCTCTCTCTCTCTTCCTCCTCAATTTCCTCAGGAGTCATTATCCTTTTCCCTTTGTCACCAACAGACCTTTGTGACTCAGGGTGGATTGAGGCTTGGCCTTCATTGCTTGGTGTAGCTTCCATGCTCTGGCCAGAGAGAGGCTGAGAAACACCTTCACCAGCAGGTGTCTCAGATGGAGTTTGGACCTCTGCAGCATTGTTGATGATGAGACAGGGGTCTCAGGTTCTGCCACTGGGCCTTCAGTCAAGGTTTCCCCTATGAAACTAATCTTAGGGTCCACCTCAACATCCAGTTGACCGATGACATTGCCTGATTGCCTAAGTCTCCTTCTTAGAGAGAACTCTGCAAGGATCCTGTCTTGGATTCTTTGAGCCAACTTGTCAGCTTGTCTTGAATTGCTTGGATTGACAAGTGGCATGTTGACTAAATCCAGTCTTTCATAGAAGCTCAGGCTTTGGAACTGAAAAACTTCTTGTTGGCCTTGAACTCTGTGAAGTATAAGGGCTCTTCTGTCATCATCATACCTCCACCTTATGATGTAGTTGCCAGTTCCTTGTGGTGGAGATGAGACAGCCCTTGGTATACCTTCCTCAAAGAGACTCCTGATGAGTGAGTCTATAGAGTCCACATTAATGTGAACTTGAGGAAGTTGCTGAGAATGCACAACAACAAGTGAGGATGGTGAGTCCTCTATGTCCATTCTCTTTGAAGAACTCCCAGGTTCTATGGTTATAATAACTTTCTCCCCCTTTTTTGTAGCATCACCCACTTGCATAGGTGAGCTGGAGGATAAGTCAATCACTTCCACAGGTTCTTGTGTTCCTGGTTGAGCTCTCCTTAAAGGTCTCCCAGCTAGTTTTTCCTGCAGATATGAAATCTGAAGTTGCTGATCATTGACCCTGTTTTGTAAGGTAGTCACCTGAGATTCCAAGTGACTAACCTTAGAGACTAAATAGGTGCATGTTTTTGACAAGTTCTGTACCTTTAGTCTCAAATTCCCCTCTTCTTCATCAGAAGAATCATTGGGGGATGAGATGATTGGACCAAAGTCCTCTCTCTCACCACCAGCTTGAGTTTCTTGGTTGCTGGTTTTCCTCTGCTCACTGGCAGCCTCAGTTGAGATGCCTGTGGGCTGAGTTGCCATGGTTGAGGTCTTAATGATGTAATCACTTTCAAAAGTGAGAGCCTCTTCCATATGGACATCCTGAACAGGTTCAGAAGTGTCCACCTCAGTAATAGGTGACTGATGTGGGATAGACTGAGGAGAGTCAGAGGTACTCATCTCTCTTTGAGTAGGGGAGGAGAAGAGAGACTCATGGTACTCACTGAATCCTAAGTCTTCATCAGTATAGAAGGATAGGTTGGGAATTGGTTGGTTAGATCCAAAGGCTGGGGATGGTAGCTGTCCCCTGAAGGTTGTTCACTTGAGTGTTGAGACTCAGAGTGAAGGCTTAAGGCTGTTGGGCTAGTGAGCTCATCAGGGTGAGCATGAGGAACCTCAGCCCTGATAGGTGAAGTAATGGGAGTGGTTTGCTCCTCAGGAGAAGTGGGAGCTCTAGTATCCACTTCTTCCTGTAAGGTTGAGTATATGGGGGCCTGCACAGACTCAATAGCCTGAGCAGGGTTCGTTTGGATTTTCTTTGGTAGGTGAGGGTGATTTCTGGTCTTTTTAGGGGTAAGGATAAAAGAGGTGTGGGTTCAACACTAGCTTGTGTTGCTAGGTTGTCACCTTGAGCAATGAGCTCTAACATTTTTGGGACTAGGGCTGTTTCTACCCCTGAGAAGCCTACAGTTGGCTTCTTCATTATTTTAAAGATGTCGGGCTTCATCTGTCCCAATTTAAGAATATTACTTGTTTCCCTCAACTGTGAGCCCAGTTCACAGTTGAGAATGTGTTGAACATATCTAGGAAACATGTAATACTCTAAGGAGTCTAAGTTTGCAAGTAAATTAGTATAAACAAATTGTGAATACCTGAACTTGACCCCCTGAACCATTCCATGAACTATAAAGGAGAGATCCTCAGGAATCTGGTCCCATCCACCATGCTTGTTTGATAAGCTGTGGATAACCACATGGAGCAGGAATTTCCATTGGGATGAGACCTTTCCTTTCCTGAAGGTCTTTACAGAGAAATCTCCCTCATAGCCCATCTGCTCAAAGGAATGATTAACAGCTTCCTTTGGGAAGGACACCTCACCTTCTTCATCATCCAGCTGCAAATGTTGGTTAATGATGGCCGGAGTGATGAAGATTGTCCTCCCTTGCACTGTGGCAGACAGTGCCTTCTCCCCATCCATAATGACCTCTTGGCAGGTCTTCCAGAATTCAAGCAAGTGATCCTCATATAGAGTAGGATCAATGGTTAGGGAGGTGAAATAGTTTGACAGAGTCAAGAATTGGCAAATCTCTGAGAAACTTGCATCTTTCTCAGAGCTTAACAGAGCAACTTGATTATGTTGCCTGTGAATTGCATGGAGAAATCAGGTTGTTTCTGCGGTTAAGGTTGGCCATTTCAGAAGCTTAAGGGTGAAGAAAGGTAGAAAGCAAAGGCGGTTTAGAGAATTAGGTTAGAGGAATAGTAGAATTGAGGAAGATAGTGGGAAAGAGGGGGAACCGTTGGGTATTTATGTGAAAAGGGATTTGAACCAAAGTTAATGAAAGAGGATAAACTTTGAAATCCGGAAGTCGGTCCCACCTCTGAAAAGGTAGTTTACTTTTGCTCAAAAAGTAGTTTTCTTGGAATTCGAAAAGCTTCCGAAGGTAATTTGTCTTCGGAAGTTTTGATTGAAAAAGCTTCCGAAGCTAAAATGGCTTCGGAAGATTTTCCAGAGAGTCTTGAAGATTTATGCTTCGGAAGAGAAATAAACCCTTGGATGCTTTGTGTAGAAATAAACAAAGCTTCCGAAGGTTAATTTTGCTTCGGAAGGAAAAAGTCCTTTAAAATGAATAAGTGTCTGAGATAAGAATTTTAAGCTTCGGAAGATGAATTTGACTTCTTCCGAAGGTAAAATCTCTTAGACAGTTATTTATTTTGAAGACATGTTTTTCTTCCGAAGATAAAACTTTATCTTCCGAAGTATCAGAAAATTTTCAAGAATCTAAGGAAAGTCTTCAAAAAGAATTTTACATCCAAAGAAAACATGAGCTTATGAAAGTGATGAACTAGACAACTTAGGACACACGTATTTTAAGAAGAAATAATTAGAATTAGTTTTAAGAAAAAGTCTACTCAAAGTTAATCATCCCAATAGCTGATATCAGATACTTAAATCTCTGTTCATCAAAAGCCTTTGTGAACAGATCAGCATATTGTTCATCTGTATGAACTTTGACTAGTTTAATTAATCCCTTTTCATAGTTATCTCTTATTAAATGATACCTGATGTTGATGTGTTTGGTCCTTGAGTGCTGCACAGGGTTCTCAGTGATAGAGATAGCACTATTGTTGTCTATGTGGATAGGAGTCTCTTTGAAGTTAAATCCATAGTCCAGCATCTGATTTTGAATCCAAAGCACTTGAGCACAGCAGCTTGCAGCAGCAATGTATTCAGCCTCAGCAGTTGATGCAGACACACAGGATTGTTTCTTGCATTGCCATGAGACAACCCTTCCACCAAGGAATTGACATCCCCCAGATGTAGACTTTGCAGTCATGTTGCAACCACCATAATCACTATCTGTATAGGCATACAGATTGAAATTAGGATTCTTTGGATACCATAGACCAAGTGTTGAAGCACCTTTGAGGTATCTTAAAATCCTTTTCACAGTGATTAAGTGAGACATCTTAGGGTTGGCTTGATATCTTGCACAAATACATGTAGCAAACATGATATCAGGCCTGCTAGCTGTAAGATACATAAGAGACCCAATCATAGCCCTGTATAAGTGTTCATCTACACACTCCCCCTCAAGATCTGGACCAAGGGAGTGGTTTTGGCTATGGGTGTCTTAGCAATCTTACAATCAGTCATGTTGAACCTCTTGAGTATGTCTTGAACATACTTTGACTGACTTATGAAGATGCCATCTTCAACCTGCTTCACTTGAATTCCCAGAAAGAAGTTGAGTTCTCCCATTGAACTCATTTCAAATCTGTCTTTCATCAGCTTCTCAAAGTCTTTGCAGAGCTTTGGATTAGTTGAACCAAAGATGATGTCATCTACATATACTTGAACCAGCAATAAGTCATTTCCCTGTCCTTTGATGAAGAGAGTTCCATCTATAGTACCTCTCCTGTATCCATGTTTACAAAGATACTCAGATAGTGTCTCATACCACTTCCTGGGTGCCTGATGCAGCCCATAAAGAGCTTTGTCAAGCTTGCAGACATAATCAGGATGATCAGGGTCTACAAAACCAGGTGGCTGTTTGACATAAACCTCCTCATCAATCACTCCATATAAGAAAGCACACTTTACATCAAGTTGGTAGACCTTGAAGTTCTTGGATGCAGCAAATGCCAGGAATATCCTAACAGCTTCTAGTCTTGCTACAGGAGCAAAGACATCAGTGTAGTCAATCCCTTCTTCTTGTGTGTATCCTTGAACAACTAGTCTTGCCTTGTTCTTGATGATGATTCCTCTATCATCCTTCTTATTCCTAAAAACCCATTTGGTTCCAATGATAGTCTTCCCATGAGGAAGAGGACAAAGGTTCCAAACTTTCTGCCTTTTGAATTGAAGCAGCTCTTGTTGCATAGCTTCAACCCAACTTCCATCCTTTAGAGCTTCATCAACTTTTTGGGCTCTATCTGAGATAAGAAACAAGAGTGAAGACAAACATTTGCTTCATGGGTTTGTCCTCTTGTTCTTACCCCTGTGACAACATCTCCAATGATGTTTGTGGTGGGGTGAGACTTGTGGATCCTTAGCTGAGGGATCACAGCAAGTTGTTGAGAAAGATCCAAATTTGAGAAATTTAGATCTGGCCTGGAAGATTCACCCTCCACATTATCACACTTATCAAGATTAACTTGATCCAATGAGTGTGTGACATCATTGATGTTGTCATCTATGGTATGGTTATTAGCATCAAGAAATTCCTGATCACTATCACCATCACCATTGTTGTCTTCTACAATTGAGGTGTCTTTATCTGGTTGAGAAGCCTCTGAGCTGGAATTTGAAGGCATACCAGATGTATCAGCTGAATTTGTCATTGTTGTGCTGATAGAAACCTCATTTGCTGAAGTAGTTCCAACTGGAGCTGAAGATGTATGAGTTGAAGGTCTTCCTAGCTCAAATCTTGGATCAGGATCACCTGTATTTAAATTTTCTGCAGATCCTGAAACATGCTCACAAGATTTGTTAAAACAGTTGGTAACTAAATCAAGATCAAACAGCCAATCCGGACCAGAACCAGCCACACAGGGTGTGTGCTCATTGAAAGTCACATTGGCTGACTCCTCAACAATTCTAGTTCTGAGATTGTATACTCTATAAGCTTTAGCTTGAGAAGAGTATCCAATGAAGTGTCCATCATCTGATTTCTCAGCAAACTTGGCAATTTGATCTTTGGTATTCAAGATGGTGCAGGGACATCCAAATGACCTGAGAAAACCAATGAAAGGTTTCCTCTTGTGCCAAAGTTCATAAGGAGTCTTACCATGTGTCTTAACTACTAAAACTCTGTTTTGCACATAGCAAGCAGTATTAACTGCCTCTGCCCAGAAGGTGATAGGCAGTTTAGAGTCAGACAACATAGTTCTTGCAGCTTCAATAAGTGTCATGTTTCTCCTCTCAGCAACTCCGTTTTGCTGAGGAGTCCTGGGAGCACTATATTGTCTTGTAATACCTTTTTCATCACAAAATGTATCAAGGATTTGGTTCTTGAATTCAGTTCCTTGATCACATCTTATGGTTTTGACCTTGTGATCACATTGATTCTCAACTTTAAGATGAAATTCTTCAAATCTCAGGGGTTTCATCCTTAGTTTTAAGGAAGAAGACCCAAGTGAATCTTGTAAAGTCATCTGTGATCACCAAACAATAAGAGGTCCTTCCTAAACTCATTACACTGGTGGGGCCAAAGAGATCCATATGTAACAAGTGTAGGGGAGTAGTGATGGAGTTCTTTTCCTTAGGCTTGTGAGATACCTTGTGTTGCTTCCCTTTCAGGCATGCAACACAATGATCATCACTTGTAAACTCTTTCTTTGGCATTCCAGTTACCAGATCATGTTTAATTAATTTATTCATGTTCTTAAAGTTTACATGGCACATTCTTTTATGCCATAGGAAAGACTCATCACTATTTGCTTTAGATAGAAAGCATGAAACTTCTCCAGAGGGAGATGTTTCTTGCAAATCCATCTTGTACATGTTCCCTTTCCTGGGGGCTCTGAGCAGATATGCTCATGAGGAATGACCACTCCAGGCTTGAGAACAATGCACTCATGCTCAGTGAAGAGCATGTTATGACTCTGATCACAAAATTGGAATACACTCAGAAGATTGTACCCAAGCTCCTTAACAAAGTTTACCTTCTCAATGCTGAGCTTACCATTTCTGACCTTGCCCCTTCCAGAAATGTAACCACCTTCATCTCCTCCAAAAGCAACTGGTCCTCCATCAATTCTCTCAAAATTATGGAGTAGAGACCTATTGCCTGTCATGTGCCTGGAACAGCCACTGTCAATTATCCAGACATTCCTGTTTGTCTTGAGCTGTTCTTGCACAAAGAAAATGATTAGTTACATTTGGAAAACCAAGCCTTACTTGTCTTGGGCTCATTAAGTGTAATAGAAGGTAATGCAATAGTAATAGATCCTATGGTTGTACTATGGGGATCTTCAGCTGTTGTTGATGGAGAAATTTCAGTCATTTGGTCTTTCTTAGACTTCCAAACCACCTTTGGAGTCTTGGACTTGACCTTCAAGACCTTAGAAGCTTTTGGAACTTCACAAGTTTTGATGACTGAACCTTCGGAAGAGTCTACAGTCACTGCAGCAGACTTCAGTGCTTCGGAAGAACTCCTTTCTTCCGAGACCAACTTTGCTTCCAAAGGTAATTTTCCATTTACCTTCTTCTTTGATTTGGAGCTTCCGAAGGAAACAGACTTTCCTTCCGAAGCTTGAGACTTCTTGAGACTCTTTGAAGTCTTTGTATTGGTCATGTGGACAGTACTTTTAGGATTGTATGGGCAATCCTTAGCAATGTGAGAAGTACTTTCACACATGACACATAACATTTTCTTCTTCAAACAAGTCTCCTTTTGAGAGCAAGACTGGCTTTGGTCACATCCCTTCTCCACCTTCATCTTGGTAGATGCTGAGACAGTTCTTTTGGGCTGTGAACTGTTCTTGGAGTTTGATGGTCCAGGCTGTGCAGCAGTGGTACACAGCAGCTCAGTCTTCTTCTTTGCACTGAGATGATTTGAACATGAACCAGGACTCTTAGCTGAGGAGTCTTGGTTGATGTCTTCAGTCCTTACTACTTTGAAACCTGCAGAGATAAAAACTTGTTTCTGCTTAGCATCAAAAGTAGCTTGATCTCTTGAGCCTTCTTTGCTTTCCTCTTGCTCTTCCTGATCAAGTTCTTTCTCTTGGACTTGGTCATCACAGTTGATTTCTTCTCCTCAGAAGGATAGTGACCCTTGGAAGAATCCTCTTCTTCACTCTTCTCAGAGGAATTCTTCACTATCACTTCTTCATCATCCTCACTTATAGGATCTATGAGAGGAAGCTCATCTTCACAAGTTCCACACCTAGGAGATCTTACAGACAAGATTGTGTGTGGAGGAGCTATCTCATTTGATCCCAATCCCTGTCTATTTTGATAACAGACTTTGTTGTGCAGGGATGAGGATATCATGTTCTTGAAGGTCTCTTCTTCAAGAACACTCTTCTCTGCCTTGGCTTTGCTGATCAAAAGCTCAACCTGGCACTCAGTCAACTTAGTTATGAGATCTTTGATCTGAGTTCTGAAATCTGTATGTTCATGTTTAAGTACTGAAATGGTTTTCTCCAAGTCCTTTATCTTTAACTTGTAATCATTTTCAGACTTTCTAAAATCAGATTTTAATATGTTTAATGACTCAAGATCAGATCTCATCTCTAAGTTGTAGGACCTGTATCTATTTACTTTAGCAATGCATTCAGGAGTGCAGAGATGTTCCAATACCTTGGCTTCATCATGGTCAGCCATCAGTGCTTGGTTTGGAGAAGCATCTTCCACCTGAAAGCTCCAGTCAAAGCCTCCCTCTTCAACAGCAACAACAGCATGTTGCTTTGTCTTCTCAACCTGAGGGGCTTTGTCAGTGTAGTTTGGTCTGGGTTGTGTTTGGCCCCCATTTGCTTTAGGTGCCTTACACTCCCTAGCAAAGTGACCCATAAGGTTACAGTTGTAACACTTAACTTTGCTTTTATCCAGCCCAAACTTTCCACTGGTAGCATTGCTTGGAAATCTTCTTCCTGTTCTCTTGTAGAACTTCTTGGCTCTGTGAGTGAGGAGAGCCATCTGCTGAACTATCTCCATGTATTCCAGGTCATCTGGATGGATACAGTCCAGCTCTTCAAGAGTGAAAAGATAATTCCCACAGCTTTCATCAGTAGACACAAAGGCTTGAGAAGAACTTGTCTCTTGGAATGGGCTTCCTTGAGTAAAGTTCTCCCTAGGTGTCTCCGGGAAGGTGATGAAAGGACCCTTTTGTGAGTTGTCAGGGTAGCATATGAGATGATGTTGGGGTTCTATGCTGTCCCTTTCAACCACACGAAGGGCTGAACCCATTTGATTGTTGGAGTTGCCAGATGAACCTTGCATGTTCATCTCCATCTGGTATCCACTGAGAATCCCATACAACTCTGTAAGAGTAAGAGTTTTAAGGTTCTCAGTCCTCTTGATCACCACACAATAGTGTGTCCATTGCCTAGGAAGTGAGGACATGAACTTCCTTACAATGTCCCTGTTCTCAAGAGGAACTCCTCCATCCACTAGGGTATCCACAATCTCAACATACCTGAAGTATTGTTGGGTCATGGTTTCACCTGCTTTGAAGGTGAAATTTTCAAACTGCTGCTTCAGAAGATCTTTCTTGTTCTCCTTGGCTTCAGAGGAGCCTTCATACATCAGCTTCAGTGCATCCCACAGCTGTTTAGCTGTCTTACACTTCTTAAAACCTCTGTATACAAAGTTTGGGAGAGCAGTCTGAAGAGCAGTCATGGCCTTCCTATCAATCTCTACTCTTTTTCTATCTTCATCTGAGTAGTTGGCCACATCTTTAGGAATCATACCAGCACCAGTAGCAGAGGGGGTGCTGGGTATGAAAGGTCCATTCTCAACAGATTCCCACATTCTTGAATCAAGAGACCTGATGAAGCCTTCCATCCTCATGCACCAGGTGTCAAAATCATCAAGAGTGATCAGTGGGGATTTGTTCATGGTTCCAGTCTCCATATCAGTCTTTGAGATGGAAGCCATTTGAAGAGTTTAGTTTTTGTATGTGTGAGAGATCTTAAGATGGTTAGATCTTATATCAAGAGCCTGGAAAGCTCTGATACCAATTGCAGGACCGTTTAAGGGCTTTAACACAATTACAACACAACAACACAATGAGGAGATTAACTAAACTTTAATCAAACATTGAACAGGGTTAACCAAAGTGATACAAAGAACACAAGTAAAGCAAGAGACAGAACAAGAGAGTATGGGTTTCAAGGAGGCAGTATATTGCTTTCTCAAGTTCTTTTACAAGTGTTACAAAGCATAAAGAAAGATACAAGAACTTGAAATACTTATACTACAACCTACACCCGGCTATACTTTGAAAGCCAGCTGGATACAATTGACTAGACACTAACAAAATCAATTGTAGGATCAAAAGGCATATCTGCCTTTTGACCTTGTGACTATGACATGCCATAGCTCACATCCTTATACATTACAAAAAGGATAAAGTACATAAAGTGGAAAGTTACAGACTCAAGACCTCAATGTACAGTTACCAAAAGCAAGGCCCTTTTCACCAACTCATGTAAGTTGGTGACTTTACAGAGATGCAGCGGAAAAGGTGCTTTATGGAACAGTACATCAGATAAAGCATGTGTACTAAAAGTCTTCGGAAGAAATCTGTCTTCATAGGTTGAAGCTTCGGAAGACTTTGTCTCTGAAGCTTCGGAAGACTTCATGTTTGGCTTCGGAAGATTTTACACTTAGACTATTTTCTAATGCATTGTGTAAAACTTCCGAAGCATTCTTCACTTCAGTACTTAGTGCATGTTGCTGAGACACTTTGGATGTTTTGGGTTGCATCAGACTTAAGGAATCCTTACAATAATAGATTTAAAGGATAGATGGTGACACTCAAATATAAAGAATGATTATGGTTTCCCTTAAAATTATAAGGTATAGAGACGGGGATGGAAAACCTAATATAAGTGTATAATTTTTGACCAGAAAGTATAAATTTTTGTATATATATCGAGTTCGACCCTCATAAATAAAATTATTTCGTCCCCGCTCCCGTTATAGGAGTGCTCAAACTCTCCGAACATCTTCGAATTCATCTCGTTACTTGTTTAATCTACTTGTTTTTTAAAATCAAACAGATTTCCTAATACAGATGAAGTAGAGCAGTAGACATCAAATAACAACCGATGGCGTAACAGTGACTCCTTTGTCCGTTTTAGCACATCGGTACCCACCGCATACCTGTCAACATTCCATTCTTCCCCATTTCACATTCATATTCACATCCCCTTTAAAACACCCAAACCCATAACCACACACACACACACACAAAAGAAAAAAAAGAAAAAAAAATCTTTTGTTTTCTCCGGTGGTCGGCGATGGTATCAAATGGGTAGAACCACCCGGTGGCTCCGCTCACTCTTCCGCGCCAAGAAGCCCTCTCAGCCACCACAAAAGCCCCAAAACCCACCACTCAACGCATACACCGACCCACTCGATGCCAACAAGCACGCCATTGCAGTAGCCGTCGCCACCGCCGCTGTAGCCGAGGCGGCGCTCGCGGCCGCCCACGCCGCGGCGCAGGTCGTCAGGCTCACCGCCGCCAATGGGTTCGGCGACGGCGAGCGGCCGCAGCCGTCAGGATTCAGGCGGCGTTCAGGGCGTATTTGGTAAGTACTATTATTACTACGTGTGGTGGTCGGTGATGGGAGTTTACATTTTTACCCTTGTGTTTTTGTGGGAATTACGTCGGTGGGAGTGAGTGCATTTATTTGTATGGGTGGTGGTCGGTTTCGGTGGCGGTTGACTTCAGATCTTTGTCTCTGAGTCTTGATCTTCGGAAGTAGCTTCTTTGTCTTCGGAAGTTGGAGTTTTCCTTCGGAAGTGTATTTTACACTTAGACTTCGGAAGAGCTCCTTCTTCCTTCGGAAGTTCTACACTTGGCTTCGGAAGTCCTTTGTATGTTGTATTCAAAATCTTCTAAGTGACTTAGTTTTGGTTGCAACAGCCTCTCTAGATCCAACAGAAATAGATCAATCGAAGCTTTGAAAATATGAGTATGACAGTGCTTCTCAAACCAAGCTTGGTCATGCTTGGCGTAGGGTACGATCGTGTCTTTCTGCTAAGCATGGTCGTGTTTCTTCACTTTTCTATAATTTAATAGAAACTCTTCTGTTAGGAGAGGAGTCCATAAAAGAAAAACCTATTGTTTTCACCTCCGGATCTTGGTGATTTCTAGCCATTTGCAAGAATTTAAGAAGGACTCCAACATCAAAAGGATCTTCATTTACATCATTTAGCGTGGACTCTTGGTTTGATTTTTATTTTTTTAGGGTTATTGGATTTTAATAATCCCAACTTTTATATATTGTCCCGGATTAATTCCAACTCAGCAAATGTTTACTGACACTCCCAACTTTGCGTTTATTTTCCTGCAACGATCCCTTACTAACTGAGTGTTAACACTGTTAGTTTTTTGATGACATTGGCTACTTATATGGCCAAAAGACTAAGCAGAAAGTTTATAATAACTGTCGGGTCCGTCAATCTGAAACTTCTGCAACCTAAAACCCATCAATCTTCACATTCTGATTTGAATCACTTGACTCGTTAAAGGTAGATTTTCAAGTGACGATGGATGCTAGACATTGAAAAAAAGGACGTAATAGAGGTTGAGCGGCGTCGGAGTTGAAAAAAGCCTCAAAGTTAGACCCATTTTATAAATAAACTAATAGGCGTTAACTCTCAGTTAGTAAAGGATTGCTGAAGGAAAATAAGCTAAAAGTTAGGAGTGTCTGTAAATATTTCTCGAGTTAGGATTGATCTCACCCAATAAATGAAAGTTGGGTTTATTAAAAATCCAATAACCCTTTTTTTACTATAAACTTTGCATTTTTTTCCAAGCTTGTATGTACTTGTTGACCTCATGATAGGTTTAATTACTTGTTTCACTTTGATTTAGATGAATTTTAGTTAATATTTGATAATATATTATGGGTTATTAGCAATGATTATGTTAATGATATGGTAACGCCATGATTATTATTCATAGATCTTGCATTTAAGACTTTAATTAAAACTTCAAGATTTGTAGATGCTTTATTATGTTACGTCGCCCTCATGGTTTAGACATCTATTTATGGATTTTTGTATGATTATATTAGTTTATAGCTTTTTTAAACTAAGATCGGTTAATGAAGTTTTATTTATTCATGTTTAACTCTTGAATGGGCATCATTATACTTATATTTGAAAAGATTAAACATTTGTAGTGACATGTCATGTTGGATTATGTTTATTTAGAGTTTATTAACAATGAACTTCTACCATGTAAGAGCATTCACAATAACATCTCTATCCCCATCCTCCATAAGTTAAAAAAAAACAATCATCCCGTAAAATTTTAATTTATTTTTTAAAAGTCTCCAATATTAACTTCCCATATTAATCATTTTTCAATTGAATCATACTAAATTATTTATTTATTTATTATTTTTTCTCTCTCCTCTACTCACAGCCACTTAGACTGTCCGCAACGTTACAACCCGTTCTTATCACAAACCGTTCCAGTCAGCATGACACATTAGCTTTCCGCCCACTCTCACCCATTCTTCTCACAAACATATTTTACCCCCAACACTACACCATCCTAGGGGCACCCTTGGGGAAGGGCGACAGAAGGACGGGCGGGCATGGATGACAGACATCAACGTTGTCTGTCTGACGAGTGGCGAAGGGTGACGACAAGCGTGGGTGTTTTTGCTTACGTTGTGGATGGTCTATGGAAAATAATAGATTCAGAGGATAGATGGTGACACTCAAAATGATTATGGTTTCCCTTAAAGATTATAAGGTATGGAGATGGGGATGGAAAACCTAATGTAGGTGTATAACCCTTTACCCGGTAATGTAAAATTTTTTTATGTATCGAGTTCGCCCCTCATAAATAAAATTATTTCACCCGGCTTCGGTTAGGAGGGCTCAGACTCTAAATGACACACAACAAAGATTATATCTCCGAACATCTCCGAATTCATCTCGTTACTTGTTTAATCTACTTGTTTTTTTTTTAAAATCAAACAGATTTCCTAATACAGAAGAAGTAGAGCAGTAGACATCAAATAACAACCGATGGCGTAACAGTGACTCCTTTGTCCATTTTAGCACATCGGTACCCACCGCATACCTGTCAACATTCCACTCTTCCCCATTTCACATTCATATTCACATCCCCTTTAAAACACCCAAACCCATAACCACACACACACACACAAAAGAAAAAAAGAAAAAAAAAAATCTTTTGTTTTCTCCGGTGGTCGGCGATGGTATCAAATGGGTAGAACCACCCGGTGGCTCCGCTCACTCTTCCGCCCCAAAAAGCCCTCTCAGCCACCACAAAAGCCCCAAAACCCACCACTCAACGCATACACCGACTCACTCGATGCCAACAAGCACGCCATTGCAGTAGCCGCCGCCACCGCCGCCGTAGCCGAGGCGGCGCTCGCGGCCGCCCACGCCGCCGCGGAGGTCGTCAGGCTCACCGCCGGAGCGGGGTTCGGCGACGGCGAGCGGCGGAGGGCGGCCGCAGCCGTCAGGATTCAGGCGGCGTTTAGGGCGTATTTGGTAAGTACTATTATACTACGTGTGGTGGTCGGTGATGGGAGTTTACGTTTTTACCCTTGGGTTTTTGTGGGAATTACGTCGGTGGAATGAGTGAGTGCATTTATTTGTATGGGTGGTGGTCGGTTTCGGTGGTGGTTGGCTGATTTGCCCATGATGTTGAATTCATTTTTAAATTTTTTTATTATTTTTTTATGTTTTTTGTAACATTTGCACATGGGTCTTGGGTCTTTTAATTTGTGGACTGAATTATTTATTTGTATTTTCTTTTTTTAGTTTGCAAGTTTTTCTTTTTTTGGTTTGAGAGCGATCTCTAACTCATTGTATGATAGCAGAAAATAAAGTTGTTTAAAAAACTCACGATTCGTGGCTCGTTTTTTTCGAAATTGGCCGGTCTGGTTAGGCTCGGCTCGTTTGCATGCTTGCTCGTTGGTTTGTTTTAGTTTAAACTTAAATTATAATTTGTATAAATTGTAAACCAAAATTATGACATACTTGTTGATTATTTTATAGAAATACGGTAGTTATGACATTTTTTAATTAAAAACTTCTGTAGAAAACATCATAGTCTTTGAAATACTAGTGTTGTTTCGTTGTTTTTACTCGACGTGTTAAGATAAACTAGTATAAAGTAATTTCTTTTGTTTTTATATCTCTCAAAATACGAAAAAAATTATATTTTTTAAATAAAATATACCGACTCACAAGCCTAATCTCACATTTTAATCTCGTTAAGTTAAATGAATAGTTTGTCTTCCTCTCACTCTTTCAAGACGCTACAAAAGTGTGAGATTTTAGTAGGGTGTATTTATATTTGCTAGTTTAATCTAAAATAGTTAGAAACTAATTAGAAGCTAAATGATTAAGTTTTTAGCCTTAATGGAAAAAGGTAAAGACTTTTAATCATGCAATTGGAATATAATCTAATGATTAGAAAGTGGTTTTATTTGGGGACTAAAAAGGTGTTTTTTTTATTTAGTCACCAAACAGTTATCATCCTCAAAAACATTTTGATAGTAAATAATATACTTTTCAAATGAAATGATTATAAGTTTAAATCCTATAGAGTATAAATATGATGATGTTAGAAGTACCGTAGGTGTATAATAAAGAGTGTGTATGGTTGACAGTATAATTTGATCCTTATGCAGGCTCGGAGAGCACTAAGGGCACTTAGAGCATTGGTAAAACTTCAGGCACTCGTAAGAGGCCGCATAGTGCGAAAACAAAGCGCAGACATGCTTAGGCGAATGCAAGCCATGGCTCGTGTTCAGGCCCGGGCCTGTGCTAGCCGCGCATCCTTATCGGCCTCACCACATTCAAGCACTCGGTCGACAAATTCACACGCTCATATGGTAAGTTTCGGGCATCCATTCTAAACATATCGCGTACGTGTATTTGTAAAAGTTTGACATTCTTGTTCTTGTGAACACAGAAATCTACAAATGCGAAAGGCGTGTTCATCAACGAACGGTTGAAAGGGCTAAACTGGTTAGAAAATTGGATGGAGGATACATCTTGGAGCAGTAAACAATGCCGGCCCGAGGACGAAAGAAGTGACAAGATTCTCGAGGTTGATACGTGGAAGCCGCGCCATAACCCTAGCCCGAGTAACAAGTCAAGCCACGACTCGCATTCCACACCGATAAAACCATGGAACCCGAGGTCTAGGCACGGGTCAAGGGAAGTGTTGCCGTTGAGTTCAATGATCCTACGAGAAGCGGAAAAAAACATAGCGACAGCTGATAACACCCCTCGGGTTCGTTCCCCAGGCTCTAGGCCCGGAAGTAGCCATAAAAGAAGCCCGTTTAGTGAATACTCACGAAGCGTATACGGTGACTACCCGAGTTATCCAAACTACATGGCTAACACGGAATCATCACGGGCTAAGCTACGGTCCCACAGTGCCCCGAGACAGAGGATTCAGTTTGAGAAATCGGGTTCGACTCGATTGCTGTGGGATTATTCGGATACCTTCTCTGAGAGAGGATTTAAAAGCTAGATTTGATCAGGATTTTGGGTTTAATCTTCTGCTTATTGGATTGCAAAAAATGAAGTATTTGTGTGTATTAGGTTGTTGATTTAAGTGTTTATCATATATGTTGTGGTGGTGTGTTAGCCATGATAAAACTTAACTGTGGTGTTACATGATGTAAGTTAAAACTGTATATTATTATTCTCTTTTTCTGTTGACGTTTGGTGAACTTTAATTGAAAAATTAAAGAAAAATTGTGAGCATAAAGCATAGCATGTTCCAATATGAAAAGAAAATTTTTAAGGCTTAACATGTTATAGCTTTTAGAGGTACTATAGTTTTTGTACAATAAGGCCATTTGTCTGTATTTATATCATGTGTTTTGCAAGTATTATTATAAGATTAACAATGTCATGCTATCATGTTTAGCGGGTTGTAGTTAAACCTGGCAAAACAGATAGCGTGGGTAACACGTTAAATAGATTTGGGTTAAACTAGGTGGGTGTAAAAATGATCGAATCTAAAAAGTTATTGTCAAATTGGGTCAAATCATATGTTAGTGTCTGATTGTTTATTGTCGTTGGTTTCTTTATGAGCATTCAACATTATATAATGTAACTCATCGTGTGTCTCATACTGCCGATTGATATTGATTGCCTACCGATCCAAGTATCTTGTGACTTATCGTACGTGTTTTGTTTTTCACTGTATATGAAGTGCTTACTATGTGTTGTTTGAGTGATTATCATGAGTCTTTTTCTGCTCCTTGTTCGTCATCGTATACTTATGCTCATGGTCTATTCAGTATGGTCAACTATGTATTCATTGTCAGCATTACATTTCTCTTCTTATTAAGTGCTTTGGTCCTAAAATGTGTGTTGAAGCCGGAGATTTCATTGAAAGCAACATCTATATCAAAAAATAAAAGTGATGTTTGCTTACGGTCTTTCTTTTCCGGACTGTATTAATAGTTAGTGCTATGGATAGAAATTACTAGGTTTGATTATAGTTATGGTAATTTTCAAGCAAAAACATGTTTCATTTTAATAAACTCATGTTGTAATAAGTCATTTTAGAAAAAAGAAATTATTAAAATCATTACACTAGCGGTGTCTGCGGGTGATGCTGGTGAATATACATAATGTTATTTAGCAAGTTTCAAATATTACACACCCATTTCTTAAAGAAAAGCTTTTGAAAGAAGGGTGTTATGGATACTTTATGGTCTCACTTTTTCAAAAGTTTAAAAGATAAAGCAATAACAATTATTATAATATAAATGGATGCAATTGAACACTTTAGACGCAATTAAACGTAAAAGATGAAATCTCTAAAGTAATACTACATAACGGGTCACGGGTCAGATACTTTTCTTGCCCCTTGTGAGTTGTGGGTCATCATCTACTATTTATTTCCCTTTTTCCTTACATTGCAATTGTATTGTTTTGTTCATCATCACGTTTGGCTCTAGCTCAGGCTCATACACTGCACCAAAAATAAGTCGGTTTACAAAACTCGAATAATGTTTTTGTAACTTTGTAAAATATTAATCAAGTTTTAAAAATTATTATAATTAGATTACTCGAATTTAAAAAGTATTTCAATTAAGCCACTCAATTCATGATTTATTTAAACTGTATCTTTTAACATGTTTTCAGCATCTTTTTTATTTTGTTTTTGTCTAGAAAACTTTTTTAGCTATAACTTTGAACATGTATTTTAGCTTCTTTTTTGTTTTGGTTTAGTTAGGAAATATTTATTTATTTATTTTATGCTCATGTGAAGTGATGATGTAGATTTTAGGTTATTTTATTTTTTAATACAACTAAAATGTTTATTTAAATTTTTAACCGTATTTACTTATCTTCAGAATCCCGACCCCACATCTTCTCCATTTCTTTCTTGACGCAAACAAATTCAACAATGAGTCGATTTAGGCTAAATATTTAATATGGATGAGTGACTTAATTGTAATATTTTTGAAACATATATACTATTTTGAGAACTAAAAAGTAGAATCCTTACTAGTTGCAATCAGTGTTAGGGTCAATTGTAAAGCCAAGTGAAACACCACAGAACCCAGGCAAAGTAGCAATGGCAGTGGCATTTGGGTTGTAAGTAGTAATAACGCCCATCATGCACGTACATAGCGACCGCTTGTTTTCTTCTGAATCACCGAGGTTATTGAGGCTAGACACCGCATCACAGCAAGGGGAACCAGGGTACGGGTCAGGAGACCCGTATGTTACAAAGGCCGAGCATGTTGATATGAGGGTGGTCACAGTCACGCAGTCCACACTGGCTGAGGTTTTTGACTTTGAAACCACCCAAAACACCACCATCACAAGTAACCAACAACCAGTCACCGCCTTTAAGCAACCCATTTCTGGAATTGTTATGGATGATGCAGCTTGTGACCCGTTTGTTTATATGGGGGCGCATAGATGATGAAGCATGGTGGGTTTACAACAACGAACGTGTGCACTAAGGGCATTTAGGTTGCATGAGCCACACAAACTGCACCTCATGAAACTTGTTGGCCAACGTTTGACTTCTAAATGGTCAAAGTTTAACTAACTAGTATTATAACAACCCGTGACTCGTATCATTAACGTCAAAGTTGCAGATTTAAAATGCTTCACTCTCAAAATTGTAAACAGTAACAAACAGTTGAAAGACAGATTTCCCTCCATGGAATCAACATAAAAAATAATAGGTTATAACAAAATTTAAACGAAAATGAAACTTCAACGCTTTCCACCACCACCACCGAGCTTAGGGCCTTTACCTTTGGGAACATTGGCACCCTTAGTTTGAGTCTTTTGTTTTGATGCCACCTCAGCTTTCTTTGCTTTCTTCTCATCCTTGGTTTTCTTGATCCTTTCTTTGATTTCACTGAATTGGTAAATGTAAAAAATGATTACTTTAATTCTTTAAGAAATTGGTTAAAACATAACAATGAAATGAAGGAAAAACTATAAAAAGAATACCGAAGAGCAGCCTCCCTAGCTGCGTCACGAACTTCAGGCTTCTCACTTCGTTTCTTCTGAATAACCTCCAAGGTTGCCCCCACAATAGCCCGAGAATATGGCTTTTTGGTTGCACGACGTCTCTTCTTCACAGCTTCCTGAGCATTGTCCTGTAATAATTGAAAGAATATGTTTCGTCAGATAAGACCACACTAACAAACAAATGCCTAAAGACTAAAAGTGGCAAAATTGTGTATGTAAGGTCAAGTTGGATAACAGGTTTAAGTACAAAATGACTTATTTTCTTAAGTGCAGAACAAAACAGGCAGACTAGGATGACCACAAATACATTTTTTACCGCTTTTGTGAAGTGCTAGATAACTAAAATTGAAAAGTATGATTACAAAGACTTGAAAGAAAATATTTGATCAAATTATCAACACATTGATAAACCAATGCCTAAAGCCCTATTGGTGGCAAAATTGCACAAGCAGTCAGGTTGGGTAGTGAGTTTGGGTCAAAATGAATTATTTTTAGGTGCAGAACCAAATATGTAAGGCCAAGTTGGGATACCACAAACACAATTTTTTTATCATCTTTTCCTAAAAGCCTCTAAGATAACAAAGAATAGATTGATAAAAAAATCTAAGTTAATCTAATGAAGTGATTTAATAGTTGCATTAATCTTTGGATGACTTTGAAACCAATTAACCTGACCCATCTTGTTTTTAGTTAACTTATTTAGCTCAACACATTTATCTCAATACATATTATAAAACGAGAAATCAACCCATTAGAGCAAATATACAATTAAAATAATCAAACTTGACCCATCTCATTTTTAGTTAACTTATATAGCTTAACACATTTATCTCATTACATATGTCTCTACACATTTTAAAAAAGAGAAATCAACCCATTTGAGCAAATAGACATGTAAATGAGTCGAACTTGTGAAAATCTAAAAATGCACAAGTATATTGAACCGACTGACCTTCTTGTGCTGCTTCCGGTACATAGCGGTCCATGTGAGTTTTGAAGGCTTCAACTTATTATGGAAGTACCTTTTGCATTTGGAATTTGCAAACAAGAAAACCTAAATTGAAACAAATGAAACTTTTGATTATAAAACTGATAGAAACAATAACCATGATACTATGATAGAAAAACATAAACTAAGTAATCACATTGTATACCTGAGAGTCTGATCTAATGAATCTAATACCCTTTCCAGGATATATCTTCTGGCCACTAAAACGGCAAAGCTCAGTCCTATAGATACCCAAAAAAAGTGTAAACTAAATGACACACAGTAACAGATATAATCAAGAGCTAATAAAATTTTAGTTACATGAGTTGATTTGCATATGTCATAGTAACACTTCCGAAAAAAGATAGAATTTACAATCAGATAAGACCATAAAACTGATATAATAGTTCATCTTAAAAAGCTGATAAAATGTTCATAGTTAATTGATCCACATTATATTGTTGGCATCAACATGGAGACCATACAATAGAAATTTACAACAGTTTGTTCACAGATAAATACAAAATCAATGCAATTGAAGCCTTAAAAACCCTAAATTTGAAGCTCTTGTATGTCCCAATTTGATTCAATTAAAACCCTAACAATAAAATCCATAAAATGAGTAAAATCACCTTTTAGTATGATCTCAGAACCATAGAAATTATACTTATTAAACCAATTCAGTTTCACAAATTGGGGAAAATGAGGAGTAATCAATCATATATACAACAAATTAGCAATTTCGTTGCACTATCTAATCGACGAACATAAGTTATAATTTCAGATGAGCAAAATGTGAATGGTTACAATGAACAAGGGTAAGAGAAAAAATTAGCATACTTCAGAACCATGATGACGACGACGGCGACGGCGACGGTGACGGCGACGGTGGTGGCGGCAGCTGCTACGGTTGACGGAAAAACAAACCCTAGCAAACTTAAATGTCTGAGTCATTATATTATATAGCAGTAAATAGAGATGACGATTGTAACCCCTCTAGTTTTGTTTTTATCCTTTCCGCCCAAAAGCTTTAATTCTTTTAGATTTCTTTTTTTTCTTCTTTTTGGTGCGAATCTTAGGAGCAATGATCTTTCCCATATAGGTTTGTCTAAATAGCTCGCGGTTCGAAGCTTGTTTTGAAAAATCTTGAAAGAAGTTCGCTCGAAAAAACCTCAAAAGAAGCTAGCTCGAAATGGCTCGGTTTTAAACTGAACCGACCAAGCCGGCTCAGTATGCAAACGAGTCGAGCCGGCTCGGTTTAGCTCGTTTGTTAGCTCAGCTTAGTACGGATCGGATTATTTTACTTGTAATATTATTTTTTATGTATGTAGAGATTAAAATTAGAAGGAAAACCCAGGTGACAATGATAAAGTTCAAATGTATACATTAGGAATTAGTAGAATCATGATGTTAATGGCACTGATGATACAAATTCTTTGGGTAGCTAGAAAGATGGTGCAAATGGAGCATGAGAATAAATTGAAGAAAGTTTATGAACATAAAGAGTTAAGAGTACAAAATGTTCAATCGAAATTGTTTTCACCAATATTAATGGTTAAAATGTCTTTTAGATGATATTAAGTTGGTTAATTGTGAATTTTAAACAAAATAATATTTTTTAGGATTTGAACACATTTTATTTGGTTTTATATTTGTTAATTTTAAATATGATTTTCGAAGTAAAACATTGTAAAGAGTTGCAATATGATGTAATTTACTGTATGTATTTCTTTACGGTGGTGTAGTTACATGGTAATGTTGCTTGGTTGTTAGATTGTTGAAATCACAGTGGTGTAATTGCATGGTTTAATGATGTTTGTTTTATATTCGAATTACATTAGTTTACAGATTGGTTTACATTTAGTTACATATTATTTTCATTATGATTTTGCTACATGTTACAGAAGTATAACAATGTAACCTGATGTAAATACGTACGAGTGAAACTTTTTTTTGCAATACATAATAAACTTGAAGAGAGAAATGTCATGAGTTTAATGATGCAATCTTTATAAGAAAAT
>CM046034.1:3540212-3745212 GCA_025215565.1 Flaveria ramosissima
GACTTGCCACCGCCTCGACATTACCCAGATTCATCGTAGTTTTTTATATTATTAATTGTAAATTTTATTTTGTTATGTACTTAAAAAACTTTGTTATTTATATTATCATTTAATGTTTGTCTTATATGTTTTATTGGTTAATTAAAATTTAAAATTGTTGGTTAATAAGTTACAAAACATAACTTATACGCAAAATCTCAAGCTTAACGTGCAAAATATAGTCGACACCATAACCTATACGCCGTGTATGGGTCCATACGCGGCGTATAGGTTCGTCATGCTTCTCAGCCAAGTCAAAAAAAAATTGGGAAGCTATACGTGACGTATGGTACTATACGCGGCGTATAGCAACCCCGACACGACGTTTGACACGCGTCTGACATGGATTTGTTAGGGAATGTTTTCATTCCCTATATGGTCAATACGCAGCGTATAGGGATGAAAACATTCCCCGACAATCCACCCTATATGCGGCGTATGGACCCATACGCGGCGTATAGGGTACCCGGGTGTTGATTTAAAATCTTGGGGTGTCCAAATAACCATTCCCTTTGTAAAGGTATATTAAGGGGTGAATAGTAGCTTACTAAAAATAGTACTAAACAGTAACATTTTTACTCTTTTTCACTCATAATCATTTCATATGATATAAAAAACATACTCGTTACTATATAAGAAACTCGCTATGCATGCTCTAATATTATGTACCTATCACTATACTCTGTGAATATTAGATAAATATTATTCAATATAGCTAATTGTGAAGCTTGTTGATTAGATTTAAAATGTCAATCGATGATATTCAAAATCTAATTAGATGTCTAGATGAGATTATCAAAGGCATGATAGAAACATATTTTGTCTTGAAATGAGCTTCATGACATTCTAAGGCGTTATAACTAGATCCATGTTGAGATCTAAGGCGTTAACAACCAAAATAACGCGGTGTTGCGTATGGTAAAAACGACCGCCCTCCCGCCACATATTTTTTAGTCTAACAACTAAATGTTATTATTTTTTAGTCTTCGCCACAAAACTTTGCTTTTATGGTTTTTGGTGAGACAGCCCAACAAACCAATGTAACATGAGTGTTGCTTGTGAAAAATGACCAGATGTAAGATAAGTAAGATTTGAGATACTAAGTCGTGATCTTATGTGCTGAACTAATTTGATGCATTAAGTTGTTTAGTTTAAAGTTCGAAACTAGGCAATGATCCATGATAAAAGAATAACATGTCTGATCCCCTCTATCACTGATTGACTTTCAGAATTTAAAATTATGAACCAAACTAAACACCGTACGATTAAGTACATCTAGACATTACAATGAAAACTATAAAATAAATTAGACTTGTTGTCATAAGTTTACAAGTGCACAGTGTAAATATCTACAAGAAAAATCATGCACATGTCCAAACAATATACAAGGAACTACTAGATTAAAGCTTATTACAAACTGGCCGTCCTTGTAAGGTTTATACTTAAAGGCTGATGCAACCAAAGCAACCAAAGAGCTTCCACCATGCATGCATGAAGTGCAGAATAGAGTTACTTAGGAAGTTTTACACAAGTGTAAAATCTTCCGAAGCCAAAGGCCAAATCTTCCGAATCCAAAGATGAAGTCTAGCTTCAAAGACAAAAGTCTTCTGAAGCCAAAAGACTGAAGACTAATTTCTTCTGAAGATAGAAAAGACATGCATTCTCTGATCACCTTTTAACAAAAGCTAAACAACTTTCCACTGCCACTCTAAAGACTCATCAACTTGTATAAGTTGATGAAAAGGTCTATGCTTTTATCAGCTGTAGATTATGGTCTGTGGTCTGTAACTTTCTACTTTGTACATTTATCCTTTTGTAATATATTAGGATGTGAGCTATGACATGTCATAGTCACAAGTCAAAAGACAATCTGCCTTTCAGCTATACATTGATCTTGTTGTCTAGATTAGTAATTCCAGCTGACTTTCAAAGTATAGCCAGCTGTAGGATGTAATATAAAGTGTCTCTAGTTCTTGTATTTATCTTTATGCTTTGCAACACTTGTAATAGAACTTAAGAGCAATATACTACATTCTTTAAAACCATACTTATTTTGTTCTTGTCCTTGTTCTTTGTTTTGTCTCATTACTTACTTGTATTCTTAGTATCATTTACTTAAAACTGGTTTCCTATTTGATTTGTTAAGTATTCTAACACTCTCCTCATTATGAGACTGATTGTATTGATCATCCCTTATAACGGTCCTGCAATTGGTATCAGAGCATTTTAGGCTCTTGATTGAAAGATCTCACCATCTTAAATCTCTTCAATTTCACAAATCATTTAACAACTCAAATGACAGCTCTCACTAAGGCTGATATGGAAACCGGTACTATTGCAAAGTCTTTACTAATTACTCTTGATGACTTTGATACTTGGTTCTAAAGAATGAAAGGCTTCATCAAGTCTCAAGACAACATGATGTGGGGATCTGTTATCTCTAGACCTCATGTACCATTCACCTCTTCAGCTGCAGCTAGATGTGACATGATACCAAAGGAAGTGGTTGACTACTCAGAAGAAGACCGGAATAATATTGATATAGATTAGAAAGCCATGACCGCCCTCCAACCTGCTTTTCCAAACTCTATCTACAGAGGCTTCAAGAAGTGCAAAACTGCTAAGCAACTATGGGATTCTCTGAAGTTGATGTATGAGGGGTCAAATGAAGCTAAAGAAAACAAGAAAGACCTATTGAAGCAGCAGTTTGAGAACTTCACCTTCAACACAGGTAAAACCATGACTCAACAATACTTCAGGTATGTTAAGATTGTGGATATTTTAATGGATGTTGGACTAACTCTTGAAAACAGGGACATTATGAGGTCTAATTTTATACCCTGCACAAGAAAATATTCTAAGTATGAAATCTTCCGAAGCCAAGACCAATATCTTCCAAAGCCAAAAGTAAAGTCTTCCGAAGCTTCAAAAACAAATTCTTTCGAAGCCAATGAAGTGAAGACAGATTTCTTCCGAAGACTTTGAAGAACATGCTTTCTCTGATGTACTTTTGCATAAAGCTGAACCACTTTCCGCTGCAACTCTGAAGACTCGCCAACTTATATAAGTTGGTGAAAGGTGAAAGGTCTATGCTTTTTTGCATTTGTACATTGAGGTCTTGAGTATGTAACTTTATACTTTATGTACTTTTATCATTTTTGTAATATATTAGGATGTGAGCTATGACATGTCATAGTCACTAGTCAAAAGACAAATCTTCCTTTTGACTTAACTTTGATCTTGTTATATAGATTAATGTTTCCAACTGGCCTTCAAAGTATGGTCGGTTTTAGGATGTAGTATAAAGTATCTCAGGTCTTTTGTATCTTTCTTTTATGCTTTGTAACACTTGTGAAACAAGAACTTGAGAGCAATATACATCACTCTTGAAAACCATATACTTTGTTGTTTGTTCTTAAGTTTCTGTCTCTTGTTTTTCTTGTGTTCAAAGTATCACAATATAAGTCCTAGTTCCCTATTTTATCTGTTAAGTGTTCTAACACTCTCCTCATTGTGTGACTGATTTTATTGACCAACCCTTTAACCGGTCCTACACTATTTCAACCTCGAAGTCATCATCTTTATCTTTATCACCACTTTCCTTAGTCTTAACCACCTTCTTCTTATCAACCTTCTTCTGAACCGTATCTTTCTTATCGTCACCCTTGACCTTAGTCTTAACCACCTTCTTATCAACCTTCTTCTGAACCGTATTTTTCTTATCATCACTCTTGACCTGTTTGACAACCTCCGCGAACAAAGTGCGCATCACATTAGTCAGAATTTGTGTACCTCTTGGGCAATAGCTTCCTTCACTGTTCCTTTAGCTTTGCTTACTTATCAGTAGGCTCTTCAGCTTCAGTTTCTAACTCAATTGTTTCCTCAACCGGTTTCTCAACTAGCTTTCTGGTTGTCTTTCTTGCCAGTTTTGCAGCCTTTCTTAATGCTTCTTTTGCTTTAGCAGGGGGCCTTCCCCTAGTACTTCTCTGAGTAGCCATAGCTGAAACTTATTTCTTTGGTGTCATTTCTCAACTTCCTATAAGATTCAGGGTATCAATATGGTCCGTCAAGGCAAGTTTAGATAATGACAAGTATTGTAAGTTTCTAATAACAGTGGTCAATTGTGATTAACTACTTACATAATTTCTCATATTCTAAACTTTCTTATCTTGATCCATACTAACACTCGAACCTACTATTCATATTCTAAGCATGTATAGATCACACAAATTCATGTAGGCACAATAGATTAATGATATATTACTCTATCCTCAAGTCTAACCTTAGTAACAAGGTATATGGTTTTCACTAATTGACTAACATTTACAAAATATATCATTACCTCATGGCGTGGAGCTACTTGGACTGGCATCCTTACTTTGGTCCCATTTTCAGTTTAGGTTTTTCTTTTGAAAATAGTTTACTCTTTTCGCTTAAACTTTGGCTCTGATACCAATTTGTAAGGCCCTTATCCTAGGAAACCTCATAGTTGGTCATCACAACAAATAGATAGATTTAAAACATTCATTTGGATAAACAGTGCAGCGAAAAAGTACATTAAGTTACAATCCATTACGACATAATTCAAATAAAACATTAACATTGTCTTTAAAAACATCAAATAGTCTTTAAAAGTCTTTCTAATAATCTTTTCAATCAGGGATGCCAACCTTCAGATGTCAAGTAGCTTCTAGAATCCATGCCCACAGTCTTTCAAGTCCAACAACTTACCTATCAAGTAATATGCATACAAAAGTCAGCTTCGCTGAGTGAATTCTAGGTTTACCTTATCAAATAACTTTTTAGTAAGATATATTAACTTTATCATTTGAAAGTAATCATCACATATCTGAACATCACTATACACAGACTATCGCTTCATCGTAAATACTTTCATTTATTTGATATCTTCTCTTCATTATCCGCCAATTCCCATTTACTATCGATGCCTATGATGAACATAGGACTTTACCGACATGCCAATTCAGGCCTTACTGACCAGCTTATGTGGGCCTTTACTTTACTTTCATGCAAATCTAGGCCTTATTGTCATGAGGGCATAACAAATGCAACCCTCCTCTATCATTTGCTTGCAAGGCTTTACTTTATAAAGGTACACATTAAGGGCCCGATAACATTTCTTTAGGTTTCACTTTCATCTTTAGGTTATACATAATATAACACAACATGTTACAAGACATATCATCAATACCAAAGTCATATCATAATAAGAAAAGCGCGATATGAGTTCATTACAAAACTCTGTTTCCCATATAAGATAGTGTATAAAACTTTGCTTTAAAAGAACTGGTCATTTAGTATGCATATCGCCCCAAAGCGTTTAAAACATGTATGAAATAGGGGATCTAGAACTCACCTGATGAGTATATTGCTTTTAGTCTAAGAGGAATTCAGGTCAATAAATAAGTCGCACAATCTGCATGCAAATTACCACACGAATCTATCATTTCCTATACAATACAACTAGTTTCGCAGTTAGTTTATCACGCAGTTTCGTACGTAGTTTCTCACGTAGTTTCGCATGATATCTTTGCCCAACTTTCTTTGGAGTGTACCAGCAAAACTATAGTTTTGCACGCACGCAGTTTTGCATGATGAAACTGCAGTTTCGCTGGACGAGTTTTTTAGCTTGTTTTTCATCAAAAGTCTTCATTTTTCAACCAAAATCTATACTTTTTACGTACAAACCTTTATTTTATAATTTCTAAGGCTAGATCTAAGCTTTTTACACCATTTCATACGTAAAATTTGATCTTTTTTGAAATCTTTCTCAAAACCCTAAAACCCAAAACTCAAGAATCAAACCTAGATCTACAGAAATGTTTAGATAGCGATTCTTACCCGGATTTCTTGCCCTTCTCTTGTTGTTTTGATGCTCAATCAGCAGTTCTTCAATCCTTCAATCATAAAACTCCAAATCTTTAAGTTTTCTTCATTTTCTCTCATTACTTTCTCTCTCTAAGTTGTTAGTGGCTTGGATTGCAAGAAATGGAGAAGATGGCTGATCATGGGCGTTTAATGGGTGGTTAGACCCTTAAACACATCAAATCCTAAGCCCATAAGGTAATTTGGCCCATAATCATTTTCTCTCTCTTTTTTTTTACATGACCCGAACTCAACCATTATTACTAAGTTGCTTGCTTCGACATTTCGGGACGTTACATCGAGGCTTGTTTCCTTACAATTATTTATAAAAACTCTAGGGGGACAAGTGTGCTCACTCTTTTTCTTGTTATAAATTGTTTTTTTTGGGACTATTATGTTACAGTTTTGTAAGTGTATATCTGGTACATGTATGAGTTTTTTTTATGTGATTCTTTATTCACAACTATTTAAATTCGATGTTGGAGTCGATGGACATGCATTGATAGTATATTTGGTTGATAGTCCACACTTATTTATTAGTATGCTAGTTGGAACTGACAGTGGTCGTGAACGAACCCTAGGGTGAATATGTTCTGACAAGATCTGTGTATGTCGTAGGCTTAGTTGTGAGGTTAAGGATTACATGTGATATTACTTGCTTAAACTGTTTACATTTATGTCTTACAAACTTGTACACAACATCATTTTCATTTATTGTCTAAACCTGTGAACTCACCAACCTTATGTTGATATTTTTAAGCATATTTTTTCAAATAACAATAATCATAAATGATAGCTAAAGATGATGTCTTAAAGATGATTCTAAGGACTTTATGATAGACATGCTTTAGCGGGTTTAAAACAACATTGTTTTGCTTTATGTTATTTCACTTCAGTGTGTTTTGTCTTTACTTCTCTCGGGTTGCGGGATTCAAATTGCACACTAAAACAATAATTATTACACATAAAAACCAACATATTAACATATTTTTTTTGTTTTTTGACATGAAAATATCTCAACAATTATTTACATATTAAAGACACTTCACTTGTTAAATTCGAAAAAATTCTAAAAAGAAATGGAAACAACATTTGCACCTATTGTTTTGGTTGTGTTTATAATTGTTGAGTTTTTTTACAAGAAAAGCAGAAAGTATATTGATTTTTATGTGCAAAAATTATTGATTGACTTTTACAAAACAAAACATGATATATATTGGTTTTTTATGTATAAAAATTATACACTGATTTTTTTTAGAAAAAATTAAAAATATGTTGTTTTCTTGTAAAGTATTTGGTTCATACTAAAATGAAGTTTTCCCCCCAAACCTTGAAGTTCTCGCACCATCAAGTTTTCGGCCCAGCTTTCATGTTATCGTATGGAGCAGCTTTCGCATGGATTAGGTTTTTGATTTCCCGAGCTTCAAGTCTTGACATCTGCACAACTAAATTTATATCAGTCTCAAACGTAACTCCAAACATTGACCTCAAGTAGAATTACGCTATGAATTTGTCACTAAACCCAACACTACCTTGTATTGTTTAAATCTTTACACATCAAATTGGTATTTAAATAAGAGTGAGAATCGACACAAGTGATTGGGCCATCTTCCTTGTACAGCGAGAAAGTCAGAGAAGAGTGTCGACACCCACGAAATCCAATACTTGATCAACCTTACATAATATCATGTATCCCATTAATGAACACACGCCTTTAATATATTAAAGTCGTACTTCACTCTTCGTTACATAAGGAAAACTTGTACTATCTTTAATATTCCACTTTTGGTACTTCTACATTAAAGTGGTGTTATTTTACCCCTAAAAACTTCTTGTACCTAGTTAATTTTAAAAAAGAAATATTATACCAACTCTTTTTTAATAGCAACTTTTTCTTCTACTCGTATTTTGAAGAATTTAAACTCATAATATTGTGAGAGATAATCACTTATATCACTATGTCACTATGTCATAAGCATATATTTATCAAATAATAACTTAAGGTTTTTTTTATTATTAAATAAAGACATTAATCTTTTCCTTTTCTAGTAATAAAATCACTTGACTTTTAATATTGATGTTATTATGAAAATTTTTTATAAACGTTAACGTATTTAAAAATGAATTATATAAAACATATGTAAAACCCTTAGGTAACTTTTTCATTAAAAATATCGTCAGAACCCTTAATTATTGAATAAAATACTATGATGAAATAACTAAATTATCTAATTTTATAATTTGTAACATTCTTTCTATTATGAATTTTTCTATTTTTTATAAATTTAAATAATTAATTGCTGATGTGATTTTGATAACTATTATAGGATAGGGAAAAAAAATTAATTAGATCAAATTAACATTTGGTTTTTATTTATTTAATAGTTTTACATACAATTTGCGTAGTTAATATATACCTTTATTTATTCATCATTCAACCTTGAATACATATTTATTTGACCTCAACCTTCTAATATGAGGAAGAACATATATAAGACAATCAATAATATTATTAGCAATATGATCCGAATGTTAGCTTCGAACACGATGAAGATAATTTCCTAATAACTTTGAAGGAATAATGTTTTGTGTAAAAGACCATTTATGTATCGAAGCCAAGAATGAAATATTCTTTTGTGGGTGGATGAAATTGCAACTCAATAATTAGTTCACGGATCATTCATGTTCTTTCCTTTATCTTCTTTCAACACCGACCTATGTGTATGGATCGAGTCCATGCTTCGTTATTCACAATTATATATTACCAATTTCACTAAAGTCCTCCATGTTTAACAGAACTTCTATATATTTGAAATTTAACGTATATGAATAAGACAATTATAAACAATAATCTAATAAAAGATTATCTAAATTTTCCTAGTTCATTTATATTTATATCGATACTTTTGTATCGTATCATGTACATACACACACACACACTCCTGAATTAAAGATTATAAAACTTTTTGATTTTATGTTATAATTTTAATAAATAAAGTATATAAAATTAAGTTAAGTGAGTTTATTAAACAACACTTCTGAATTAAAGATTATAAAACTTTTTGATTTTATGTTATAATTTTAATAAATAAAGTATATAAAATTAAGTTAAGTGAGTTTATTAAACAAAAATATGCAATAGTGAATATTACATTTTTACCCATATAACCATTAGCAACTTATTATCACTTATAATTTAACCACGTTAGCAGTCTAAACTACTATAAAAGCAAGACCAAAGGTTCAAATTACTTCTTATAATTTATCTTTAATTGTAATTCAATTGCTAATTATTGAAAACAAATCACGTATATTGGAGGATCACTATCCGAATTGTTAATATCTAGCAATTATCATTAGGTAAAAATGAACTTTCTTTATCTAATAAAAAATAGAAAATGCTCTTGAAAGAAGAAAAAATGAAAACAACAAGATTTAGGTCCTAACATGCAATAGATGTAATGTTGAAGGACTCCAAAGCAAAGCAATTATATCCCTTATGAGTTATGACCTCTCTCCTCTTAATTACAAGAGTGTTGACTTTCCCTTTGATACACCTTCACTCCTTCAAATCTCTCCTCATATAAACAACTCCAATTTCCATCAAACCTTCATCTTCAATCACATCTCAAAACACAAAGATTCAAACCCAAAACTGCAGCTTTCAATCAATCTTCATCTTCATCATCAATGGAGTTGGAAAACGAAGTCCCATCTCATTTCCTATGCCCCATTTCAATGCAACCCATGAAAGATCCAGTCACAATCTCCACCGGCATCACCTACGATCGAGAAAGCATCCAAAGATGGCTGTTTACGAGCCAAAAAACCATCTGTCCCGTCACCAAACAACCCGTGTCCGACACCGGTCTGATCCCGAACCACACCCTTCGACGGTTAATCCACTCGTGGTGCACCAACAACTCGCACCACGGGCTTGATCTTGATCTTGATATGGATCTGACTTTGATGACACCCAAGAAGCCGGTGGATAAGTTTCAGATCGTAATGATGCTCAATGATGTAAAAAGACACCCACAGAACACCATCAAATGCTTGAGGAGAATGAGGTCGATTGCGGTACAAGCGAGTGATGATCACAGGAGTAATTTATTAACGTGCATGGAGGATTCGGGTGTGTTTGAGTTCTTGATGAAGGTGATAATGGAGGAAAATGTAAGTGGGTTTGCTGTAAGTGAAGCTTGTGATGAAGCTTTAATGGTTCTTCATCATCTTCAATTGACGGATTTAAAGCTGCAGAAGCTGGTGGTGGATAGTGAAAGTGGGTTGGGATTGGGATTATTAAGCGCGTTATCGCATGTGATGAGATTCGGAAGCCTCCAGTCCCGATCACATGCGATAACGCTCTTGAGATCCCTTTTCAAAGTCATGGATCCATCACATATCGCCAACGTTAAGCCAGAGGTTTTCACAGATACGATTCGGATAATGAAACATAATAATGTCTCTCAACAGACCATCAAAGCTGCATTGGAGCTTGTGGTTGAGACGGTTAGATGGGGTAGAAACCGCATAAAGGCTGCAGAATCAGGTATGGTATCGGTTCTTATCGAGCTTCTGATCGAGCATTCGGACCGTAGGACCTGCGAGCTGGTGCTGGTGGCGTTGGAGCAGATCTGCCGGTGCGCTGAGGGTCGAGCAAAGCTGGTGGAGCACGCGGCAGGGCTGGCGACGGTGTCGAAGAAGATCTTGAGGGTATCTCATGTGGGGAGTGATCGGGCGGTGAGGATATTGTGTTTGGTGAGTAGGTTTTGTGGGAGTGATGGTGTTCTTCAGGAGATGGTGGAGGTGGGTGTGGTTTCGAAGCTTTGTTTGATGATTCAGATTGATTGCAGTGAAAGAATGAAGGAGAGAGTGAAAGGGATTCTGATGTTGCATTCTAGGGTTTGGAAGGATGCTTCTTGTATTCCTGCTCATTTGCTTTCATCCTATCCTTGTTAAAATTATTCATTTCAACAAATTATTGGTTTTATTAATTGGTGGTTTAATTAATGTAATTAGTAGTTAAAACTGTTAAATTCATTTTTTAGTTATATTTCTTTATAGCAATAAACGGTTACTTTTATGGTTTCTATTCGACGACTACACGCGCCTAGGTATGTATTGTTGACTTTCTAAAAGTCAACTCAATACCATTAGCGTTTGCTTGTTTATATAAATCAATGTTGTTAGGACCGGACCGGTTAAAGGCCCATTTTCAAGTCTTAAAACATTCCTATATTACACTGTGCTACACCACTTCTATGTTATTCCTTCTTTTTTCACCATCTTCATTAATCTAGTCTGTTTTTTGCTTTAAAGCTCATCGCATCGCAGATCTAAGGGTTCTAGTTGTCAACATTTCTCTAGCATTAGCGAGTGTTTCCCACAACGTAGAGCTAGACGATGTGGTTGTCAACATTCCCCAGCATCTAACTCAACTTTGTTTTCATATTTGCTCGTTGTTTCTTTGAATATGTGATAGGTGTCACACCCCAACCTTGACGGCGGAAACGTCGAGAAGTGAGAGTTAAGATCGTTCACAACCACATAACGCTATTAATAATCCAAATATATTTTAAACATAAGTTTCAATTGTCACATTACAAACATAAGTCTCAAAGAAAATAAAAGCATAACATAGAATGTAACAAATCATTCTTATTTTATTTATTTATCTAGGTCCATTCCTAGATGTGCAAGCTTCAAAGAGTAGAACACAAACTTGGGCATTTCCTGAAACATGTTAAAAATAAAAGGTCAACATAAAAATGTTTGTGAGCATTCCATAGTTTTCAATACATAAGTATATAAAAGATGGCAATTCAAGTCATAAGTTAGTGAATAAAGTGATTAGGGATGTTATGAACAATGCAACAATCAAACCTCGACAATGTTTTACAAGTCTCAAACGTTTAAAAGTATATACGATCAGCTAAGTGTGCTTGGATCAACCAAAGCAGGCTTGTCTTACCCATAGATCTATGACTTCGCTGGGCTAGCAATAGTTAATGATTGTACATATAACGCCATAACATGGTAACCACAAAAGTTCAACTAACCACAACTTTACAAGATGAATTGCCATAGGTTTACAAGTCTCAAATAAGTTTACAAGTGCAATAGTATAAGTTAACATGTTTCACCCCAAAGTGTGAAAATAAGCAAAAAGGGGGCATGGAGAACTCACTTGGCAAATAAATATAAGAATGATGATAAGAGTTTAAACGAGACTTCAACGATTCCTTTTTACAAGATACCTATCGTATATATATTCCAAGGTTAAGTTTAAAGGTAAGATTAGCGAATAAATGTGAACTAGGGTTTCAATTAGAAATTTGGGGGTTTAAATAGTTAAATGAAATAACGAATCGTTTATGTTTTGGGTTTAATAAAGATGGTATAAATCAATTAAGACCAAGAATATATTAAAGAAAGATTCAATAATTTAATTTTATTGATTTAATAAAAATTAAGTATAATGTGTGAAAAGAAATAATTAATTTAATAATTAATTATTAAAGATTTGGTAAAGGTAATTTAATTGCATACATATTAAAAATATTTAAAATCATTTTGTGGAGTTTTAATCTTTTTAATTGATTTATTATAAAGGTCTTATAATATCAAGACCCTAAAATAAAATAAAGTATAACAGAAAGTGATATTTTTATAAGTTCTTAAAGAAAACCCAATTAAAATTTTAAGGAATAACATTATTGATTAATTATATATATATTATGTTTAAATGTATAAATAAGTAAACAATTATTTAAATAACTATTAAAATAACTATTTCAATAATTATTTGTTTAAAACATGTAGCTTTATAATATTTCAAAATAATCCACATTTGGACTATAATAGGTTTATAACCTTTAACTTGCATTAAATAATTAATCATGTTTTATAACCCTTGTTATCCTTAAACAATAATTAAATTTAAAATTATAACTTTTTAACACCTTTAAAATTAATTTAATAATTTCTGAAATATTTAGTTAACAACATAATTTTTAATTTGATTTAGTAACATATTAATATAATTTATGGAGTTAAAAAAATATAAAATGGTTTTAAAAGAATGAATGCCGGAGGCTGGGTTCGAACCCAAGACCTCCGGTATAGTGTGCTAGTGTGGAAACCAGTTGGGCCTAAGCCCGAATTTGTTTAGAATCTGATTTCAAATGTTTTTAACCAATAATTGCTGAAATCCCCCAATTCTAACATAAACCCTAGAATCAATTTGATTCTAATTGATCATCGAATTGATTATGATAATTGAAATAAACTTAGGGCTTTTAATCCCCTTGCGAAAACGAGTAGAATGATGTATTACACTTACTTGGTAAAGGTCGGATTGAATGTTTTTAGTCTCGACGTTGCTTCGGTTAACCTCGATGAAATTGACTTGTGTTTCGTTTGTTTGAGTGTGTGTTTCTTGAGTTATGGTTTACAGGGAGTTCAGGAAACTCAATTCGAGTACGAATACACCAATTTATAGCTTCAATTCAATCGATCAGTACTCAACGGCTATGTCGTTTAAGGTCGGTCGTTTCAGATCGATTTTAATACATTAAATGTTGTTTCAGGTGAAATTGAACGCACCATTAGTTTCGATATGATTTCAGAAACGTGTATACGTAGTTAATTTGATAATTACAACGATTTAAGCATAGAACGGTTTTGAGTTTGAATGAGGATTCGGTTTCGATTTGAAAGTGAATGTAGTCTATGTTTAATCCGAATTAAAGCGTATCCCCGAGTTCGAATCGTGTCCATGAAACGTTTGGTAGAATTTGGCATAAAAACCGGTGGTATTTGGTGGGTAATGGCCTCGCCGGCGCCGCGCCGAAGTTGGCCGGCCGGCGGCCGGAAAAACGAAGAGAGAGAGGAGGGTGGGAGGTTTGGGTTTAATAAATTACACCATTGGTCCCTGCGGTTTGATTCTTAGTGTTTTATGCACATAACTTTGCATTTAAGGTTTTAAAAATGCCAAACTAACCCCCCTAACTTAATTTTATGTTTAAACATTTCAAGTTTAGTAATTCTTTACAAATTGTTACTATTATTTTTATTATTATTATTATTATTATTATTATTATTATTATTATTATTATTATTATTATTATTATTATTATTATTATTATTATTATTATTATTATTATTTTTAATATTATTATTATTAATATTATTATTATTGTTGTTTTAAGTTTCATAACATTAAACATCATTGCAACACTTATGATAATATTATTATTCATTAAGTTAATTTGTTAATCACCAAATTAATTATAAGTCCTCAAAACTTTCAAAATTGACATAAAAGGTTCTTACAAAAATTAACAAAGTTAACTTTTAATATAACTAAAATATGAGATGTCACAGTCTCCCCAACTTAAAAGAATTTCGTCCCGAAATTAAGAATGAACTTAAATGAACAAAGGAATTGAAATGAAATGTGAGTGTTCAACGAACAGTGTTTGACGTTTGATTACAGGTGGCACGCTTCACTTTATGGAATCTTACAAGATCCTTAACATAATAAGCGCGAGTCGTTTTGAGATGAAACGTTGGAAAAACGAGTTACCGTGGTACCTTAGATTTATAGGTCACAACTTCTAGAATATAATTTTGTAGTAAAATGATGTCTAGAAATCAATAAAAGACCAAACAATGATAAGAAAGGTTAACCGTCAGGATTTAAGAATCCCAAACATCACTATATGAAACGATCTTAACGCATATCTTGCGAATATGTATCTCTCCTTTGACCAACCATCGGTCTAAGACTAATACGATATGCGAAGATTTTGGAATAAGTTCACGACGATGGTTAGGAACGTTATAAAAAGCAGACAAATGAATCGATCATTAAAATTAACGATCGGTATTTAACGACATACCATGGTATACGACTATTTGAAATAAATACAAGTCAATTTCTTGACCCGTTATCCCACATGAGCTAATATGCAATTAGCCAATCGGTCTATAATTCACCAATTATCGTCATGACATCTAAAGTAAGAGGCATTCAGTAATGAGAAGTTAAACAGGAGATTCACAGGAACACGGAGGTTAGGTTTTGTCATATGTGAAGGTAAGACACTTGGACACATACCAAGTTATGTCCTTACTTTTACGCCAAACCCATGACTACAAATTACGAGATTTTATGAACCTTTATATCCACATCGCAATGAGGATAATAACAAGTCTTGTTGTTCAAAACCAAGTTAGAGTTTTAAAGATTTCCAAGGTTAAGGGTTCAAAAGTGATTCAAGAGGTAACGCAAATAATAAGACATGCATTTGTAACCATGTTTTGCAAGGTAACAAATTTCCAAATATAGATTGCATACGTAATTCATCAAACCCATAAGTACAGTCGAGAACATTCGTATGACTTAGAGAGACATAACCACAAGTTGATAATGTCTAGTAGGAAGATTGTCTAAGAAGGCTACCATCACACAATCATGTGTTGATGACTACTCAAAATGGAAGTTGATAAGTAAGGAATAAATGGTTCGATGTAGCTAGATCGAGTTAAAATATGAAAATAAAGGGAAAGAAATCGTTTTAAAATTTTAAATGCTCCAAGCTTGGAATCAAAATCAACCTAGAGCGATCGGGTCTCCTTACAAGTTCAGAAGTCATGCTTTGGCTTGATAGGTCCAAACACTAACATTGGTTCTCCCTTCAAGTTACTACATGTTTCTTGTCACTTGATTAAAACCTTGGTAAGTTGGAGATCAAGAAATGAGAATAGTCATCAAGGTGTGGTTTTCACTCCTAACTTGATGGTGTATTCCCAAGGTATGACCACTAATTACCAATCAAAAAGTTCGATCCCAACTCCTTGTTGAGGATCCACAGAAATAAGACGAGGTAACTCACCATTAAGGTAAAGAAAATCACTCCTATCTTAACGGTGAAGTTTTACAAAAACAAAATATAACAAGACGAACTTCTTCATCAAAATCCAGAAATCACTCCTACTTTGATGAAGTCGTCTCATTTGAACAAATACAATTCATAAAGTTGATATTATCATCAAGGTATGGAATTCACGCCTATCTTGATGATAATAGCAAGAAAACAATCGAAGATTGACATTTGTCACCAAGATACGGGTTTCAATCCTATTTTAGTGAGATTATGTCATTTGTGAAATGCCATTCCAAAGAAAATAAATGAAGTCAATCCTCAGGATAAGGAAATCACCCCGATCCAAAGGATGAAATTTTTATAAAACACAATTAGAAACCATTTATCGAATCGAATAGAGAATCATCAAAGTAAGGGAATCACCCCTGTTTGATGAGTTAGAATCATTTAGGAGATACGGGTGCTCTTAGTCATAGGTTGACTTTCAAACACTTGCATCTCTCACGGTGCGGATGGTACGGAGTTTGACTTAACGACGAAAGGAAAATAATATCAATTAGAAATTCGGAAAATTTCAAGTTACATCAATGTAACAAAAGAAAAAATCATACTTACAAGCTTAAGATCAAAGTTCAAGATAACAGAAGTTGTTGTGGTGTTCAAATCTTGGATCGTTTCAATCGGGAAGACGAAATTAAGGGCAGGAAATTATTCAACGCCACAACGAGATGTGAACGTTCGATTCACAATCGAAAGGAATACACGGACTTCTCAAGATATGAGGTCAACCATAGTCTTATTGAAGACACACGTACTTATAAGTGATCATTCATCTCAAGGGTTTCGAGTCATGTAAATGGATTCAATGATCGAGTCAAATCACCATTTACACTTTGCCTAGACAAAGTATCTCAAGATGTAGGAATTCCACCTATACCATTGCATGTTCTTAGTTATGGGACATATTTTTAAGGAGATTTGAAAACCATAAGTAATAATTTAAAGTTTTGAAGACCATTCGTTTTAGATTCCCAATATCATTGGATATATTAAGAGTCATGCACACGTTGGTCAAGGTATAGAAATAGATACATGAAACGCTCAACGTATAACGGTGTTTAAACGTAAGAGTTGTAATGTAGGTTAGGTTCAATATTAACAGGAACATTATGTATGATTTGAATGAAGAGATACCAGTTCAAGGAATCAAAGATTTTTAAGACACGAAGAGGATGGTTCCATTTGGTAACGCATTACCATTTGGAATCGTTGACACGTCAAGGTAAATTGACCCATTTGCCTTAGAGACTTGTGTATGTTGACCATAGTTTATCACTCATCCCAGAAATCCCCAGGTAAGCATAACTGGTCTCGCAATGAGATTTATACGATATGCTTGCCTTAGCCCGAAGGCCTTTTGCCAGGAAATTTAGAATACAGGTGTCTATGTGTCACACAAATTTCTTTGGTTTATGAAATCAAAACCTTGATGAGATTTTTATAGATTAGACATAGAGTCTAAGGAATTGAACCCACGACGATAAGTGTAGATTCCACATGTTGCCAAGAATAGGTTTAAGAAGTTCATTTGTCGGGGAGAGTCAAAGAGTTAAAGTTAAGTTTAGGGAGACAAGTAACTAAGTTTAAGCATACATAAGGCAATCCTATGCTAAGGCATCAAGTTGCACAAAAGGCATAGCATTATGTAGCATGCAAACAACATTACGCACAAAGTTATAAGGATCTTTCTATGAGGTTCATGCAACTATAGTCTAGGTCACCATTTCTAATAACCTAAATCCCTATAGTTATGGGCTCTGATACCAATCTGTCACACCCCAACCTTGATGGCGGAAACGTCGAGGAGTGAGAGTTAAGATCGTTCACAACCACATAACGCTATTAATAATCCAAATATATTTTAAACATAAGTTTCAATTGTCACATTACAAACATAAGTCTCAAAGAAAATAAAAGCATAACATAGAATGTAACAAATCATTCTTATTTTATTTATTTATCTAGGTCCATTCCTAGATGTGCAAGCTTCAAAGAGTAGAACACAAACTTGGGCATTTCCTGAAACATGTTAAAAATAAAAGGTCAACATAAAAATGTTTGTGAGCATTCCATAGTTTTCAATACATAAGTATATAAAAGATGGCAATTCAAGTCATAAGTTAGTGAATAAAGTGATTAGGGATGTTATGAATAATGCAACAATCAAACCTCGACAATGTTTTACAAGTCTCAAACGTTTAAAAGTATATACGATCAGCTAAGTGTGCTTGGATCAACCAAAGCAGGCTTGTCTTACCCATAGACCTACGACTTCGCTGGGCTAGCAATAGTTAATGATTGTACATATAACGCCATAACATGGTAACCACAAAAGTTCAACTAACCACAACTTTACAAGATGAATTGCCATAGGTTTACAAGTCTCAAATAAGTTTACAAGTGCAATAGTATAAGTTAACATGTTTCACCCCAAAGTGTGAAAATAAGCAAAAAGGGGGCATGGAGAACTCACTTGGCAAATAAATATAAGAATGATGATAAGAGTTTAAACGAGACTTCAACGATTCCCTTTTTACAAGATACCTATCGTATATATATTCCAAGGTTAAGTTTAAAGGTAAGATTAGCGAATAAATGTGAACTAGGGTTTCAATTAGAAAATTTGGGGGTTTAAATAGTTAAATGAAATAACGAATCGTTTATGTTTTGGGTTTAATAAAGATGGTATAAATCAATTAAGACCAAGAATATATTAAAGAAAGATTCAATAATTTAATTTTATTGATTTAATAAAAATTAAGTATAATGTGTGAAAAGAAATAATTAATTTAATAATTAATTATTAAAGATTTGGTAAAGGTAATTTAATTGCATACATATTAAAAATATTTAAAATCATTTTATGGAGTTTTAATCTTTTTAATTGATTTATTATAAAGGTCTTATAATATCAAGACCCTAAAATAAAATAAAGTATAACAGAAAGTGATATTTTTTATAAGTTCTTAAAGAAAACCCAATTAAAATTTTAAGGAATAACATTATTGATTAATTATATATATATTATGTTTAAATGTATAAATAAGTAAACAATTATTTAAATAACTATTAAAATAACTATTATACTCTATATAATTTAGGAACTTTAGCTACAAGAATATTTAATGGTTTTATATTTTAGCCACACATGTTTCCTCTTTTACACAATATACTTCTAAGTTTTATGTACTTGTTTCAATAATTATTTGTTTAAAACATTTAGCTTTATAATATTTCAAAATAATCCACATTTAGACTATAATAGGTTTATAACCTTTAACTTGCATTAAATAATTAATCATGTTTTATAACCCTTGTTATCCTTAAACAATAATTAAATTTGAAATTATAACTTTTTAACACCTTTAAAATTAATTTAATAATTTCTAAAATATTTAGTTAACAACATAATTTTTAATTTGATTTAGTAACATATTAATATAATTTATGGAGTTAAAAAAATATAAAATGGTTTTAAAAGAATGAATGCCGGAGGCTGGGTTCGAACCCAAGACCTCCGGTATAGTGTGCTAGTGTGGAAACCAGTTGGGCCTAAGCCCGAATTTGTTTAGAATCTGATTTCAAATGTTTTTAACCAATAATTATTGAAATCCCCCAATTCTAACATAAACCCTAGAATCAATTTGATTCTAATTGATCATCGAATTGATTATGATAATTGAAATAAACTTAGGGCTTTTAATCCCCTTGCGAAAACGAGTAGAATGATGTATTACACTTACTTGGTAAAGGTCGGATTGAATGTTTTTAGTCTCGACGTTGCTTCGGTTAACCTCGATGAAATTGACTTCTGTTTCGTTTGTTTGAGTGTGTGTTTCTTGAGTTATGGTTTACAGGGAGTTCAGGAAACTCAATTCGAGTACGAATACACCAATTTATAGCTTCAATTCAATCGATCAGTACTCAACGGCTATGTCGTTTAAGGTCGGTCGTTTCAGATCGATTTTAATACATTAAATGTTGTTTCAGGTGAAATTGAACGCACCATTAGTTTCGAGATGATTTCAGAAACGTGTATACGTAGTTAATTTGATAATTACAACGATTTAAGCGTAGAACGGTTTTGAGTTTGAATGAGGATTCGGTTTCGATTTGAAAGTGAATGTAGTCTATGTTTAATCCGAATTAAAGCGTATCCCCGAGTTCGAATCGTGTCCATGAAACGTTTGGTAGAATTTGGCATAAAAACCGGTGGTATTTGGTGGGTAATGGCCTCGCCGGCGCCGCGCCGGAGTTGGCCGGCCGACGGCCGGAAAAACGAAGAGAGAGAAGAGGGTGGGAGGTTTGGGTTTAATAAATTACACCATTGGTCCCTGCGGTTTGATTCTTAGTGTTTTATGCACATAACTTTGCATTTAAGGTTTTAAAAATGCCAAACTAACCCCCCTAACTTAATTTTATGTTTAAACATTTCAAGTTTAGTAATTCTTTACAAATTGTTACTATTATTTTTATTATTATTATTATTATTATTATTATTATTATTATTATTATTATTATTATTATTATTATTATTATTATTATTATTATTGTTAATATTATTATTATTAATATTATTATTATTGTTGTTTTAAGTTTCATAACATTAAACATCATTGCAACACTTATGATAATATTATTATTCATTAAGTTAATTTGTTAATCACCAAATTAATTATAAGTCCTCAAAACTTTCAAAATTGACATAAAAGGTTCTTACAAAAATTAACAAAGTTAACTTTTAATATAACTAAAATATGAGATGTCACAATAGGTATCAATGAGAATTCACCAGCCGATCCGATCTTCAACCGCATTTCGCCGGTTTAACTGTAACCCGCAGACAACTGGTCGGTTTAACCTCTGTAAGGATTCCTGAAGTCTGATGCAACCCAAAACATCCTAAGTGTCTCAGCAACATGCACTAAGTACTGAATAGAAGAATGCTTCGGAAGTTTTACACAATGCATTAGAAAATACTCTAAGTGTAAAATCTTCCGAAGCCAAGACCAATATCTTCCGAAGCCAAACATGAAGTCTTCCGAAGCCTCAGAGACAAAGTCTTCCGAAGCTTCAACCTATGAAGACAGATTTCTTCCGAAGACTTTTAGTACACATGCTTTATCTGATGTATTGTTCCATAAAGCACCTTTTCCGCTGCATCTCTGTAAAGTCACCAACTTACATGAGTTGGTGAAAAGGGCCTTGCTTTTGGTAACTGTACATTGAGGTCTTGAGTCTGTAACTTTCCACTTTATGTACTTTATCCTTTTTGTAATATATAAGGATGTGAGCTATGACATGTCATAGTCACAAGGTCAAAAGGCAGATATGCCTTTTGATCCTACAATTGATTTTGTTAGTGTCTAGTCAATTGTATCCAGCTGGCTTTCAAAGTATAGCCGGCTGTAGGTTGTAGTATAAGTATTTCAAGTTCTTGTATCTTTCTTTATGCTTTGTAACACTTGTAAAAGAACTTGAGAAAGTAATATACTGCCTCCTTGAAACCCATACTCTCTTGTTCTGTCTCTTGCTTTACTTGTGTTCTTTGTATCATTTTGGTAACCCAGTTCACTGTTTGATTAAAGTTTAGTTAATCTCCTCATTGTGTTGTTGTGTTGTAATTGTGTTAAAGCCCTTAAACGGTCCTGCAATTGGTATCAGAGCTTTCCAGGCTCTTGATATAAGATCTAACCATCTTAAGATCCCTCACACACACAAAAACTAAACTCTTCAAATGGCTTCCATCTCAAAGACTGATATGGAGACTGGAACCATGAACAAATCCCCACTGATCACTCTTGATGATTTTGACACCTGGTGCATGAGGATGGAAGGCTTCATCAGGTCTCTTGATTCAAGAATGTGGGAATCTGTTGAGAATGGACCTTTCATACCCAGCACCCCCTCTGCTACTGGTGCTGGTATGATTCCTAAAGATGTGGCCAACTACTTAGATGAAGATAGAAAAAGAGTAGAGATTGACAGAAAGGCCATGACTGCTCTTCAGACTGCTCTCCCAAACTCTGTATACAGAGGTTTTAAGAAGTGCAAGACAGCCAAACAGCTGTGGGATGCACTGAAGCTGATGTATGAAGGCTCCTCTGAAGCCAAGGAGAACAAGAAAGATCTTCTGAAGCAGCAGTTTGAGAATTTCACCTTCAAAGCAGGTGAAACCATGACCCAACAATACTTCAGGTATGTTGAGATTGTGGATACCCTAGTGGATGGAGGAGTTCCTCTTGAGAACAGGGACATTGTAAGGAAGTTCATGTCCTCACTTCCTAGGCAATGGACACACACATTGTGTGGTGATCAAGAGGACTGAGAACCTTAAAACTCTTACTCTTATAGAGTTGTATGGGATTCTCAGTGGATACCAGATGGAGATGAACATGCAAGGTTCATCTGGCAACTCCAACAATCAAATGGGTTCAGCCCTTCATGTGGTTGAAAGGGACAGCATAGAACCCCAACATCATCTCATATGCTACCCTGACAACTCACAAAAGGGTCCTTTCATCACCTTCCCGGAGACACCAAGGGAGAACTTTACTCAAGGAAGCCCATTCCAAGAGACAAGTTCTTCTCAAGCCTTTGTGTCTGCTGATGAAAGCTATGGAAATTATCTTTTCACTCTTGAAGACCTGGACTGTATCCATCCAGATGACCTGGAATACATGGAGATAGTTCAGCAGATGGCTCTTCTCACTCACAGAGCCAAGAAGTTCTACAAGAGGACAGGAAGAAGATTTCCAACCAATGCTACCAGTGGAAAGTTTGGGCTGGATAAAAGCAAAGTAAAGTGTTACAACTGTAACCTTATGGGTCACTTTGCTAGGGAGTGTAAGGCACCTAAAGCAAATGGGGTCCAAACACAACCCAGACCAAACTACACTGACAAAGCCCCTCAGGCTGAGAAGACAAAGCAACATGCTGCTGTTGCTGTTGAAGAGGGAGGCTTTGACTGGAGCTTTCAGGTGGAAGATGCTTCTCCAAATCAAGCACTCATGGCTGACCATGATGAAGCTAAGGTATTGGAACATCTCTGCTCTCCTGAATGCATTGCTAAAGTAAATAGATACAGGTCCTACAACTTAGAGATGAGATCTGATCTTGAGTCATTAAACATATTAAAATCTGATTTTAGAAAGTCTGAAAATGATTACAAGTTAAAGATAGAGGACTTGGAGAAAACCATTTCAGTACTTAAACATGAACATACAGATTTTAGAACTTTGATCCAAGATCTCATCCCTAAGTTGACTGAGTGCCAGGCTGAGCTTGTGATCAGCAAGCCAAGGCAGAGAAGAGTGTTCTTGAAGAAGAGACCTTCAAGAACATGATATCCTCATCCCTGCACAACAAAGTCTGTTATCAAAATAGACAGGGACTGGGATCAAATGAGATAGCTCCTCCACACACAATCTTGTCTGTAAGATCTCCTAGGTGTGGAACTTGTGAAGATGAGCTTCCTCTCATAGATCCTATAAGTGAGGATGATGAAGAAGTGATAGTGAAGAATTCCTCTGAGAAGAGTGAAGAAGAGGATTCTTCCAAGGGCCACTATCCTTCTGAGGAGAAGAAATCAACTGTGATGACCAAGTCCAAGAGAAAGAACTTGATCAGGAAGAGCAAAAGGAAAGCAAAGAAGGCTCAAGAAATCAAGGCTACTTTTGATGCTAAGCAGAAACAAGTGTTTATCTCTGCAGGTTTCAAAGTAGTAAGGACTGAAGACATCAACCAAGACTCCTCAGCTAAGAGTCATGGTTCTTGTTCAAATCATCTCAGTGCAAAGAAGAAGACTGAGCTGCTGTGTACCACTGCTGCACAGCCTGGACCATCAAACTCCAAGAACAGTTCACAGCCCAAAAGAACTGTCTCAGCATCTACCAAGATGAAGGTGGAGAAGGGATGTGACCAAAGCCAGTCTTGCTCTAAAAGGAGACTCCTTTGAAGAAGAAAATGTTATGTGTCATGTGTGAAAGTACTTCTCACATTGCTAAGGATTGCCCATACAATCCTAAAAGTACTGTCCACATGACCAATACAAAGACTTCAAAGAGTCTCAAGAAGTCTCAAGCTTCGGAAGGAAAGTCTGTTTCCTTCGGAAGCTCCAAATCAAAGAAGAAGGTAAATGGAAAATTACCTTCGGAAGCAAAGTTGGTCTCGGAAGAAAGGAGTTCTTCCGAAGCACTAAAGTCTGCTGCAGTGACTGTAGACTCTTCCGAAGGTTCAGTCATCAAAACTTGTGAAGTTCCAAAAGCTTCTAAGGTTTTGAAGGTCAAGTCCAAGACTCCAAAGGTGGTGTGGAAGTCTAAGAAAGACCAAATGACTGAGGTTTCTCCATCAACAACAGCTGAAGATCCCCATAGTACAACCATAGGATCTATTACTGTTGCATTACCTTCTATTACACTTAATGAGCCCAAGACAAGTAAGGCTTGGGTTTCCAAATGTAACTAATCATTTTCTTTGTGCAGGAACAGCTCAAGACAAACAGGAATGTCTGGATAATTGACAGTGGCTGTTCCAGGCACATGACAGGCAATAGGTCTCTACTCCATAATTTTGAGAGAATTGATGGAGGACCAGTTGCTTTTGGAGGAGATGAAGGTGGTTACATTTCTGGAAGGGGCAAGGTCACAAATGGTAAGCTCAGCATTGAGAAGGTAAACTTTGTTAAGGAGCTTGGGTACAATCTTCTGAGTGTATCCCAATTTTGTGATCAGAGTCATAACATGCTCTTTACTGAGCATGAGTGCATTGTTCTCAAGCCTGGTGTGGTCATTCCTCATGAGCATATCCTGCTCAGAGCCCCCAGGAAAGGGAACATGTACAAGATGGATTTGCAAGAAACATCTCCCTCTGGAGAAGTTTCATGCTTTCTATCTAAAGCAAATAGTGATGAGTCTTTCCTATGGCATAAAAGAATGTGCCATGTAAACTTTAAGAACATGAATAAATTAATTAAACATGATCTGGTAACTGGAATGCCAAAGAAAGAGTTTACAAGTGATGATCATTGTGTTGCATGCCTGAAAGGGAAGCAACACAAGGTATCTCACAAGCCTAAGGAAAAGAACTCCATCACTACTCCCCTACACTTGTTACATATGGATCTCTTTGGCCCCACCAGTGTAATGAGTTTAGGAAGGACCTCTTATTGTCTGGTGATCACAGATGATTTTACAAGATTCACTTGGGTCTTCTTCCTTAGAACTAAGGATGAAACCCCTGAGATTCTGAAGAATTTCATCTTAAAAGTTGAGAATCAATGTGATCACAAGGTCAAAACCATAAGATGTGATCAAGGAACTGAATTCAAGAACCAAATCCTTGATACATTTTGTGATGAAAAAGGTATTACAAGACAATATAGTGCTCCCAGGACTCCTCAGCAAAACGGAGTTGCTGAGAGGAGAAACAGGACACTTATTGAAGCTGCAAGAACTATGTTGTCTGACTCTAAACTGCCTATCACCTTCTGGGCAGAGGCAGTTAATACTGCTTGCTATGTGCAAAACAGAGTTTTAGTAGTTAAGACACATGGTAAGACTCCTTATGAACTTTGGCACAAGAGGAAACCTTTCATTGGTTTTCTCAGGTCATTTGGATGTCCCTGCACCATCTTGAATACCAAAGATCAAATTGCCAAGTTTGCTGAGAAATCAGATGATGGACATTTCATTGGATACTCTTCCCAAGCTAAAGCTTATAGAGTATACAATCTCAGAACTAGAATTGTTGAGGAGTCAGCCAATGTGACTTTCAATGAGCACACTCCTTGTGTGGCTGGTTCTGGTCCGGATTGGCTGTTTGATCTTGATTTAGTTACCAACTGTTTTAACAAATCTTGTGAGCATGTTTCAGGATCTGCAGAAAATTTAAATACAGGTGATCCTGATCCAAGATTTGAGCTAGGAAGACCTTCAACTCATACATCTTCAGCTCCAGTTGGAACTACTTCAGCAAATGAGGTTTCTATCAGCACAACAATGACAAATTCAGCTGATACATCTGGCATGCCTTCAAATTCCAGCTCAGAGGCCTCTCAACCAGATAAAGACACCTCACTTGTAGAAGACAACAATGGTGATGGTGATAGTGATCAGGAATTTCTTGATGCTAATAACCATACCATAGATGACAACATCAATGATGTCACACACTCATTGGATCAAGTTAATCTTGATAAGTGTGATAATGTGGAGGGTGAATCTTCAAGACCAGATCTAAATTTCTCAAATTTGGATCTTTCTCAACAACTTGCTGTGATCCCTCAGCTAAGGATCCACAAGTCTCACCCCACCACAAACATCATTGGAGATGTTGTCACAGGGGTAAGAACAAGAGGACAAACCCATGAAGCAAATGTTTGTCTTCACTCTTGTTTCTTATCTCAGATAGAGCCCAAGAAAGTTGATGAAGCTCTAAAGGATGGAAGTTGGGTTGAAGCTATGCAACAAGAGCTGCTTCAATTCAAAAGGCAGAAAGTTTGGAACCTTTGTCCTCTTCCTCATGGGAAGACTACCATTGGAACCAAATGGGTTTTTAGGAATAAGAAGGATGATAGAGGAATCATCATCAAGAACAAGGCAAGACTAGTTGTTCAAGGATACACACAAGAAGAAGGGATTGACTACACTGATGTCTTTGCTCCTGTAGCAAGACTAGAAGCTGTTAGGATATTCCTGGCATTTGCTGCATCCAAGAACTTCAAGGTCTACCAACTTGATGTAAAGTGTGCTTTCTTATATGGAGTGATTGATGAGGAGGTTTATGTCAAACAGCCACCTGGTTTTGTAGACCCTGATCATCCTGATTATGTCTGCAAGCTTGACAAAGCTCTTTATGGGCTGCATCAGGCACCCAGGAAGTGGTATGAGACACTATCTGAGTATCTTTGTAAACATGGATACAGAGAGGTACTATAGATGGAACTCTCTTCATCAAAGGACAGGGAAATGACTTATTGCTGGTTCAAGTATATGTAGATGACATCATCTTTGGTTCAACTAATCCAAAGCTCTGCAAAGACTTTGAGAAGCTGATGAAAGACAGATTTGAGATGAGTTCAATGGGAGAACTCAACTTCTTTCTGGGAATTCAAGTGAAGCAGGTTGAAGATGGCATCTTCATAAGTCAGTCAAAGTATGTTCAAGACATACTCAAGAGGTTCAACATGACTGATTGTAAGATTGCTAAGACACCCATAGCCAGAAACCACTCCCTTGGTCCAGATCTTGAGGGGGAGTGTGTAGATGAACACTTATACAGGGCTATGATTGGGTCTCTTATGTATCTTACAGCTAGCAGGCCTGATATCATGTTTGCTACATGTATTTGTGCAAGATATCAAGCCAACCCTAAGATGTCTCACTTAATCACTGTGAAAAGGATTTTAAGATACCTCAAAGGTGCTTCAACACTTGGTCTATGGTATCCAAAGAATCCTAATTTCAATCTGTATGCCTATACAGATAGTGATTATGGTGGTTGCAATATGACTGCAAAGTCTACATCTGGGGGATGTCAATTCCTTGGTGGAAGGGTGGTCTCATGGCAATGCAAGAAACAATCCTGTGTGTCTGCATCAACTGCTGAGGCTGAATACATTGCTGCTGCAAGCTGCTGTGCTCAAGTGCTTTGGATTCAAAATCAGATGCTGGACTATGGATTTAACTTCAAAGAGACTCCTATCCACATAGACAACAATAGTGCTATCTCTATCACTGAGAACCCTGTGCAGCACTCAAGGACCAAACACATCAACATCAGGTATCATTTAATAAGAGATAACTATGAAAAAGGATTAATTAAACTAGTCAAAGTTCATACAGATGAACAATATGCTGATCTGTTCACAAAAGCTTTTGATGAACAGAGATTTAAGTATCTGATATCAGCTATTGGGATGATTAACTTTGAGTAGACTTTTTCTTAAAACTAATTCTAATTATTTCTTCTTAAAATATGTGTGTCCTAAGTTGTCTAGTTCATCACTTTCATAAGCTCATGTTTTCTTTGGATGTAAAATTCTTTTTGAAGACTTTCCTTAGATTCTTGAAAATTTTCTGATACTTCGGAAGATAAAATTTTATCTTCGGAAGAAAAACATGTCTTCAAAATAAATAACTGTCTAAGAGATTTTACCTTCGGAAGAAGTCAAAATTCATCTTCCGAAGCTTAAAATTCTTATCTCAGACACTTATTTATTTTAAGGACCTTTTCCTTCCGAAGCAAAATTAACCTTCGGAAGCTTTGTTTATTCCTATACAAAGCATCAAGGGTTTATTTCTCTTCCGAAGCATAAATCTTCAAGACTCTCAGGAAAATCTTCCGAAGCCATTTTAGCTTCGGAAGCTTTTTCAATCAAAACTTCCGAAGACAAATAACCTTCGGAAGCTTTTCGAATTCCAAGAAAACTACTTTTTGAGCAAAAGTAAACTACCTTTTCAGAGGTGGGACCGACTTCCGGATTTCAAAGTTTATCCTCTTTCATTAACTTTGGTTCAAATCCCTTTTCACATAAATACCCAACGGTTCCCCCTCTTTCCCACTATCTTCCTCAATTCTACTATTCCTCTAACCTAATTCTCTAAACCGCCTTTGCTTTCTACCTTTCTTCACCCTTAAGCTTCTGAAATGGCCAACCTTAACCGCAGAAACAACCCAGATTTCTCCATGCAACTTCACAGGCAACATAATCAAGTTGCTCTGTTAAGCTCTGAGAAAGATGCAAGTTTCTCAGAGATTTGCCAATTCTTGACTCTGTCAAACTATTTCACCTCCCTGACCATTGATCCTACTCTATATGAGGATCACTTGCTTGAATTCTGGAAGACCTGCCAAGAGGTCATTATGGATGGGGAGAAGGCACTGTCTGCCACAGTGCAAGGGAGGACAATCTTCATCACTCCGGCCATCATTAACCAACATTTGCAGCTGGATGATGAAGAAGGTGAGGTGTCCTTCCCAAAAGAAGCTGTTAATCATTCTTTTGAGCAGATGGGCTATGAGGGAGATTTCTCTGTAAAGACCTTCAGGAAAGGGAAGGTCTCATCCCAATGGAAATTCCTGCTCCATGTGGTTATCCACAGCTTATCAAACAAGCATGGTGGATGGGACCAGATTCCTGAGGATCTCTCCTTTATAGTTCATGGAATGGTTCAGGGGGTCAAGTTCAGGTATTCACAATTTGTTTATACTAATTTACTTGCAAACTTAGACTCCTTAGAGTATTACATGTTTCCTAGATATGTTCAACACATTCTCAACTGTGAACTGGGCTCACAGTTGAGGGAAACAAGTAATATTCTTAAATTGGGACAGATGAAGCCCGGCATCTTTAAAATAATGAAGAAGCCAACTGTAGGCTTCTCAGGGGTAGAAACAGCCCTAGTCCCAAAAATGTTAGAGCTCATTGCTCAAGGTGACAACCTAGCAACACAAGCTAGTGTTGAACCCACACCTCTTTTATCCTTACCCTAAAAAGACCAGAAATCACCCTCACCTACCAAAGAAAATCCAAACGAACCCCTGCTCAGGCTATTGAGTCTGTGCAGGCCCCCATATACTCAACCTTACAGGAAGAAGTGGACACTAGAGCTCCCACTTCTCCTGAGGAGCAAACCACTCCCATTACTTCACCTATCAGGGCTGAGGTTCCTCAAGCTCACCCTGATGAGCTCACTAGCCCAACAGCCTTAAGCCTTCACTCTGAGTCTCAACACTCAAGTGAACAACCTTCAGGGGACAGCTACCATCCCCAGCCTTTGGATCTCAACCAACCAATTCCCAACCTATCCTTCTATACTGATGAAGACTTAGGATTCAGTGAGTACCATGAGTCTCTCTTCTCCTCCCCTACTCAAAGAGAGATGAGTACCTCTGACTCTCCTCAGTCTATCCCACATCAGTCACCTATTACTGAGGTGGACACTTCTGAACCTGTTCAGGATGTCCATATGGAAGAGGCTCTCACTTTTGAAAGTGATTACATCATTAAGACCTCAACCATGGCAACTCAGCCCACTGGCATCTCAACTGAGGCTGCCAGTGAGCAGAGGAAAACCAGCAGCCAAGAAACTCAAGCTGGTGGTGAGAGAGAGGACTTTGGTCCAATCATCTCATCCCCCAATGATTCTTCTGATGAAGATGAGGGGAATTTGAGACTAAAGGTGCAGAAATTGTCAAAAACATGCACCTATTTAGTCTCTAAGGTTAGTCACTTGGAATCTCAGGTGACTACCCTACAAAACAGGGTCAATGATCAGCAACTCCAGATTTCATATCTGCAGGAAAAACTAGCTGGGAGACCTTTAAGGAGAGCTCAACCAGGAACACAAGAACCTGTGGAAGTGATTGACTTATCCTCCAGCTCACCTATGCAAGTGGGTGATGCTACCAAAAAGGGGGAGAAAGTTATTACAACCACAGAACCTGGGAGTTCTTCAGAGAGAATGGACATAGAGGACTCACCATCCTCACTTGCTGTTGTGCATTCTCAGCAACTTCCTCAAGTTCACATTAATGTGGACTCTATAGACTCACTCATCAGGAGTCTCTTTGAGGAAGGTATACCAAGGGCTGTCTCATCTCCACCACAAGGAACTGGCAACTACATCATAAGGTGGAGGTATGATGATGACAGGAGAGCCCTTATACTTCACAGAGTTCAAGGCCAACAAGAAGTTTTTCAATTCCAAAGCCTGAGCTTCTATGAAAGACTGGATTTAGTCAACTTGCCACTTGTCAATCCAAGCAATTCAAGACAAGCTGACAGGCTGGCTCAAAGAATCCAAGACAGGATCCTTGCAGAGTTCACTCTAAGAAGGAGACTTAGGCAATCAGGCAATGTCATCGGTCAACTGGATGTTGAGGTGGACCCTAAGATTAGTTTCATAGGGGAAACCTTGACTGAAGGCCCAGTGGCAGAACCTGAGACCCCTGTCTCATCATCAACAACTGCTGCAGAGGTCCAAACTCCATCTGAGACACCTGCTGGTGAAGGTGTTTCTCAGCCTCTCTCTGGCCAGAGCATGGAAGCTACTCCAAGCAATGAAGGCCAAGCCTCAATCCACCCTGAGTCACAAAGGTCTGTTGGTGACAAAGGGAAAAGGATAATGACTCCTGAGGAAATTGAGGAGGAAGAGAGAGAGAGGAAAAGGAGACTAAGGGGAGAAAGTTCTACTGGGTCATCTAGCTTCATGCAAGCTGCAATCAGGGCTGCCCCCAGACCAAATACTCAAGATGATGAGTTAAGGGCAGTCAGGATTACCTACTTACAGACCAGGAACTATGACATTGATGAAATCATCTCCCTCCCCTTAGAAGAGTTAAATGAACTGGCTGACATGGAAGTGTCAAGAGAGATGAAGGAGAAAGAGGATGCAAGGCTACTTCTCCAACTCAAAGAGGAGAAGAGACAGAAAAGACTTTACAAGCATGCTCCCACTCTCTCACCAGTTCAAGAAAGTCCTGCACAGGAAGATGTGGCTCCACAAGAACCTCAGGTAGATAAAGAAGAAGATAGGATCAAGATGATCAACTACCTGAGTGCCACAGGCTTCTATCAGGCAGATGCACTTCTTCCCTTGTCCTATGACTTCATTGAGTTCGAGTACCTAAAGCAACTTGAGCTTGAGCTAGTCAAAGAAAGAAAAACAACCAAAAGGAAGCTAAGGGAAGAAGCTGCAAAGTCAAGAGCCATCATTCAAAAGAATGCAAAGAAGTCTGCTAACAGACAAAGAATGGTGAGCTTCTTGAAGCTATATGGATTCTCCGGAAGGAGACTTGGCCCCATGTCTCTATCCACTATGGATGAGCATATTAGGGTGATCAAGCAGAAGATTAAAAGTGGAGAACTCATTGACTTGCACTCTCTTCCAAGTCAAGTCCCACCTGAAGTGGAGGTCAAGTTTGAACAACCAGAGACACCTCAACCAGCACCTCCAGCTGAGCCTCAGCAAGCTTCATCTTCTGATCCTAGGCAGGGTCAAACTCCCTCTCCTTCTGAACCTGTGAGGGAGGAACACCCAACTGAGAAAGACACTGATGATCAACATGGTGCTGCAGACCAGTCTTCTCAGTTAAAGACATCCAAGAGGAAGAAGAGGATGGCTTCTAAACCAAAGACTAAAAAGAAGAAGCCAAAGTCATCTACCTCTGCACCTCAGGCTGAATCAGATCAACCTGAGGAAGTGCATGATGAGGCAGCCCAATCAACTCCTATTCAAGTGGCTCCTCTAACTACTGAGACACCCATCTTGTCCTGGACTTACTCTACCAATCCAGAAAGATGGAATGTTATCAGAGATCAAGGTGTTGAGAATGTCTACTCATGGCAAGACATAATCAACTTACCTCTGCATGATCTCTTTGAGATGAGAAGATACTATGAGAGTCTTGATGATCCTGACCATCTAATGAAGAAAGGAATGGTCCTGATTGTACTGAAGACTACCAACATTTGAAGATCTTCTAAGTGTTTTGGTAGCATCAGCCTAGGGGGAGTTTGTAAGGATTCCTGAAGTCTGATGCAACCCAAAACATCCTAAGTGTCTCAGCAACATGCACTAAGTACTGAAGTGAAGAATGCTTCGGAAGTTTTACACAATGCATTAGAAAATACTCTAAGTGTAAAATCTTCCGAAGCCAAGACCAATATCTTCCGAAGCCAAACATGAAGTCTTCCGAAGCCTCAGAGACAAAGTCTTCCGAAGCTTCAACCTATGAAGACAGATTTCTTCCGAAGACTTTTAGTACACATGCTTTATCTGATGTACTGTTCCATAAAGCACCTTTTCCGCTGCATCTCTGTAAAGTCACCAACTTACATGAGTTGGTGAAAAGGGCCTTGCTTTTGGTAACTGTACATTGAGGTCTTGAGTCTGTAACTTTCCACTTTATGTACTTTATCCTTTTTGTAATGTATAAGGATGTGAGCTATGGCATGTCATAGTCACAAGGTCAAAAGGCAGATATGCCTTTTGATCCTACAATTGATTTTGTTAGTGTCTAGTCAATTGTATCCAGCTGGCTTTCAAAGTATAGCCGGCTGTAGGTTGTAGTATAAGTATTTCAAGTTCTTGTATCTTTCTTTATGCTTTGTAACACTTGTAAAAGAACTTGAGAAAGCAATATACTGCCTCCTTGAAACCCATACTCTCTTGTTCTGTCTCTTGCTTTACTTGTGTTCTTTGTATCATTTGGTAACCCAGTTCACTGTTTGATTAAAGTTTAGTTAATCTCCTCATTGTGTTGTTGTGTTGTAATTGTGTTAAAGCCCTTAAACGGTCCTGCAACAGCAAATTGGGTTTGACAAAATCAAGGCCAAATGTTACAACTGTAACCAACTTGGTCATTTTGCAAGGAATGCAAGGCTCCCAAGTCCAACCCGGGAACCCCACAGGCCTCCACACATCCCTCTACACCAAAGCCCACCGGAAAGTCAACACAGAGACTGCTGCAATGGCTCAAGAAGTTGACTGGAGCTTCATGGTTCAGGATGTGACTCCTGCTCAAGCACTCATGGCCGGAACAGATGAAAACAAGGAATATGAACATCTCTGTACTCCTGCCTGTATTGCTAAGGTTAAACTGTATCAGGACTACAATATGGAAACTAAATCTGATATTGAGTCTTTAAATGATTTAAAAGCTGACTTTAAAAGGGCTGAATCTGACTATCAAAGAAAAATTGAGGAGTTAGAGAAAACTGTGTCCTTCTTAAAACATGAACATACAAACTACAAGACTCAAATCAGGATTTAATATCCAAATTGACTGAGGCTCAAGCCCAGCTTGTCACTACTGAGGCTCAAGCCAGGAAGGTGGGTTGGGAACCAATGAAATTGCTCCACCACACTCTTATGAGTCTATAAGACAACCAAGGTGTGGTACTGAAGAGCAAGAGGTTCCATCTGCTGACCCACCTTCTCATGAGTCAAAGAATGATGCAACTATGGAGACCATCACAGGGAAGGAACAGGTAATTATGCCCTCCCCAGCCAATGATGATCAAACCCTGACCACCAAAGCCAGAAGAAGCAGAGCTAAGGCAGCCAGAAAAACTGCCAAGAAAGTGGCTGAGTCCAAGCTAAAGATAGACCCAAAGCAAAAGGGTGTATTCATCTCAGCTGGTTCCAGGTGGTTGGAAATTCTGATTCAGGAAAGGAGTGCAGTACCAGTACTCCTATCCTACCAAAGGATCAGAAATTAAAGGGAAAGGTTGCTGATGAAGAGAAAAAGAACAAAAAACAACAATCCTCTCATTCCCAAAAAGTTAACATTGCATGCATAATGTGTGGTCTGCAAAACCACATGGCTAAAGATTGTTACTACAATCCTGCTAGCACACATTATGCAAATAATGTTAAAAGGGAAGGAGTCAGGGAAGGTTTCTCATTTGGACCATATCAAATGGTTCAAGTGATGAAAAAGGGAAAGCTTGTTTCCGAAGCAAGGCTTCTTTCGGAAGAAAATTCTTCTTCCGAAAGGAAAAAGGCTTCGGAAGTTAAAGCTGTAAAGACTCAGAAAAGCAAAAGAGTCCCCTTGAAACCATCCCAGAAGAAGACTGCTTCGGAAGAAAAGGTGGTGAAGGTTTCTTCCAAAAGAAAGAAGCTTCGGAAGAATGCCAAGCTACAAAAGCTTCAACAAGCTCATCCTCTATGATCAACCAAGGGATGGAATGGAAGATCAAGGAAGATGCTGTAGCCCAAACCTCTTCTTCAAAGACATCCATTGAACCCCCATGCATAAATTTTGGTTCAATTATGTCATTATCATTGGAAGAACCCAAGACCAATAAGGCTTGGGTTTCCAATCAAAACTAATTATCTCACCTTATGTGCAGGGACATCCATATGACAAGAATAACAACATTTGGATTGTAGATAGTGGATGCTCCAGGCACATGACAGGGAACAGATCTCTCCTTCAACAATTTCAACATTATGATGGAGGTCCTGTCCAGTTTGGAGGTGAGGTCGGAGGATATATTTTGGCAGAGGAAGTATATCCAATGGAAAGTTAAAAGTTGACAAAGTTAATTTGTCAAACAGCTTGAACACAACCTGTTAAGTGTTTCTCAATTCTGTGATCAAAAGCATCAAATGCTCTTCACAGAACATGAGTGCATTATCCTCAAACCCGGGATGACAATTCCTCAGGAATTGGTGCTTCTTAGATCTCCCAGGAAAGGGGATATGTACAAGCTGGATATGAACAATGCTTCCCCAATGGGAGAAGTATCATGCTTTCTTTCCAAAGCTGATGGTGATGAGTCAACACTATGGCATAAACGAATGTGTCATGTCAATTTTAAGACAATGGATAAATTGGCTAAAAATAACTTGGTACATGGTTTGCCTAAAAAGGAATTTTTCTGCAAAGATAACTGTGTTGCTTGCCTGAAAGGGAAACAACACAGGTCTTCTCATAAATCCAAAGTTGTTAACTCCATCACCACTCCATTACACTTATTGCACATGGATCTATTTGGTCCCACAAGTATAATGAGCATTGGAAGGAAATCATATTGCCTTGTGATTGTTGATGATTTTACTAGATTTACATGGGTATTCTTTTTAAGAACCAAAGATGAAACTGTTGAAACTTTAAAATCTTTTATTCTTAAAATAGAAAATCAAGTTGATCACAAGGTTAAAATAATTAGAAGTGATCAAGGGACTGAGTTTAAGAACCTAGTTCTTGACTCATTTTGTAACTCAAAAGGGATTGCCAGACAATATAGTGCTCCTAGAACTCCTCAACAAAATGGTGTTGCTGAGAGGAGAAATAGGACACTTATTGAGGCTGCTCGGACTATGTTAGCTGATTCAAAGCTGCCTCTAACATTCTGGGCAGAGGCAGTCAGCACTGCATGCTATGTGCAGAACAGAGTTCTTGTAGTAAAGCCACATGGAAAAACCCCTTATGAGTTATGGAACAAGAGGCCACCGTTCATTGGCTTTCTAAGGTCCTTTGGCAGCAGGTGTACCATACTTAACACAAAAGACAATTTGGCAAAATTTGCTGAAAAGTCAGATGATGCTATCTTTGTTGGATATTCCTCCTACTCTAAAGCCTATAGAGTTTATAATATTAAAAACCAACAATTTGAGGAATCTTCCAACATTGTAGTTAATGAGCACACTCCTTGTGTTAGGGGGAATGGCCCTGATCATATCTTTGATTTAGAATTGTTTCCAAACTATTCTAAACCATCTTGTGAGAATGTTTCAGCTGGAACAGGTGTTCAAAGTGATTCTGATGAAGATCAACTGTTTGAGCTTCCCAGACCTATTCCAAGTTCTCCAAGAGTTGCAGCAAATCAAGTTCCCACTATTGAAAGATCTGACAGTATAACCATTTCAAGAGATAGTGGTACTTCAACAAGGGATTCACCTGCTGATTTTCAAATCTCTTCAGGTGACCCTGCACAACACCAAGCTGATGAAAGCACCATCTTGAAGGAACAGGCAACTGTTAATGATGCTTCACAGCAAAGAAATGATGATGTTTCTCTTTCATTCAATCAGTCCTCATTGAATGAGTTTGAAACAACAGCTGGACCAAGTATTCAAGCTCCTGAGCAAAATATGTCCAACTTGGACTTATCTTTGCAACTGGAGGTGATTCCTAGACTCAGGATTCATAACACTCATCCAGCTGAAAACATCATAGGGGAAGTCTCTGAAGGTGTGAGAACAAGAGGACAAACTCATAATGGGAATGTCTGCTTGTACTCATGCTTTTTATCCCAAATGGAACCCAAGAAGGTGGAAGATGCCTTGAAAGATAGTAGCTGGGTTGAATCAATGCAAGAGGAGCTGCTTCAATTCAAAAGACAAAAGGTTTGGAACCTATGTCCGCTACCATCTGGTCAAGTACCTATAGGCACTAAATGGGTATTCAGAAACAAAGAGATGATAGAGGCTTGATTATCAAGAACAAGGCAAGACTGGTGGTTCAAGGATACACTCAAGAGGAGGGAATCGATTATACTGATGTCTTTGCACCTGTTGCAAGACTTGAGGCAGTTAGGATCTTCCTTGCTTATGCTGCATCCAAGAATTTCACTGTCTACCAGCTTGATGTCAAGTGTGCCTTTCTATATGGGGATATAGATAGGGAAGTCTATGTATGCCAACCTCCAGGATTTGAAGACCCACACATCCAAACTATGTGTGCAAGTTGGATAAAGCTCTATATGGGTTGCACCAAGCACCTAGGCTGTGGTATGAGACATTGTCTCAATTTCTCCTGAAGAATGGTTACACTAGAGGTACCATTGATAAGACTCTTTTCATAAGAAAGTCTGGGAAAGACATCTTGCTCGTTCAAGTCTATGTTGATGATATCATATTTGGTTCCTCAAATGACCAAATGTGCAAAGACTTTGAGAGCATTATGAAGAAGAAGTTCGAGATGAGTTCCATGGGAAAAATGGACTTTTTCCTTGGAATTCAGGTAAAGCAATTGAAGGAAGGGTTCTTCATCAATCAATCTAAGTATGTCAATGATATCTTAGAGCGATTTGATATGAAGGATTGTAAAGCAGCAAAGACACCTATACCCAAAACCACAATCTCTGCCCTGATTCTGAGGGGGAGGATACTGATCAACATCAGTACAGAGCAATTATTGGTTCTCTGATGTATCTCACAGCAAGTAGACCTGATATCATGTTTGCAACTTAGATATCAGGCTGCTCCAAAGGTGTCTCACCTAATTGCTGCCAAGAGAATTCTCAGATACCTCAAAGGAGCACCTAAACTAGGTCTCTGGTATCCAAGAAATAGTGATTTTAATCTCTATGGTTACTCTGACAGCGATTATGGTGGCTGCAACATCAACAAGAAATCAACATCAGGTGGATGTCAATTTCTTGGTGGAAGGATCATCTCATGGCAATGCAAGAAGCAATCCTGTGTTCTACATCAACTGCTGAAGCTGAATACATTGCTGCTGCTAGTTGCTGTGCTCAGCTGCTGTGGATTCAAAACCAGATGATAGACTATGGATTCAACTTCATGAGCACTCCTATCCACATTGACAACAACAGTGCTATATCCATTACTGAAAATCCAGTGAAGCACTCCAAGACAAAGCACATTGATATCAGGTATCATTTCATTAGAGATATTCATGAGAAAAATCTTATCAAACTAATCAAAGTTGATTCAAATGAACAATATGCTGATTTGTTCACCAAAGCCTTTGATGAACAAAGATTTAAATATCTCATTACAGCTATTGGGATGATAAACATTGATTAGTTAATCTCATTTGAAAACCTTTTAATGTGTAAAGTCTCATGTCAAAACAATCTAAGCCCTGTTACAAAAGATCTTTTTCTAAATTTTATCTAAGTATGAATTCTTCCGAAGAGAAATTAACCCTCGGAAGATATCTTGCATATCTTCCGAAGCAAATTTCTCCCAGGATAATTTTCTTCTCGGAAGAGTGTTAAGTCTCGGAAGAAGCGATTGATTTCATATCAGATCTACTTCCGAAGCATTTAACACACTCCACCTGAAAAGCAACATATACTCTCGGAAGTAATCAATTTACCTTCGGAAGTAAATTTGCCTTCGGAAGAATATTACCTTCGGAAATGCTTTATACTCGGAAGAAAGATTTTACTGTGTAACGGAAATCTTTTGGGCCCCACACTGTAAAAAGTAAAGATTTTGTTAATGATGTCGGATTATTTAAATGGTCTAACCTTACCGCCCATGTCACATCATCCACTGAAACCTCACATATCTTATCCAAAACCCCCCTTTAAACCGCCATTTCACCCATTTAAATACTTCCGGTTAATCACTTACATCCTTTTTACCCAAATTACTGCCCTAAAAGCTTTCTTCTTCTCCAATTTACCTTATTCCGAACTATCTTTCTGTCATCTTCTTCAATGGCACTAAACCCTCAGCACAACCAGGTCGCACTCCTTGATTCTTCAAGGGATGTTGACTTCTCCGATATCATTTCTTTTCTGACCCAATCCTCATACTACACTGCTCTAACTGTAAACCCTACAATTTATTCAAACCAAATGTCTGAATTTTGGGCAAATGGTCGGATTGAAACCCTAAATGGGGTTCGTGTTATAAGGTCGAGCATTTGTGGCCCAGAGTTGGTCATCTCTGAACAGATCATCAGGGAGCATCTCGAGCTTCATGATGAGGGCGCCCAACGGAATTCCCCAAAACAGATTTGGACAGTTCTTATCTCCGAATGGGATACGGTGGAGATGTCAGCAGGTCAACTGTTTACAAATTCAACTTCTCCTACAAATGGAAGTTCCTGCTGCATGTGGTTCTTCACTGCATGTCCAATAAATCTGGGGGATGGGATCAAATCCCATATGAACTTGGGTGCTTAGTTCATGGGTTGGTACAAAGCCTCCGCTTCAACTATTCAAGGTTTGTGCTGACTAACCTAATGGGAAATCTTAAAGGGACACATTCTTCAGGTATCCCAGGTTTCTCCAGCACATAATCAACTGTGAGCTGGACCAGAGCAAGCTTGTCTGTGCAGCTGCTCTGACTGCTCCTCAAATGAGGCCGACCATCTTCAAGACCTTGAAGATAGTGTCTACCAACTTCACTGGAAGAGATACTGCACTACTTCCAGGTATGATTGAGCCAATGGCTCCTGGTGACATCCCTGTTAACCCCACAGGTGATGAACCCACACCAGCAACTACCCACCACCTGCCAAATCTACCTTCTCCACCCATTACATTTACCTATCAGAGACGTTCCAAACGAACCCTTGTTCAATCTACTCTGATTGAACAAGCCCCTCCTGTTCAATCCAAAAAGGCTAGAGTGGAACAAAGGGCTCCCACTCAGCCTGAGGTCCAACCATCCTTCACAATTGACCTCAATATGGGTCTTGAGTCTCCTCAGTCTCAGACCCATGAGCCCGAAACCCAAGCTGATAGCCCTCAGGGAGAGTCTCTATACTCCCTGAGCAGCCAAAAAGGGACAGCTCAATGCCTCTAGACATTGATCAAAGTCCCGGGTCATTAGGTTTTAATTCCCTATCCTTTACTGACCTTTTGACGGGAGCTGGTGAAGAGATTATGTCTCTTAAAGGCAATGAAGTTGATCCACAACACCCTCTCAAGGATCAACAGAGCCTAGAGAGACCCCTTTTCTCTAGCCCCCATCAGCAAAGCCTTACTGAGGTGAGTCCCACTGATGTGGAGGGGACTCATGTAGATTCAGCTGCCACTACTGAAGGAGCCTCAATGGATCCTCAGGACAGTGGTAACGAAACTGAGACTGAATCTACGGCAACCATGCCCTTTGATGACTCTGAAAGAGACATCATTGTGCAAGGGAAACCAGGGCGCCAAGAAACCACATCTGGTGGTGAGGATGAACATACCAGGTATGTTACCTCATCTCCCCATGATTCTTCAAAAGAAGATGAGGGAAGTATGCAACTCACCATTCAAGACCTACTTTCTAAATCTCAAACCTTGAATCAAAGGTTAGGACTTTAGAGGATAGGTCTGCCACTCAGCAACTTGAGATTGAAACTCTCAAGGCCAAACTAGCTGAGAAACAGATTGAGAGGTCTGTTAGGCATGTACCAATTCAGGTCTCCTTGACCTCTTCCTCTAGCTCATCAAGCTCTCAGGATGATGCTACCAAAAAGGGGGAGAGTGTTCAGAGACAAAGTCAAAGACAGGAGGAAACCCAAAGTCAAGCTCTCACTTCCTTGAGCTCAAAGTATCCTGTGCAACAAGCTGCTATTTTCCCTGAGCCTCCTCCAGTTGTTTTTCAAGTGGATCAAAGGATGCTCCAAGATCTCAATAGGTTCTTTAACAAGTTCCTATTGGAATCCTCATAGAACAGCCCAGCCCTGATATGTCTGTGATTTACTTTGGAGCTCAAGAGCTTCAGAGGTTGAATGCACCTTCTACCACTATCGAGGAAGTTGGTCAACCTAAGGTCCAAGTGGAACCTGAGATTAACTTCGAAGGGGAAACAAGGACTGATGGCCCAGCAACTGAAACAGTTGGGACAGAAAGTGTATTTTCACAGACTTCCGAAGCACAATTCAAAGCCTCGGAAGAACAAACTCAAACTTCCGAAGCTGAGATTGCTGCTGCGAAAGGACTATTCTCATTATCCGATGATCTAATAGTCACAGATGCAATTCTGGAACTTGCATCTGAGGTTAATAGGGAGGATTTTCTCACCCAACCATTAGCTCTGACATCAGCATTGACTCCAGCTCCCATCTCTACTACCCAACCTGGATCTTCCATCCAAGAACCCCCAAAGTCTAGTACTTCCGAAGACATCAAAGGAAAGAGGAAGATGACTTCGGAAGAAAGGTTGGAGAAGCTTAAAAGAAAAGGTAGGCTTCCAACTGGGAAACTGTTAGCTGCAAGTACCAAAGCAGCTGCAGCCAACCAGGAGGCAGTCAACAACCGAAGAAGAATAGAGGTCATAGATAGACTTGTTGGTCTAGGGCTGCAACTGAAGATGTACTCTGCTACCATTAGAGGAGTTAATAGAGCTGGAAAAGGCAACCTTGCTGCTAAAACAGCAAAAAGAAGAAGCTGCAAGGTTGGCCTTAGAAGAGGAAAGGGAGAGAAAGGAAAGAGAAGCTGATCTGCAGCTCAGGAGGGAAAGGATAACCTTCCTACTCTCCAGAGGTTTCTCTCAAGAAGAGTTGTCTCCACATAACAATGATACGATCTTGTGGCTCTTCAACAAAGAGCAAGATCAAATGGAGAAAGAGAGAAAGAGAGCTGCAAGGGAGAAGCTTGTGCAAAAGAAGAAGAAGGAAGAGGAAGTTGGACTGACTGCTGCCAAGAAGATAGGTGAGAAGGCCTGGATGAATTTAATCTCAAAGCTCATGGCTTCTCTGGCAGGCAGGGGGGATCCCATGTCGGAAAAGACTCTCCAGCGACATGTCAGTGACATCAAGCTGACATTCGCGCGGGGAAGAGGAAGGAGATGTATAGAAGGGGACAGGGGATGACCTTCAAAGCAACCACTCAACCCAAACTCCAAACCCAACCTCAACCTGAACCTATACCTTTCCCTTCCCAATCAAAACCGAACCAACTTCTGAACCATTCACCACTGAACCCACACCATCACACCTACCAACCTCTTCACCTCAACCACCTAAACTACCTATCCTCCAACCCAAAACCTTAGCCAGAACCAAACACCTCAACCTACCCATCAACCAATCAAACCATCCCCTCAGCCTTCTAAAAATCTCTCCATGGAAGAATTCAAGGCAGTCAAGACAAAGCTCATAAACTGCAGTACACTGAGCGACATCTCCTGTGAGGAGGATTCAGTCAACTTGACTTATGTTGACGGATCCTCAAGTTCCCTCACAAGAGATCAATTTCTTGATCTGCCCAGAGGAACTTTGGACCAAGCTGCAAACCTCCTTGGCCTCAATTCAGACACTTTGAATGAGGAAGAAAAGAAGCTAAGGAGAAAGCTGGTGACTCTACTGGATACAAAGAAAGGAGACAGGGTACCAAGACAACCTCTTGCACCCAGAAAGAAGATCATCCAGTGGAGGTTCGAAGACTCTTCTCACAACTTTGTTGTTGAATGAGAGAATGGAGAGCTCAACAGGCTGAGTGCCTCCTCTCTGCTACACTTGAGCAGGTTTGACATTGCTGAGTTAGCAGAGAAGCCATTCTCTAACCCTTCAAACTCCGATATAGCTGCCCACATCAGAAATCATCTAGGCAGCCTTCATATGGCCGAGCTTACTGCTAGAAGCAAGGTTGAAGAGGAGTTGAAACTGAGAGAGGAGGAGGAAAGGAAAGGATCAGCAACCAAAGTCAAAGCCTTTTTACAAATGGTTGAAGGTCCTGAACTTGAGTCCATAGTTAGATGGGAGTATGACTATAACTCTCGTCAACTAACTCTCTTCAGGGGGACACAACAGAGGGTACATGTCATTCAAAGCGATAGACTGGATCTCCTATCCACCAATGACTTGTACAAGCTCCTCAGCACTACTTAAGGGAAGAACAAAGAGACAGACAAATACCTTTTGTCCCTGGTGCTGAAGGCTTGAGAAGCAGAAATAAGTGATGTTTTGGTAGCATCAGCCTAGGGGGAGTTTGTTGGATCTAGAAAGGCTGTTGCAACCAAAACCAAGTCACTTAGAAGATTTTGGTACAACAAACAAAGGACTTCCGAAGCTAAGTATGGAACTTCCGAAGGAAGAAAGAGCTCTTCCGAAGACTAAGTGTAAACACACTTCCGAAGGAAAACTTCAACTTCCGAAGACAAAGAACCTACTTCCGAAGATCAAGACTTAGAGAGAAAGATCTGAAGTCAGCTTTCGAAGTACAAGAAGTCCTCAAAGCCTCAGAAGCATAGAAGCCTCTTCCGAAGTATAAATGGCTTCGGAAGAACTTGTTCTTCCAAATCCAATTAACCTTCGGAAGACACTCCTATTATCCAGTGGACATAAGTATGGCCTCTCTGACACTCCGCTGCAAATCTCTGAGATACTGCATGGCGTTTTCTCAAAAGCCATGTAGTTGACCATACTTTAATCCAGTGTTTACCTTTTTATGTTAGTACAATTGCCATCTGTAGTTGGTGACAAAAGGTAAGTCATGGACATGTCATGACTACCATATCTTAGATAATACTTTATCTAAGATACCTTAACTTTAGCATTGTAGTATATGCTTTAGTCTTAGGTTTCCAGCTGGTATCAAAGTATATCCGGCTGTAGGATCTAGTATATACAGTTTCTCATTGTAACTCTTGTTTCATGCTTGTAAGAGTCTTGTAATATCTTGAGTTGAGAAGTAATATATACAAGTGCCTTGAAAAATATATCTCTGCTTGTTCCTTTGCTACTTATTATATTATTATCAACTCTTGTAAAAGACATTACTTCATCTGATTTGAGTGTTTCCATAAGTGAGTTTGAGAGAAATACAAGTGTTTAAGTGACAAACCCGATCCTGCAGAGAAGCTTAAAAGAAAAGGTAGGCTTCCAACTGGGAAACTGTTAGCTGCAAGTACCAAAGCAGCTGCAGCCAACTAGGAGGCAGTCAACAACCGAAGAAGAGTAGAGGTCATAGATAGACTTGTTGGTCTAGGGGCTGCAACTGAAGATGTACTCCTGCTACCATTAGAGGAGTTAATAGAGCTGGAAAAGGCAACCTTGCTGCTAAAACATCAAAAAGAAGAAGCTGCAAGGTTGGCCTTAGAAGAAGAAAGGGAGAGAAAGGAAAGATAAGCTGATCTGCAGCTCAGGAGGGAAAGGATAACCTTCCTACTCTCCAGAGGTTTCTCTCAAAAAGAGTTGTCTCCACATAACAATGATACGATCTTATGGCTCTTCAACAAAGAGCAAGATCAAATGGAGAAAGAGAGAAAGAGAGTTGCAAGGGAAAAGCTTTTGCAAAAGAAGAAGAAGGAAGAGGAAGCATGACTGACTGCTGCCAAGAAGATAGGTGAGAAGGTCTGGATGAAGAGTTATCTCAAAGCTCATGGCTTCTCTGGCCGGCAGGTGGGTCCTATGTCAGAAAAGACTCTCCAGCGACATGTTAGTGACATTAAGGCTGACATTCGTGCGGGGAAGAGGAAGGAGATGTATAGAAGGGGACAGGGGATGACCTTCAAAGCAACCACTCAACCCAAATTCCAAACCCAACCTCAACCTGAACCTATACCCTTTTCCTTCCCAATCAAAACCGAACCAACTTCTGAACCATTCACCCCTGAACCTACACCACCACTCTTACCAACCTCTTCACCTCAACCACCTAAACTACCTATCCTCCAACCCAAAACCTTAGCCAAAACCCAAACACCTCAACCTACCCATCAACCCATCAAACCATCCCCTCAGCCTTCTAAACATCTCTCCTTGGAAGAATTCAAGGCAGTTAAGACAAAGCTCATAAACTGCACAACACTGAGCGAATCTCCTGTGAGGAGGATTCAGTTAATTTGACCTATGTTGATGGATCCTCAAGTTCCCTCACAAGAGATCAGTTTCTTGATCTGCCAAGAGGAACTTTGGACCAAGCTGCAAACCTCCTTGGCCTCAATTCAGACACTTTGAATGAGGAAGAAAAGAAGCTAAGGAGAAAGCTGGTGACTCTACTGGATACTAAGAAAGGAGACAGGGTACCAAGACAACCTCTTGCACCCAGAAAGAAGATCATCCAGTGGAGGTTCGAAGACTCTTCTCACAACTTTGTTGTTAAAAGAGAGAATGGAGAGCTCAACAGGCTGAGTGCCTCATCTCTGCTACACTTGAGTAGATTTGACATTGCTGAGTTAGCAGAAAAGCCATTCTCCAACCCTTCAAACTCTGATATAGCTGCTCACATCAGAAATCATCTAGGCAGCCTTCATATGGCCGAGCTTACTGCTAGAAGCAAGGTTGAAGAGGAGTTGAAACTGAGAGAGGAGGAGGAAAGGAAGGGATCAGCAACCAAAGGCAAAGCCTTTCTACAAATGGTTGAAGGTCCTGAACTTGAGTCCATAGTTAGATAGGAGTATGACTATAACTCCCGTCAACTAACTCTCTTCAGGGGGACACAACAAAGGGTACATGTCATTCAGAGCGATAGACTGGATCTCCTATCCACCAATGACTTGTACAAGCTTCTCAGCACTACTTCAGGGAAGAACAAAGAGACAGACAAATACCTTTTGTCCCTGGTGTTGAAGACTTTGAGAAGCAGAAAGAAGTGAAGTTTTGGTAGCATCAGCCTAGGGGGAGTTTGTTGGATCTAGAAAGGCTGTTGCAACCAAAACCAAGTCACTTAGAAGATTTTGGTACAATAAACAAAGGACTTCCGAAGCTAAGTATGGAACTTCCGAAGGAAGAAGGAGCTATTCCGAAGACAAAGTGTAAAACACACTTCCGAAGGAAAACTCCAACTTCCGAAGACAAAGAACCTACTTCCGAAGATCAAGACTTAGAGAGAAAGATCTGAAGTCAACTTCCGAAGTACAGAAGTCCTCAAAGCGTCGGAAGCATAGAAGCCTCTTCCGAAGTATAAGTGGCTTCTGAAGAACTTGTTCTTCCGAAGCCAATTAACCTTCGGAAGACACTCCTATTATCCAGTGGACATAAGTATGGCCTCTCTGACACTCCGCTGCAAATCTCTGAGATACTGCATGGCATTTTCTCAAAAGCCATGTAGTTGACCATACTTTAATCCACTGTTTACCTTTTTATGTTAGTACAGTTGCCATCTTTAGTTGGTGACAAAAGGTAAGTCATGGACTACCATATCTTAGATAATACTTTATCTAAGATACCTTAACTTTAGCATTGTAGTATATGCTTTAGTCTTAGGTTTCCAGCTGGTATCAAAGTATATCCGGCTGTAGGATCTAGTATATATAGTTTCTCATTGTAACTCTTGTTTTATGCTTGTAAGAGTCTTGTAATATCTTGAGTTGAGAAGTAATATATACAAGTGCCTTGAAAAATATATTTCTGCTTGTTCCTTTGCTACTTATTATATTATTATCAACTCTTGTAAAAGACATTACTTCATCTGATTTGAGTGTTTCCATAAGTGAGTTTGAGAGAAATACAAGTGTTTAAGTGACAAACCCGATCCTGCATTAATGTTCTTTCGGCATTCATTAACTTAATTTCCTTCTAACAGTGAAAATTTCTGATTGCGATCCTTGGATTCACAGGTGGTATCAGAGCCAAGTGCTCATTGATTTAGATTGATTGATCTATTGGTGTTAAATATTGTTTAATTGATTGCTTATTTCATTAGATTTATCAGCATTCTGTTTAGATCTATTGTTTTCAAGCAAAATTGTTTTTCGTGAATAAGTTTTTAAAACAATAAAACAATGATTTATCTTTCAACAAGTATTGTTTCATTGCTTGGTTAGCTTAGATCTATATTCACGTTGATTGAATCATAGATCTGTGCTATTGATTGATATTCATCAATTGTTCATATCAATTGAAAAAATACATTAACAAAATCCTTGATTTGATAATTAATTATCTTTAAAAGGATTGACTGATTTGTGACCGCAATCGCTTACTTACTATTAATTAAGTTTTGTCACTAATTAGTTCATCACTTAAAAGAAACTCTTTAATAGTTAAATTCTTAGACTTTAACTAAACATGACTAACTTTGGTGGATCATCATACCAACCTCCAAAGTTGAAAACAAAAGTGGATTTTAAATCCTGGAAAATCAAGTTTAGGAATCATATGAATTACACTGATTCTGACTTGTGGGTTTCAATAACTGAGGGTCCTTATATTCCACCCACTCTTGGGCCGGATTATAATGACAATAATCAACCCATAAGTACAAAAAATCTTTCACAATATGATATTAAGAAGGTCAAAGTTGATATTAAAGCATACAGTTTGCTTAGTATGGCTTTACCTGAAGAAATATTAATCAGGTGTGAGAATTATAAAACAACAAATTCCTTGTGGAAGATACTTCATACACTATGTGAAGGGATTGATGAAATCAGAAGCATTAGAAAGGACACCCACCGTTCATAATATGAAAACTTTTATCATATTGAGGGTGAATCAATTCCTCAACAACTCCATAGATTTATGCAATTTGTAACAGAAATGAACATCTTGGAGTTGAAATATACTAATGAGGAATTAAACAAAAAGATGCTCCATACTTTGCCTGAAAAATGGAAGCAAACTGTGTCCATGTTCAAGAACACCATTGACCTTAAAGCAACTGGTTTAGATACATTGGTAGCTAAGATTGAGGCTCTTGAAATGGATGAAAAATCAAGAAACAAGAGTGTGAGAACACATGTCTCACCCTATCATTTTAAAGAAACAAAAAGCGCTAGAAGTGCATTTATTTCCGACAATGACAGTGACAACTCTTGTCCTTTAAGTGAAGATGAAGAAAAAGTAAGTTTCTATGCATCAAAGCCTTCAATGAAATCTTCTAAAAGTAAATCAGGAAAAGAAAAAGGAAGAAGTGATGATAGAAGAAATGCATCTACATCATCAGCAAAGACTACATCAAACAAAAATGAAAAAGAGCCTATCATTGTAATTCTGGACTCTGAAGAACAAAAGGCAGCCTTTGCAGCTTTCAGTTCAAGTTTTCAAGCTTACCTGTGAAGCTCTTTAACATCTGCCAACATCTGCCAGCAAGAGTTGGAAGAACTACATCCAGATGTAGTAGAAGAGATGGATCTTCAATGGCAAATGGCTATGATTGCTTATAGAGCCAAGCAGTACCTCAGAAGAAACAAAAATTTGGTTGCAGCTAGCAAAACATCAAAGATTGGTGTTGATAAGTCAAAAGTAAGATGCTTCAAATGCAATCTCTATGGGCACTTCTCAAGAGAATGTAATCAACAATCTTCTAACATGAGAGAACATCAGCAACATCAGTCTCATCAGCAGCACACTCAACAACCAACAACATCTCAAAAAGCTTTCAGACAACCACAGCTAACCAACTCATCCCCACCAGCCACAAATGCATCAACAGGGCCAAGTAGCTCTAAAGAAACTGGGGTGATCATTCTTCAAGATGGAACCTGTGACTGGAGCATGTATGAGAAGGATGTCTTGGAAGAGAATCAAGCTTTGATGGCACACATGGAGAACAAAGTTCCACCCATGGTAGAGACGTAAGAGATAGACTATGTTTATCAGTATGTGTTGTGGAAGTTGAAAGATATTGATAGGATCGGATCTAGTTTGATCAATTAGATTAGAATTTGCAGCGGAATATAACACGAATTAGACCAAATTTAAGCAAGAATAATATGAATATTCAATCACACAATGACGATTATAGAGAGAGGATTTTCTGCAAATGGAAGATTTTCATTCACGTAAATGCTTCGGTTACAAAACAATTAGGTCAACATTCCTTTTATAAAGGAATGTGACGTCAGCTGATGTCACTTGATAGTGACATCTAACTGATTTATACAAACTACTGAAAGTAAACTAATCTACTGAAGATGTCCACAACAGCTGAGGACATCTACACAAAAAGCTAAGTATAAACAACAGTTACAACTACTGAAGTTATAACATCTGAAGTGTAAGAACTTCAGATGTTTTACAATAATAAAACTACTGAAAACAAACTACTGAAAAGTAAACCATCACAACTACTGAAAAGAACTACTTCAGCTGTTGTGACAACTTCTGAGAACTTGGTCTTCAGACTTTGTCTTCAGCAGATGTCTTCAGACTTTATCTTCAGACTTTGTCTTCAGCTATTGTCTTCAGACTTTGTCTTCAGACTTTGTCTTCAGACTTTGTCTTCAGACTTTGTCTTCAGACTTTGTCTTCAGACTTTGTCTTCAGCAGATGTAGATCACTTCAGTTGTTATGATTTCTGTGGGACTTAAAGGTTTTTCTGATCTGGCTCATTGGTTCTTTTGGTCCAACAAACTCCCCCTGAACCAATGCAGCCAAAACCTTTAAGATTATTGAAGTCCCACTTATTGGCTGAAACATTTTCTGGATCAGCTCAGAAATTTCCAAAATAAGCTCAGGCCAAGGAAGAGGTTTCAAAAATTTGATTGGCAAAGGATGAATGGGAGCTCTGTATTGGGGAATTGGACACAGAGCTGTTACCCCAATCATGAAACCTACTTCCCAATGATGAGTCTGTAAGACTCTCTAACATAGGCCTCAAGAAGAACAACTTTTTCTTCCATTGTGAGTTCTTCAGCTTCACTCTCAAAGAAGAACTCAAGCCCATAATACTCGGATAAGTATCTAACATTCTTTCCATTCTTTAGCTCCACAGTTGTTATTTCTCTGTATGTAAACTCATCAGGATGAGTACCTTCAAGTAACAACTGAAGCTCATTTCTTCTTATTTCTTCAAGCTTCTTGTAAATTAACCCCTTATTCACCATTTTGTTTTCTAGTAAAGTTTGTGGAGTCATCTTAGTCTTGTAAGCTCGCTTGAAGTCATCAAGGATTTCCCAGGGTGACACTACAATGGCCAGTATTATCACAACATCTACAGTCTTCTTTACTTGGCCATTGTATCGACTTGGTACATTCTTTCGATGAATTCTGTCACTTACTCTGGGGACAGGCCAAATTCTTACTCTCTCTTTCTGATATTGAAATGTGAATCTGAGAGCATACAACCTCTGAGCATATTTCTTCATAGCTTGTATGGATGAAGACTTAGGAAATTCTTTATCAACCATCCTTAACTGCTGCTTATCATGTTGTTTTTGTTGTTCTTCTTCTTCAATCTTCATTTTTACCATTTGCCTTTGGAGTCAGGTGTGATTGTTGTTGGTTGACTCCTAGGCTTAGGCATCTTCATTTTAATAACAGCAGAAATTGGCAAACTATCATCCTCATCATCTTCTTCTTCTTCTTCCATCCTCAACACCCTTCTCTTCCTCTTGGGTGCATCATTGGTGGTTGATTGAGTAGGCTTCTTGGGTAAAGGAGTTGATTTTGAGGTTTGTGAGGTTGGTTGTTTTGGTGAGGGAGATTGTAAAGGCTGCTCTATCATTTTGGTTGTGAGGGAGGCTTTGGATAACTTTGCCATATCAGATCTTTTCCCAGCACCGGCTTCATCAAGAGCTTCTATGATCAATCCTTTGTTGAATGTTTCAGAAGAACAGATTTTGGTGGTTATCTCTGTAAGGATTCCTTAAGTCTGATGCAACCCAAAACATCCAATGTGTCTCTGCAACATGCACTAAGTACTGAAGTAAAGAATGCTTCGGAAGTTTTACACAATACACTAGAAAAATACTCTAAGTGTAAAATCTTCCGAAGCCAAGACCAATATCTTCCGAAGCCAAACATGAAGTCTTCCGAAGCCTCAAAGACAAAGTCTTCCGAAGCTTCAACCTATGAAGACAGATTTCTTCCGAAGACTTTTAGTACACATGCTTTATCTGATGTACTGTTCCATAAAGCACCTTTCCGCTGCATCTCTGTAAAGTCACCAACTTACATGAGTTGGTGAAAAGGTCCATGCTTTTGGTAACTGTACATTAAGGTCTTGAGTCTGTAACTTTCTAGTTTATGTACTTTATCCTTTTTGTAATGTATAAGGATGTGAGCTATGGCATGTCATAGTCACAAGGTCAAAAGGCAGATATGCCTTTTGATCCTACAATTGATTTTGTTAGTGTCTAGTCAATTGTATCCAGCTGGCTTTCAAAGTAGAGCCGGCTGTAGGTTGTAGTATAAGTATTTCAAGTTCTTGTATCTTTCTTTATGCTTTGTAACACTTGTAAAAGAACTTGAGAAAGCAATATACTGCCTCCTTGAAACCCAACTCTCTTGTTCTGTCTCTTTACTTTACTTGTGTTCTTAGTATCATACTTGGTTAATCCAGTTCACTGTTTGATCAAAGTTTAGTTGCTCTCCTCACTGTGTTGTTGTGTTGTAATTTGTTCAAGCCCTTAAACGGTCCTGCAATTGGTATCAGAGCATTCCAGGCTCTTGATATAAGATCTCACCATCTTAAGATCCATCACACACACAAAAACTAAACTCTCCAAATGGCATCCATCTCAAAGACTGATATGGAGACTGGAACCATAAACAAATCCCCACTGATCACTCTTGATGATTTTGACACCTGGTGTGTGAGAATGGAAGGTTCATCACGTCTCTTGATTCAAGAATGTGGGAATCTATTGAGAATGGACCTTTCATACCCAGCACTCCTACTACTGGTGCTGGTATGATTCCAAAAGATTTGGCCAACTACTCTGATGAAGATAGAAAAAGAGTAGAGATTGATAGGAAGGCCATGACTGCTCTTCAGACTGCTCTCCCAAACTCTGTATACAGAGGCTTTAAGAAGTGCAAAACAGCTAAACAGCTATGGGATGCACTGAAGCTGATGTATGAAGGCTCCTCTGAAGCCAAGGAGAACAAGAAGGATCTCCTGAAGCAGCAGTTTGAAAACTTCACCTTTAAAGCAGGTGAAACCATGACTCAACAATACTTCAGGTATGTTGAGATAGTGGATACCCTAGTGGATGGAGGAGTTCCTCTTGAGAACAAGGACATTGTAAGGAAGTTCATGTCCTCACTTCCTAGGCAATGGACACACTATTGTGTGGTGATCAAGAGGACTGAGAACCTCAAAACTCTTACTCTCACAGAGTTATATGGGATTCTCAGTGGATACCAGATGGAGATGAACATGCAAGGTTCATCTGGCAACTCCAACAATCAAATGGGTTCAGCCCTTCATGTGGTTGAAAAGGATAGCATAGAACCCCAACATCATCTCATATGCTACCCTGACAACTCACAAAAGAGTCCTTTCATCACCTTCCCGGAGACACCCAGGGAGAACTTTACTCAAGGAAGCCCATTCCAAGAGACAAGTTATTCTCAAGCCTTTGTGTCTACTTATGAAAGCTGTGGGAACTCTCTCTTCACTCTTGAAGACCTGGACTGTATCCATCCAGATGACCTAGAATACATGGAGATAGTTCAGCAGATGGCTCTCCTCACTCTCAGAGCCAAGAAGTTCTACAAGAGAACAGGAAGAAGGTTTCCAAGCAATGCTACCAGTGGAAAGTTTGGGCTGGATAAAAGCAAAGTTAAGTGTTACAACTGTAACCTGATAGGCCACTTTGCTAGGGAGTGTAAGGCACCTAAAACAAATGGTGGCCAAACACAAGCCAGACCAAACTACACTGACAAAGCCCCTCAGAATGAGAAGCCAAAGCAACATGCTGCTGTTGCTGTTGAAGAGGGAGGCTTTGACTGGAGCTTTCAGGTGGAAGATGCTTCTCCAAACCAAGCACTGATGGCTGACCATGATGAAGCCAAGGTATTGGAACATCTCTGTACTCCTGAATGCATTGCTAAAGTAAATAGATACAGGTCCTACAACTTAGAGATGAGATCTGATCTTGAGTCATTAAACATATTAAAATCTGATTTTGGAAAGTCTGAAAATGATTACAAGTTAAAAATAGAGGACTTGGAGAAAACCATTTCAGTACTAAAACATGAACATACAGATTTTAGAACTCAGATCCAGGATCTCATAACTAAGTTGACTGAGTGCCAGGCTGAGCTTGTGATCAGCAAAGCCAAGGCAGAGAAGAGTGTTCTTGAAGAAGAGACCTTCAAGAACATGATATCCTCATCCCTGCACAACAAAGTGTGCTATCAAAATAGACAGGGACTGGGATCAAATGAGATAGCTCCTCCACACACAATCTTGTCTGTAAGATCTCCTAGGTGTGGAACTTGTGAAGATGAGCTTCCTCTCATAGATCCTATAAGTGAGGATGATGAAGAAGTGATAGTGAAGAATTCCTCTGAGAAGAGTGAAGAAGAGGATTCTTCCAAGGGCCACTATCCTTCTGAGGAGAAGAAATCTACTGTGATGACCAAGTCCAAGAGAAAGAACTTGATCAGGAAGAGCAAAAGGAAAGTAAAGAAGGCTCAAGAGATCAAGGCTACTTTTGATGCTAAGCAGAAACAAGTTTTTATCTCTATAGGTTTCAAAGTAGTAAGGACTGAAGACATTAACCAAGACTCCTCAGCTAAGAGTCCTGGTTCTTGTTCAAATCATCTCAGTGCAAAGAAGAAGACTGTGCCGCTGTGTACCACTGCTGCACAGCCTGGACCATCAAACTCCAAGAATAGTTCATAGCCTAAAAGAACTGTCTCAGCATCTTCCAAGATGAAGGTGGAGAAGGGATGTGACCAAAGCCAGTCTTGCTCTCAAAAGGAGACTCCTTTGAAAAGAAAATGTTATGTGTCATGTGTGAAAGTACCTCTCACATTGCTAAGGATTGCCCATACAATCCTAAATGTACTATCCACATGACCAATACAAAGGCTTCAAAGAGTCTCAAGAAGATTCAAGCTTCGGAAGGAAAGTCTGTTTCCTTCGGAAGCTCCAAATCAAAGAAGAAGGTAAATGGAAAATTACCTTCGGAAGTAAAATTGGTCTCGGAAGAAAGGAGTTATTCTGAAGGACTGAAGTCTGCTGTAGTGACTGTAGAATCTTCCGAAGGTTCAATCATCAAAACTTGTGAAGTCCCAAAAGCTTCTAAGGTTTTGAAGGTCAAGTCTAAGACTCCAAAGGTGGTGTGGAAGTCTAAGAAAGACCAAATGACTGAAGTTTCTCCATCAACAACAGCTGAAGATCCCCATAGTACAACCATAGGATCTATTACTGTTGCATTACCTTCTATTACACTTAGTGAGCCCAAGACAAGTAAGGCTTGGGTTTCCAAATGTAACTAATCATTCTCTTTGTGCAGGAACAGCTCAAGACTAGCAGGAATGTCTGGATAATTAATAGTGGCTGTTCCAGGCACATGACAAGCAATAGGTCTCTACTCCATAATTTTGAGAGAATTGATGGAGGACCAGTTGCTTTTGGAGGAGATGAAGGTGGTTACATTTCTGGAAGGGGCAAGGTCACAAATGGTAAGCTCAGCATTGAGAAGGTAAACTTTGTCAAGGAGCTTGGGTACAATCTTCTGAGTGTATCCCAATTTTGTGATCAGAGTCATAACATGCTCTTTACTGAGCATGAGTGCATTGTTCTCAAGCCTGGAGTGGTCATTCCTCATGAGCATATCCTGCTCAGAGCCCCCAGGAAAGCGAACATGTACAAGATGGATTTGCAAGAAACATCTCCCTGTGGAGAAGTGTTATGCTTTCTATCTAAAGCAAATAGTGATGAGTCTTTCCTATGGCATAAAAGAATGTGCCATGTAAACTTTAAGAACATGAATAAATTAATTAAACATGATCTGGTAACTGGAATGCCAAAGAAAGAGTTTACAAGTGATGATCATTGTGTTGCATGCCTGAGAGGGAAGCAACACAAGGTATCTCACAAGCCTAAGGAAAGGAACTCCATCACTACTCCCCTACACTTGTTACATATGGATCTCTTTGGCCCCACAAGTGTAATGAGTCTAGGAAGGACCTCTTATTGTTTAGTGATCACAAATGATTTTACAAGATTCACTTGGGTTTTCTTTCTTAGAACTAAGGATGAAACCGCTGAGATTCTGAAGAATTTCATCTTAAAAGTTGAGAATCAAAGTGATCACAAGGTCAAAACCATAAGATGTGATCAAGGAACTGAATTCAAGAACCAAATCCTTGATACATTTTGTGATGAAAAAGGTATTACAAGACAATATAGTGCTCCCAGGACTCCTCAGCAAAACGGAGTTGCTGAAAGGAGAAACAGGACACTTATTGAAGCTGCAAGAACTATGTTGTTTGACTCTAAACTACCCATCACCTTCTGGGCAGAGGCAGTTAATACTGCTTGCTATGTGCAAAAAAGAGTTTTGGTAGTTAAGACACACGGTAAGACTCCTTATGAACTTTGGCATAAGAGGAAACCTTTCATTGGTTTTCTCAGGTCATTTGGATGTCCCTGCACCATCTTGAATACCAAGGATCAAATTGCCAAGTTTGCTGAGAAATCAGATGATGGACACTTCATTGGATACTCTTCCTAAGCTAAGGCTTATAGAGTATACAATCTCAGAACTAGAATTGTTGAGGAGTCAGCCAATGTGACTTTCGATGAACACGCACCCTGTGTGGCTGGTTCTGGTCCTGATTGGCTATTTGATCTTGATTTAGTTACCAACTGTTTTAATAAATCTTGTGAGAATGTTTCAGGATCTGCAGAAAATTTAAATACAGGTGATCCTGATCCAAGATTTGAGCTATGAAGATCCTCAACTCATACATCTTCAGCTCCAGTTGGAACTACTTCAGCAAATGAGGTCTCTATCAGCACTACAATGACAAATTCAGCTGATACATCCGGTATGCCTTCAAATTCCAGCTCAGAGGCTCCTCAACCAGATAAAGATACCTCAATTGTAGAAGACAACAATGGTGATGGTGATAGTGATCAGGAATTCCTTGATGCTAATAACCACACTATAGATGACAACATCAATGATGTCACACACTCATTGGATCAAGTTAATCTTGATAAGTGTGGTACTGTGGAGGGATCATCTATGCCAGATCTAAATTTCTCAAATTTGGATCTCTCTCAGCAACTTGCTGTGATCCCTCAGCTAAGGATCCACAAGTCTCACCCCACCACAAACTGTTGGGTTTGTTAGAAGATAAAACAAGTTTAACATCTTAAACTTTCTGAAAAACGCAGCGGATATATATACATTAAAACATGATTATAATGCTGAAATTTCATGTTTTATGGTGACACATATATGTAAAAAAAACAAACCCAAGACAAAAGGATCATTATATGTGAATAAGCAAGCTATGAACATAGGAAAATGTACATAAAATCACAGCCACAATGAGCTGTGATTTACTACCTTTCAGCAGCTCAAGTATGTCGAAATCTTTGAAGAAGATGATGAGTTTTGAGCAGCAATTCTTCAAGGAAGAAGACCTCAAGATGTGATACCCACAAGCTTCTTCCAAACACCTTGCTTTGTTAGGGAGCTTTACACCAAAACAATCTTTAAAGGCAACTCTAAATCCGAATTTCAGCCAACAAATCAGCCACAAATTCGAATTTTTGTGTCTCTTGAGTGTTCTTGCTTGAGAGAAAAGTAGAGAGAAGAAGTGTCAAAATGATGGAAGAGTGTGAATGTAGTAAAGGTTGCATGAAACAAGACAAGATATGGACATCCCAAGACACCCTTGGGCTGCCAAAATGTTCATTTCAAAATTGGTTTCCCACCATTAAAATTTTGTTTAATTAAAACATTCTTCCATGCATTTAAATTATATAATTAAAACATAGTCTAATTATATAACTTGACACACTTTTATTTGACATTATTTAACCAACTTAAATAATGAAACAAATAAAATCTCATGAACAAATTATCCATATAATGTTGTTCTATCACAAAAGCAATATTTAGAAAACCAATTTTCTAAATAGGTGTCAATATATTTGTATGATCTTATCAACAAATATATAATTATTGGTGTTTGTATAGCTTGTTATTGGGTATGACCCGACTTGGATCATAACGTACTAACCACATCAATCTTGTATGTGTCTTGGGCATATAAGAACCAACAATCTCCCACTTGCACAAGATTCATAAAAGATTGATGCAAGCAGTAAATACCGCCTAACAACGGTTTACTACCCTTAATACGTATGACTAAGTGCCATTCAATAACATCATCCCCTTCAAGTACCATACTTGAAATGTTTTAGGTGAAACAATCATCTATCCCTTTGTCGCAGACGTCATGTTAAATCCTAGAGACACAGAGTGATCATTCTCCATTGATTTAACTTTATCAGGCCTTAGACATCTTACTCTCAACGAATAAGAGGGGCAAATCCCTTCTTGACTACATACGTCTCTCACAATTACCTTATATCATACCTGAACTCAGACTTATGTACTGCCATATTTCAGATCAGCGAAGAACTGAGTCAAAGTATAATATTTGGTAAATATCAAGACCCAATATGTATCTCAGGTCAGAGGATACCAAATGATGTTCACCTTTACTCAAAATTACTTATGATCAATCAGGAAGATCCCATGTAGTAATATTTGAGATACAGGTCAGTCCAATATTTGCATCCCACAAATATCTATAAACCTTGGCAGCAACCTTTTGCTCTATATTCATCCATATGAATATCTACCAATCCAAATTCATAATAATCTTACCCTCATACTTGTTCCCACAAGTCTGAACGACTACGGACATTTAGAGTAAACAATTTACTCATGGATTAAACATGCTAAATTGGAATATTAATTGAAACATTATAACCAAATAATTTTATTCAAATAATAAAAGTTCCACATATCCAAATACAAAATTACAGATCAAATCCAATCACTAGAATATCGAAGTCCCATGGCACAAGTATGACCTTCATGCTTTGCCTTTTCAAGGAGCTTCGTGAGAGGATCCGCAATGTTTTGATCCGTGTGAACTTTGCAAATACATATCTTTCCCTTTTCAACTTCATCTCGTATGTAGTTGAATCTCTGCTCAATGTGCCTAGTCTTTTGATGAGCACGAGGTTCCTTGATTTGAGCAATCGCACCCTCGTTATCACAAAAGATCTCTAGGGGGTCCTGAATGGAAGGGACAACCCCTAGATCGGCAATGAATTTCTTCAACCATTCAGCTTCTTGAGCTGCCAATGAGGCGGCGACGTATTCTGATTCTCTAGTTGATAGAGCCACCACATCCTGTTTGGAGCTCTTCCAAGAGACCGCTCCTCCATCCAAAATGAAAATATATCCCGATTGTGACTGTGAATCATCACGATCGGTTTGGAAACTCGCATCCGTGTAAACTTTTACAATGAGTTCCTCATCACCAGATCCATAGATTAGGAACATATCTTTTGTCCTCCTTAGGTACTTAAGTATGTTCTTAACATCCATCCAATGACTGTTTCCAGGATTTTGCTGGTATCGGCTTGTCTTGCTTAAGGCGCATGGCACGTCCGGTCGAGTGCATATCATTGCATACATGATGTATCCAATAGCAGATGCGTCTGGGATTGCCTTCATTTTATCTTGCTCATCCTTTGAGCTAGGACATTGAGTCGTACTCAATATCGTTCCTCTTTGAATAGGTACCGTACCTTTCTTAGAGTTCTCCATCTTGAACCTTTTCAAGATTTTATCAATGTATGCACTTTGATTTAAACCAATCAACCGCCTTGATCTATCCCTATAGATCTTTATTCCCAGAATATAGGCGGCTTCACCAAGATCCTTGATTGAAAAACAACTTCCAAGCCAGGTTTTAACACCTTCCAAGGTTGGAATGTCATTTCCAAATAGTAGTATGTCATCAACATATAATACTAGGAAAGTGATGATGCTCCCACTAGCTTTCTTATATACACAAGCTTCATCAGCGTTCTTGATGAATCCGAATTTAATTATTTCTTCATCAAAACGGTGATTCCAACTTCTCGATGCTTGTTTCAATCCATAGATTGATTTCTTTAACTTGCATACTTTATTAGGATGTTTTGGATCGACAAAACCTTCAGGCTGAACCATATAGACATCTTCCTCAAGATATCCATTTAGAAAAGCGGTTTTGACATCCATTTGCCAAATCTCATAGTCATAATGAGCAGCTATGGCAATCAATATCCTTATAGACTTTAGCATCGCAACAGGTGAGAAGGTTTCATCATAATCAACTCCTTGAGTTTGAGTGAAACCTTTTGCTACAAGTCTAGCTTTGTAAGTATCCAAGTTTCCATGCATATCGGTTTTCTTCTTGAAAACCCACTTACTTCCAACTACTTTGGAGTTAAGAGGTGGTACAACCAAGTCCCATACTTGATTGTCATACATGGATTTCATCTCAACGTTCATGGCTTCAAGCCATTTGTCACAATCCAAATTGGACATTGCATCACGATAGGTGGTTGGTTCATCGGAATCTACCACATAGCATCCATCAACGAAAAATCCATATCTTTCAGGTGGATTACTAATTCTACCAGATCTGCGAACGTTTTGTGTATATTGATCAACCACTTGATCATCCTCAACATCCTCATGCTGAGTGCTAGTTTCAACCAAACGTGCATCGGGTTGTGGTTCTTGATCCTCCTCAAGATCCACTGTTCTACTGCTAGTTCCTTCCATAAGAAACTTTGATTCTAAGAACTCACCCTTTCTGGCAACAAACACCTTTTGTTCCAGTGGATCATAGAAATAATATCCCATAGAATCTCTAGGATATCCAACAAAGATACACTTGGTGGATCGGACTTCCAATTTGTTTGGGGTGGGAGTTTTAATATAAGCCTCACAACCCCAGACCCTTAAGTATGATAGGGATGGAACTCTTCCATGCCATGTCTCAAAAGGTGTCCTTTCCACCTTTTTGGTTGGGGCCATATTTAGAATACGGGCCGCGGAGAGCAAAGCAAAGCCCCAAAATGATTGAGGTAATGTGCTTCTAGCCATCATAGATCGAACCATATCTAATAAGGTTCGATTCCTCCTCTCAGACACACCATTATGTTGTGGTGTTCCAGGTGGAGTGAGTTTTGAGACAATCCCACAACTCCTAAGATGATCTTGGAAAGCATCACTTAGGTATTCACCTCCTCTATCGGTGCGGAGAACTTTAATCGACTTGTTGAGTTGATTTTGTACTTCATTTTGAAAGATCTTGAACATTTCAAAAGCTTCATCTTTGTGTCTTAATAGGTACACATACCCATAGCGACTATAATCGTCGGTAATGGTAATGAAGTATCTCTCACCATTCCTAGTCATTGGCTTAAAAGGACCACATACATCCGAATGTATGATTCCTAATAAATCTTTAGCCCTTTCGTTAGTGCCACTAAAGGGTGCCTTAGTCATTTTACCTTGTAAACAAGACTCACACACATCAAATGAATCACATTCACTTGTTTTAAAGACCATTCTTTTTTAGTGTTTGAATTCTTTTCTTGTTTATATGACCAAGACGACAATGCCAAAGATAGGTATCACTCAAATCCAGCTTGAGTTTCTTGGTGCTAGTTTGGTACAATGAACTATTTAAAGTATTTTCATGAACCAATTCATAAATACCATTAATGGGAATAGCTTTAAAGTAGAACATATCATTAAAAGAAACATGAATATCATTTTCAACAAATGATAATACATATCCAAATTGTTTTAATAGGGCTACAGAAATAATATTCCTAGTCAAACTAGGAGCATACAAAACATTGTTCAAAATTACTTCCAAACCATTTGGAAGTTTCAAGATGTAGTCACCACGGGCTTCAACTTGAACTTTAGCCCCATTGCCCATGTAGAGGCTAACATCCCCTTTGTTGATGTTGTTACTTCTTTTGAACCCGTGCAACATATTGCAAATGTGAGTTCCACATCCGGTATCTAATACCCATGTGTTAGAAGATGTCATGTTTAAATCAATATCGATCATGTATATTGCACCTGAGGTTTGCCCGGCATCCCTCTTCGCTTTCAACTCTTGGAGATGGACGGGACAATTCCTTGCCCAATGTCCAATCTCCCAACACTTGAAGCATGGGTCATTGGAAACAACCTTTTGCTTCTTCTCCGGTGCTTTGGGTGGCACCCTTGCCACCCCTTTCCCTTTTCCCCATACGGGTCCCTTACCCTTGGCAACTTTTGCCTTGGGTGTGGGATGAGGCCTCTTTTTGTTCCCACCTTCATTGATGGTGAGAACGGGTAAAACCCTTTTACCCGTGGCCGCCTCGGCCGTTTTGAGCATTGAGTGAAGCTCACCAATGCTTTTGTCCCAAGCATTCATGTTGTAGTTCAACACAAATGTCTCGAACTTCTTGGTAAGGCCATTGAGGATCAAATCCGTGGCCAATTCCTTCGAGACCGGACAATTAAGCCTTTCAAGGCGGTCAATGTGACTTTTCATCTTAAGTACATAAGATGAAACCGATTGGTTGTCGTCCATACGACATGCATGGAGTGCTCGAACCGTTTCGAAGCGCTCAACCCTTGCTTGCTGTTGGAACGTTTCCTTCAGCTGGGTTATCATGTCATAAGCTCCGTGATGTTCATACTCCTTTTGGAGATCCGGAGTCATGCTTGCTAGCATGAGACAAGACACTTAGACAGTGTCCTCAGTGTACTTCAGCCAATCATTAAAGGCCTCCTCATCATCCTCAGCAGGTTGATCGGGGATAGGGTCGTCTAAAACGTATGATCGTTTTTCTTGCTTGAGAACGATTCTCAAGTTTCGATACCAATCTATAAAATTGTTATGATTTAGACGTTCCTTTTGGAGAATCGCTCGTAAAGATTGGGCGGACGCGGATGAGTTATCATGATTATCATTATTGGAGGCCATCTACAAAATTTAACAAAGATCTATTTTAGTATTTTTGATATTGTTATTTTTAATAATTAATACCTTTTAAGGTCATTTTCATATTAAAATCTAGAACCCAACATTACATTTAAATTGTGGTTAGGTGATCTTTATCCCACGATTTAAATTAATAAGGTGGTCAACGATTGACGGTTGCAACCATTTGCAACTTCTAGAGGTATGGGATCGACTTAAAACATCATATGTTAAGTCGGCATGTTAATCCCATCAACACCATTTGGAAACCACACCGTAGGTGATCCATTTGACATGGTTTGCAAATCAAGACATCCTACTTACAACCACATGTGAGTTTGCCAAAATGAGTGGTTAGGTGACCTTTATCCCACAAATAAGGCATTCTCACCTCAAATCACAAGTTCCCTCAAAATGGTTAGGTGACCTTTATCCCACTAAGAGTTCCCAAGTGACTCAAGTGTTGTGTAAAAGGACGGTGTTGATCTCGTTTTAAAATATTAGAGATTTCATATTTTAAGTTTTAGAAAACTCTATGTACTTGTATTTGCATGCTTTCAAATACAAGATACCCTATGGTCCTTTGATTAAAAACCATTTTAATCTTTAAATCATTAAATCATTTTAATAACCTTTTATTACCTTTTAATGATTAAGAACCATTTAATTAGATTGTTAAGTTTATAGAAAGGTTTGTTAAAGCAAATATCACATACATGCCATCAACTACAATAATATAAACAAAACAACATAGCATATGTGCATAACCATAGCATCTAAAGTGGTCCACACTTGTTTGCCATCACAAGTGTGGTCCATAGGCATTCCTAAGGGTCATAACAAAACACATAGAAAGCTTCCAAAAGCCTCCCACTTGAAACCGCATCCAAAATGCTCCATGTTTCTCCTTTGTGCTTCCAATGCATATGTCTTCATATTACAAGATATAAAGTCCTAATACAAGATATCTAGTAAAATGAAAATGAACCTAACTATTTATTACAACCCAATAATAAATAAATTACATTTTAAACAAAGCACAAATGAATAAAATTACAACCCCATTGAATAAACAAAACAACCATTGCAATCATCCAAACAACACAAGGCCAAAGGCTAGGTTATGCACCAATATTAACATACATCATATCATCCAAAATAATAGTGAATCCCCTCTAAAACCCACGAAATTTCAGCCAACATAAACTGAAATTTCGGGTTTTAAACATTGTCCAAACAACATATATATAAACATACATATCTTTCAAGGTTTAATCACAAGCATGTGTAATATAACCTTGAAAGTTTGGGGATTCAACAAACAAGATTATAGCAGCCCTTAAAAGGATTATAAAGTCCCATAAAACAATTTTAAAGGACAAGAACAAGCAAGCTATCCACATAACCGGCTCTTGATGCCATTGTTGGGTTTGTTAGAACATAAAACAAGTTTAACATCTTAAACTTTCTGAAAAACGCAGCGGATATATATACATTAAAACATGATTATAAAGCTGAAATTTCATGTTTTATGGTGACACATATATGTAAAAAAACAAACCCAAGACAAAAGGATCATTATATGTGAATAAGCAAGCTATGAACATAGGAAAATGTACATAAAAACACAGCCACAATGAGCTGTGATTTACTACCTTTCAGCAGCTCAAGTATGTCGAAATCTTTGAAGAAGATGATGAGTTTTGAGCAGCAATTCTTCAAGGAAGAAGACCTCAAGATGTGATACCCACAAGCTTCTTCCAAACACCTTGCTTTGTTAGGGAGCTTTACACCAAAACAATCTTTAAAGGCAACTCTAAATCCGAATTTCAGCCAACAAATCAGCCACAAATTCGAATTTTTGTGTCTCTTGAGTGTTCTTGCTTGAGAGAAAAGTAGAGAGAAGAAGTGTCAAAATGATGGAAGAGTGTGAATGTAGTAAAGGTTGCATGAAACAAGACAAGATATGGACATCCCAAGACACCCTTGGGCTGCCAAAATATTCATTTCAAAATTGGTTTCCCACCATTAAAATTTTGTTTAATTAAAACATTCTTCCATGCATTTAAATTATATAATTAAAACATAGTCTAATTATATAACTTGACACACTTTTATTTGACATTATTTAACCAACTTAAATAATGAAACAAATAAAATCTCATGAACAAATTATCCATATAATATTGTTCTATCACAAAAGCAATATTTAGAAAACCAATTTTCTAAATAGGTGTCAATATATTTGTATGATCTTATCAACAAATATATAATTATTGGTGTTTGTATAGCTTGTTATTGAGTATGACCCGACTTGGATCATAATGTACTAACCACATCAATCTTGTATGTGTCTTGGGCATATAAAAACCAACACAAACATCATTGGAGATGTTGTCACAGGAGTAAGAACAAGAGGACAAACCCATGACCCAAATGTTTGTCTTCACTCTTATTTCTTATCTCAGATAGAGCCAAAGAAAGTTGATGAAGCTCTAAAGGATGGAAGTTTGGTTGAAGCTATGCAACAAGAGCTGCTTCAATTCAAAAGGCAGAAGGTTTGGAACCTTTGTCCTCTACCTCATGGGAAGACTACCATTGGAACTAAATGGGTTTTTAGGAATAAGAAGGATGATAGAGGAATTATCATCAAGAACAAGGCAAGACTAGTTGTTCAAGGATACACACAAGAAGAAGGGATTGACTACACTGATGTCTTTGCTCCTGTAGCAAGACTAGAAGCTGTTAGGATATTCCTGGCATTTGCTGCATCCAAGAACTTCAAGGTCTTTCAACTTGATGTAAAGTGTGCTTTCTTATATGGAGTGATTGATGAAGAGGTTTATCTCAAACAGCCACCTGGTTTTGTAGACCCTGATCATCCTGATTATGTCTGCAAGCTTGACAAAGCTCTTTATGGGCTGCATCAGGCACCCAGAAAGTGGTATGAGACACTGGCTGAGTATCTTTGTAAACATGGATACAGGAGAGGTACTATAGATGGAACTCTCTTCATCAAAGGATAGGGAAATGACTTATTGCTAGTTCAAGTATATGTAGATGACATCATCTTTGGTTCAACTAATCCAAAGCTCTGCAAAGACTTTGAGAAGCTGATAAAAGACAGATTTGAAATGAGTGAAATGGGAGAACTCAATTTCTTTCTGGGAATTCAAGTGAAGCAAGTTGAAGATGGCATCTTCATAAGTCAGTCAAAGTATGTTCAAGACATACTCAAGAGGTTCAACATGACTGATTGTAAGATTGCTAAGACACCCATAGCTTGAAATCACTCCCTTGGACCTGATCTTGAGGGGGAGTGTGTAGATGAACATTTATACAGGGCTATGATTGGGTCTCTTAAGTATCTTACAGCTAGCAGGCCTGATATCATGTTTGCTACATGTATTTGTGCAAGATATCAAGCCAACCCTAAGATGTCTCACTTATTCACTGTGAAAAGGATTTTAAGATATCTCAAAGGTGCTTCAACACTTGGTATATGGTATCCAAAGAATCCTAACTTCAATCTGTATGCTTATACAGATAGTGATTATGGTGGCTGCAACATGACTGCAAAGTCTACATCTGGGGGGTGTCAATTCCTTGGTGGAAGGGTTGTCTCATGGCAATGCAAGAAACAATCCTGTGTGTCTGCATCAACTACTGAGGCTGAATACATTGCTGCTGCAAGCTGCTGTGCTCAAGTGCTTTGGATTCAAAATCAGATGCTGGACTATGGATTTAACTTCAAAGAGACTCCTATCCACATAGGCAACAATAGTGCTATCTCTATCACTAAGAACCCTGTGCAGCACTCAAGGACCAAACACATCAACATCAGGTATCATTTAATAAGAGATAACTATGAAAAGGGATTAATTAAACTAGATTTTGATGAACAAAGGCTTTTGATGAACAGAGATTTAAATATCTGATATCAGCTATTGGGATGATTAACTTTGAGTAGACTTCTTCTTAAAACTAATTCTAATTATTTCTTCTTAAAATATGTGTGTCCTAAGTTGTCTAGTTCATCACTTTCATAAGCTCATGTTTTCTTTTGATGTAAAATTCCTTTTGAAGACTTTCCTTAGATTCTTGAAAATTTTCTGATACTTCGGAAGTTAAAATTTTATCTTCGGAAGAAAATCATGTCTTCAAAATAAATAACTTTCTAAGAAATTTTACCTTCGGAAGAAGTCTAAATCTATCTTCCGAAGCTTAAATTCTTATCTCAGATACTTATTTGTTTTTAAGGACTTTTTCCTTCCGGAGCAAAATTAACTCTCGGAAGCTTTGTTGTTCTTTATACAAAGCATTCAAGGGTTTATTTCTCTTCCGAAGCATAAATTTTCAAGACTCTCAGGAAAATCTTCCGAAGCCATTTTAGCTTCGGAAGCTTTTTCATTAAAACTTCCGAAGACAATTTACCTTCGGAAGCTTTTCGAATTCCAAGAAAACTACTTTTTGAGCAAAAGTAAACTACTTTTTCAGAGGTGGGACCGACTTCTGGATTTCAAAGTTTATCCTCTTTCATTAACTTTGGTTCAAATCCCTTTTCACATAAATACGCAACGGTTCCCCCTCTTTCTCACTATCTTCCTCAATTCCACTATTCCTCAAACCTAATTCTCTAAACCGCCTTTGCTTTCTACCTTTCTTCACCGTTAAGCTTCTGAAATGGCCAACCTTAACCGCAGAAACAACCCAGATTTCTCCATGCAACTTCACAGGCAACATAATCAAGTTGCTCTGTTAAGCTCTGAGAAAGATGCAAGTTTCTCAGAGATTTGCCAATTCTTAACTCTATCCAACTATTTCACCTCCTTGACCATTGATCCTACTCTGTATGAGGATCACTTGCTTGAATTCTGGAAGACCTGCCAAGAGGTCATTATGGATGGGGAGAAGGCACTGTCTGCCACAGTGCAAGGGAGGACAATCTTCATCACTCCGACCATCATTAACCATCATTTGCAGCTGGATGATGAAGAAAGTGAGTTGTCCTTCCCTAAGGAAGCTGTTAATCATTCCTTTGAGCAGATGGGCTATGAAGGAGTTTTCTCTGTAAAGACCTTCAGGAAAGGGAAGGTCTCATCCCAGTGGAAATACCTGCTCCATGTGGTTATCCATGATGGGTTTGATAGAACACAAGAAAACAAGCTTAACCTTTTAAACTTTCTGAAAAAACGCAGCGGAAGATTAGCATTATAACTTTGTTTATAAGCTGAAAATCATGTCCTTATGATGACATTTATATGTATAAAACAAACCCATAATCAAAGGATCATAATATGTGAATAAACAAGCTATGAACATATGTTAAACTACATAAAATCACAGCTACAATGAGCTGTGATTACTACCTCTTTCAGCAGCTTAAAACCGACAGAAAAAGGGGAGGTTTGATGCTCAAAATCGGCCAAGACTCCAAGAAAAAGAGCCCTCAAGCTTGTATACCCCAACCTCCTTGCAAACACCACTTCTTGCTAGGGAGATGACACCAAAAACCACTCCAAAACTCTTGCAATGCTGCTGCCTGGCCGAAAGTTTAGAGAGCAAGACTGAGGAGATTTTGGTCTATTGCATGTGTAGAGATTGGATAGAGATCAAGCAAATCAAGACTAGTTAATGTGTGTAGTGTTCAAGGCTAAGGTCCAATCATAAAACAAGGGGGGGCGGCCGAAATTTTAGTCCAAAAGGGTTTCCCCCTTTTTTTTAAATTAAACACAAACACACAAGTTAAATGGTCTTGTAACTAGACATACAATTAACCATTTAATTGTATGTACAAGTTATATAACTTATACAATTAATCATTTAACTTATAAGTTATAATCTCTCATTATTATTTGGTGTCATCTAACCAATTTAAATAACACATCAAATAATATTATTGAACAAAATATCCTAATAAGTTGTACCCTCTCATATGCAACTTATTTAGAAAACCCATTTTCTAAATTGGTGTAAATATTTAATTGCATGATCATATCATCAATTAAATATTAATTGGTGTTTGCTAAGCTTGTTATTGGGTATAACCCGACTTGGATCATAACGTACTAACCACATCAATATTCTAAGTGTCTTGGGCACACAGAATCCTACAATCCCCCACTTGCCCAAGATTCATAGAAGATTGATGCAAGCAGTAAATACCGCCTAACAACGGTTTACTACCCTTAATACGCATGACTTATAGCCATTCAATAACATCATCCCTTCCAAGTACCCTACTTGAAATGATTTAGGTGAATCAATCATTTATCCTTTTGTTACAGATGTCATGTTAAATCCAAGAACACAGAATGATCATTCCTTGTTGATTTAACTTATCAGTCCTTAGACATCTAACTCTCAACGAATAAGAGGAACAAATTCCATCTTGACTACATACGTTTCTCACAAACACCTCGTGTCATACCTGAACATACCCTTATGTGCTGTCCACTATTTTAGGACAGTGAAGAATAAGCTCAAGGTATAATACTTGGTGAATATCAAAACCCAATATGTATCTCAGGTCGGAGGATACCAAATGATATTCGCCTTTACTCAAATTTACTTATGATCAATCAATAAGATTCCATGTAGTAAAATTTGAGATGCGGGTTAGTCCAATATTTGTATCCCACAAATATCTTTGAACCTTGGTAGCAACCCATTGCTCTATATTCATCCTTATGAATATCAACCAATCCAAGTTCATAATAATCTTACCCTCACACTTGTTCCCACAAGTATGAACGACTACGGACATTTAGAGTAAACAATTTACTCATGGATAAAACATGCTAAATTGGAACATTAATTGAAACATTATAACAAAATAATTTTATTCAAATAATAAAGAGTTCCATATATCCAAATACAAAATTTACAGATCAAATCCAATCACTAGAATATCGAAGTCCCATGGCACAAGTATGACCTTCATGCTTTGCCTTTTCAAGGAGCTTCGTGAGAGGATCCGCAATGTTTTGATCCGTGTGAACTTTGCGAATACATATCGAAGTCCCATGGCACTAGTTCTACCACTTCTGCGAACGTTTTGTGTGTATTGATCAACCATTTGATCATCTTCAACATCCTCATGTTGAGTGCTAGTTTCAACCAAACGTGCATCGGGTTGTGGTTCTTGATCCTCCTCAAGATCCACTGTTCTACTGCTAGTTCCTTCCATAAGGAACTTTGCTTCTAAGAACTCACCCTTTCTGGCAACAAACACCTTTTGTTCCAATGGATCATAGAAATAATTTCCCATAGAATCTCTAGAATATCCAATAAAGATACACTTGGTGGATCGGACTTCCAATTTGTTTGGGGTGGGAGTCTTAACATAAGCCTCACAACCCCAGACCCTTAAGTATGATAGGGATGGAACTCTTCCATGCCATATCTCAAAAGGTGTCCTTTCCACCTTTTTGGTTGGGGCCATATTTAAAATACGGGCCGCGGAGAGCAAAGCGAAACCCCAAAATGATAGAGGTAATGTGCTTCTATCCATCATAGATCGGACCATATCCAATAAGGTTCGATTCCTCCTCTCAGACACACCATTATGTTGTGGTGTTCCAGGTGGAGTGAGTTGTGAGACAATCCCACAACTCCTAAGATGATTTTGAAAAGAATCACTTAGGTATTCACCTCCTCTATCGGTACGGAGAACTTTAATTGACTTGTTGAGTTGATTTTCTACTTCATTCTTGAAGATTTTGAACATTTCAAAAGCTTCATCTTTGTGCCTTAATAAGTACACATACCCATAGCGACTATAATCGTCGGTAAAGGTAATGAAGTATCTTTCACCATTCCAAGTCATTGGCTTAAAAGGACCACATACATCCGAATGTATGATTCCTAATAAATCTTTTGCCCTTTCGTTAGTCCCACTAAAGGGTGCCTTAGTCATTTTTCCTTGTAAACAAGATTCACACACATCAAACGAATCACATTCACTTGTTTTTAAAAGACCATTCTTTTGTAGTGTTTGAATTCTTTTCTTGTTTATATAACCAAGACGACAATGCCAAAGATAGGTATCACTCAAATCCAACTTGAGTTTCTTGGTGCTAGTTTGGTACAATGAACTATTTAAAGTATATTCATGAACCAATTCATAAATACCATTAATGGGTATAGCTTTAAAATAGAACATATCATTTAAAGAAACATGAATATCATTTTCAATAAAAGATAATACATAATCATAAAGTCTTAATTGGGATACAAAAATAATGTTCCTAGTCAGACTAGGAGCATACAAAACATTCTTCAAAATAACATCCAAGCCACTTGGATGTTTTAGGATGTAGTCCCCACGAGCTTCAACTTGGACTTTGGTTCCATTGCCCATGAAGATACTAACATCCCCTTGATTGAAGTCCCTACTTCTTGTGAACCCCTGCAACAAATTGCAAATATGAGTTCCACATCCGGTATCTAATACCCATGTGTTTGAAGATGTAACATTAAGATCAATGTGAATCATGTATGTTGTACCTGAGGTCTGCCCAGCATCCCTCTTTGCTTTCAACTCTTGGAGATGGACAGGACAATTTCTTGCCCAATGTCTAATCTCCCCACACTTGAAGCATGGGTCATTGGTAGCAACCTTTTGCTTCTTCTCTTGTGGTTTGGGTGGTACCCTTACCACCCTTTTCCCCTTTCCCAAAATGGGTCCCTTACCCTTGGGAACCTTTGCCTTGGGTGCGGGATAAGGCCTTTTCTTGTTCCCACCTTCATTGATGGTGAGAACGGGTAAAACCCTTTTACCCATGGCCGCCTCGGCCATTTTAAGCATTGAGTAAAGCTCACCAATGCTCTTTTCCCAAGCATTCATGTTGTAGTTCAACACAAATGTCTCGAACTTCTTGGTAAGGCCATTAAGGATCAAATCCGTGGCCAATTCCTTCGAGACGGGACAATTAAGCCTCTCGAGGCAGTCAATATGACTTTTCATCTTAAGTACATAAGATGAAACAGATTGGTTGTCGTCCATACGACATGCATGGAGTGCTTGAACCGTTTCGAAGCGCTCAACCCTTGCTTGCTGTTGGAACGTTTCCTTCAGCTGGGTTATCATGTCATAAGCTCTGTGATGTTCATACTCCTTTTGGAGATCCGGAGTCATGCTCGCTAGCATGAGACAAGACACTTGGACGGAGTCCTCAGTGTACTTCAACCAATCGTTGAAGGCCTCCTCATCATCCTCAGTAGGTTGATCGGGGATAGGGTCGTCTAAAACATATGATCGTCTCTCTTGCTTGAGAACGATTCTCAAGTTTCGATACCAATCAATAAAGTTGTTATGATTTAGACGTTCCTTTTGGAGGATCGCTCGTAATGATTGGTTGGACGTGGATGAGTTATCGTGATTTTCATTGTTGGTGGCCATCTACAAAATTTAACAAAGGTCTATTTAGTATTTTCGATATTGCTATTTTTAATAATTAATGCCTTTTAAGGTCATTTTTATATTAAAATCTGGAACCCAACATTACATTTAAATTGTGGTTAGGTGACCTTTATCCCACGATTTAAATTAATAAGGTGGTCAACGATTGACGGTTGCAACCATTTGCAACTTCTAGAGGTATGGGATCGACTTTAAACATCATATGTAAAGTCGGCATGTTAATCCCATCAACACTATTTGGAAACCATATTTAGGTGATCCATTTAACATGGTTTGCAAATCAAGTTATCCTACTTGCACACACGTGTGAGTTTACCCACATAAGTGGTTAGGTGACCTTTATCCCACCAATGTGGTATCCCCACCTTAAATCACAAGTTCCCTCTAAATGGTTAGGTGACCTTTATCCCATTTAGAGTTTCCAAATGACTCAAGTGTTGCGCAAAAGGACGGTGTTAAACTTGTTTGTCAAAAGTTTAGAGATTTCATAATTCTAGTTTTAGAAAACTCTATATACTTGTATTTGCATGCTTTCAAATACAAGATACCCTATGGTTCTTTTAATAAAACCCATTTTATTATAAAATCATTAAATCATTTTAATAACCTTTTATTACATTTTAATGATTAAGAACCATCATTTTTATAACTTGTTAAGTTTGTTAATTAGTTTGTAATGCATGTCAAAATTTCAACCATACAATCAAATAACAAACATACAAACAAGCATAAGCATAAACAACCATAATGTGCATAACCTTAGCTACTATTGTGACCACACTTGTTTGCCATCACAAGTGTGGTCATTTGGTCTTTCCTAAGGGTTGAAATCAACACAAAATTGAGGTCATCATAGACCCCCACTTGACCTTGCATCCATATGCTTCAAGTTCCATGTCTTTGATGTCCATCTTTGGGTCTTGATCTTGTGCATCTTCCTTTTACAAAATTATATCCTAATACATTTTTCTAATAAAAGAAATGCACCTAATCTATTAATTACATAACCAAATGAATAAATAATTACAACCCAAATAATAAACATAAATATTACAACCCAATTGAATGAATAAAACCAACCATTCCAATCATCCAAATCAAAAGGCCAAAGGCTAGGTTATGCACACTAACATCCAATGATCATATCATCCAAACTTATAATGAAACCCCACTTAAAACCACCAAATTTCAGCCAACATAAACTGAAATTTGGGTTTTAAACATTGTCCAAACAATCAACATTTCATAATATATATCTTTCATGGTCTAATCACTAGCATGTGTGATATGACCTTGAAAGTTTGAGGAATCATTCATACAAAATATAGCAGCCCAAAATCAGCCTCTAATAAGTTGATAATATTTCTTTAAAACCGATTTTAAAGACTAAGAACAAGCAAGTTATCCACATAACGGCTCTTGATGCCATTGATGGGTTTGATAGAACACAAGAAAACAAGTTTAACCTTTTAAACTTTCTGAAAAAACGCAGCGGAAGATTAGCATTATAACTTTGTTTATAAGCTGAAAATCATGTCCTTATGATGACATTTATATGTATAAAACAAACCCATAATCAAAGGATCATAATATGTGAATAAACAAGCTATGAACATATGTTAAACTACATAAAATCACAGTTACAATGAGCTGTGATTACTACCTCTTTCAGCAGCTTAAAACTGACAGAAAAAGGGGAGGTTTGATGCTCAAAATCGGCTAAGACTCCAAGAAAAAGAGCCCTCAAGCTTGTATACCCCAAGCCTCCTTGCAAACACCACTTCTTGCTAGGGAGATGACACCAAAAACCACTCAAAAACTCTTGCAATGCTGCTGCCTGGCCGAAAGTTTAGAGAGCAAGAGTGAGGAGATTTTGGTCTATTGCATGTGTAGAGATTGGATAGAGATCAAGCAAATCAAGACTAGTTAATGTGTGTAGTGTTCAAGGCTAAAGGTCCAATCATAAAACAAGGGGGGGGGGGGGCGGCCGAAATTTTAGTCCAAAAGGGTTTCCCCCTTTTTTTTAAATTGAACACATACACACAAGTTAAATGGTCTTGTAACTAGACATACAATTAACCATTTAATTGTATGTACAAGTTATATAACTTATACAATTAATCATTTAACTTATAAGTTATAATCTCTCATTATTATTTGGTGTCATCTAACCAATTTAAATAACACATCAAATAATATTATTGAACAAAATATCCTAATAAGTTGTTCCCTCTCATATGCAACTTATTTAGAAAACCCATTTTCTAAATTGGTGTAAATATTTAATTGCATGATCATATCATCAATTAAATATTAATTGGTGTTTGCTAAGCTTGTTATTGGGTATAACCCGACTTGGATCATAACGTACTAACCACATCAATATTCTAAGTGTCTTGGGCACACAGAATCCTACAATCCACAGCTTATCAAACAAGCACGGTGGATGGGACCGGATTCCTGAGGATCTCTCCTTTATAGTTCATGGAATGATTCAGGGGGTCAAGTTCAGGTATTCACAATTTGTTTATACTAATTTACTTGCAAACTTGGACTCCTTAGAGTATTACATGTTTCCTAGATATGTTCAACACATTCTCAACTGTGAACTGGGCTCACAGTTGAGGGAAACAAGTAATATTCTTAAATTGGGACAGATGAAGCCCGGCATCTTTAAAATAATGAAGAAGCCATTTGTAGGCTTCTCAGGGGTAGAAACAGCCCTAGTCCCTAAAATGTTAGAGCTCATTGCTCAAGGTGACAACCTAGCAACACAAGCTAGTGTTGAACCCACACCTCTTTTATCCTTACCACTAAAAAGACCACAAATAACCCTCACCTACCAAAGAAAATCCAAACGAACCCCTGCTCAGGCTATTGAGTCTGTGCAGGTCCCCATATACTCAACCTTACAGGAGGAAGTGGACATTAGAGATCCCACTTCCCCTGAGGAGCAAACCACTCCCATTTCTTCACCTATCAGGGCTGAGGTTCCTCATACTCACCCTGATGAGCTCACAAGCCCAACAGCCTTAAGCCTTCACTCTGAGTCTCAACACTCAAGTGAACAACCTTCAGGGGACAGTTACCATCCCCAGCCTTTAGATCTCAACCAACTAATTCCCAACCTATCCTTCCATACTGATGAAGACTTAGGATTCAGTGAGTACCATGAGTCTCTCTTCTCCTCCCCTACTCAAAGAGAGATGAGTACCTCTGACTCTCCTCAGTCTATCCCACATCAGTCACCTGTTACTGATGTGGACACTTCTGAACATGTTCAGGATGTCCATATGGAAGAGGCTCTCACTTTTGAAAGTGATTACATCATTAAGACCTCAACCATGGCAACTCAGCCCACTGGCATCTCAACTGAGATTGCTAGTGAGCAGAGGAAAACTAGCAGCCAAGAACCTCAAGCTGGTGGTGAGAGAGAGGACTTTGGTCCAATCATCTCATCCCCCAATGATTCTTCTGATGAAGAAGAGGGGAATTTGAGACTAAAGGTGCAGAAACTGTCAAAAACATGCTCCTATTTAGTCTCTAAGGTCAGTCACTTGGAATCTCAGGTGACTACCTTACAAAACAGGGTCAATGATCAGCAACTTCAGATTTCATATCTAAAGGAAAAACTAGCTGGGAGACCTTTAAGGAGAGCTCAACCAGGAACACAAGAACCTGTGGAAGTGATTGATTTATCCTCCAGCTCACCTATGCAAGTGGGTGATGCTACCAAAAAGGGGGAGAAAGTTATTGCAGCCACAGAACCTGGGAGTTCTTCACAGAGAATGGACATAGAGGACTCACCATCCTCACTTGCTGTTGTGCATTCTCAGCAACTTCCTCAAGTTCACATTAATATGGACTCTATAGAATCAATCATCAGGAGTCTTTTTGAGGAAGGTATACCAAGGGCTGTCTTATCTCCACCACAAGGAACTGCAAACTACATCATAAGGTGGAGGTATGATGCTGACAGAAGAGCCCTTATCCTTCACAGAGTTCAAGGGCAACAAGAAGTTTTTGATTTTCAAAACTTGAACTTCTATGAAAGATTGGATCTAGTCAACATGCCACTTGTCAATCCAAGCAACTCAAGACAAGCTGACAGATTGACTCAAAGAATCCAAGATAGGATCCTTGCAGAGTTCACTCTAAGAAGGAGACTTAGGCAATCAGGCAATGTCATCGGTCAACTGGATGTTGAGGTGGACCCTAAGATTAGTTTCATAGGGGAAACCTTGACTGAAGGCCCAGTGGCAGATGCTGAGACCCCTGTCTCATCATCAACAACTGCTGCAGAGGTTCAAACTCCTTCTGAGACACCTGCTGGTGAAGGTGTTTCTCAGCCTCTCTCTAGCCAGAGCATGGAAGCTACACCAAGCAATGAAGGCCAAGCCTCTATCCACCCTGAGTCACAAAGGTCTGTGGGTGACAAAGGGAAAAGGATAATGACTCCTGAGGAAATTGAGGAGGAAGAGAGAGAGAGAGAGAGAGAAAAGGAAGCTAAGGGGAGAAAGTTCCTCTGGGTCATCTAGCTTTATGCAAGCTGCAATCAGGGCTGCCCCCAGACCAAATACTCAAGATGATGAGTTGAGGGCAGTCAGGATAACTTATTTACAGACCAGGAACTATGATATTGATGAAATCATCTCCCTCCCCTTAGAAGAACTGAATGAACTGGCTGACATGGAAGTGTCAAGATAGATGAAAGAAAAAGAGGATGCAAGGCTACTTCTCCAATTCAAAGAGGAGAGGAGACAGAAAAGACTCTACAAGCATGCTGTCACTCTCTCTCCAGTTCAAGAAAGTCCTGGACAGGAAGATGTGGCTCCACAAGAACCTCAGGTAGATAAAGAAGAAGATAGGATCAAGATGATCAACTACCTGAATGCCACAGGCTTCTATCAGGCAGATGCACTTCTTCCCCTGTCCTATGACTTCATTGAGTTTGAGTACCTAAAGCAACTTGAACTTGAGCTAGTCAAAGAAAGAAAGACAACCAAAAGGAAGCTAAGGGAAAAAGCTGCAAAGTCAAGAGCCATCATTCAAAAGTGTGTAAAGAAGTCTGCTGACAGACAAAGGATGATGAGCTTCTTGAAGCTATATGGATTCTCCGGAAGGAGACTTGGCCCTATGTCTCTATCCACAATGGATGAGCATATAAGGGTGATCAAGCAGAAGATTAATAGGGGTGAACTGATTGACTTGCACTCTCTTCCAAGTCAAGTCCCACCTGAAGTGGAGGTTAAGTTTGAACAACCTGAGACACCTCAACCAGGACCTCCAGCTGAGCCTCAGCAAGCTTCATCTTCTGATCCAAGGCAGGGTCAAACTCCCTCTCCTTCTGAACCTATGAGGGAGGAACACCTAACTGAGAAAGACAAGGGTGATCAACATGGTGCTGCAGACCAGTCTTCTCAGTTAAAGTCATCAAAGAGGAAGAAGAGAATGGCTTCTAAACCAAAGTCAAAGAAGAAGAAGCCTAAGTCATCTACTTCTACACCTTAGGCTGAGTCAGATCAACCTGAGGAAGTGCATGATGAGGCAGCCCAATCAACTCCAATGCAAGTGGCACCTCTAACAACTGAGACACCCATCTTGTCCTGGACTTACTCTACCAATCCAAAAAGATGGCATGTAATCAGAGATCAAGGTGTTGAGAATGTCTACTCCTGGCAAGACATAATCAACTTACCTCTGCATGATCTCTTTGAGATGAGAAGATACTATGAAAGTCTTGATGATCCTGACCATCTAGTGAAGAAAGGAATGGTCATGATTGTACTGAAGACCACCAACATTTGAAGATCTTCTAAGTGTTTTGGTAGCATCAGCCTAGGGGGAGTTTGTAAGGATTCCTTAAGTCTGATGCAACCCAAAACATCCAATGTGTCTCTGCAACATGCACTAAGTATTGAAGTAAATAATGCTTCGGAAGTTTTACACAATACACTAGAAAAATACTCTAAGTGTAAAATCTTCCGAAGCCAAGACCAATATCTTCCGAAGCCAAACATGAAGTCTTCCGAAGCCTCAAAGACAAAGTCTTCCGAAGCTTCAACCTATGAAGACAGATTTCTTCCGAAGACTTTTAGTACACATGCTTTATCTGATGTACTATTCCATAAAGCACCTTTCCGCTACATCTCTGTAAAGTCACCAACATACATGAGTTGGTGAAAAGGTCCATGCTTTTGGTAACTGTACATTGAGGTCTTGAGTCTGTAACTTTCTACTTTATGTACTTTATCCTTTTTGTAATGTATAAGGATGTGAGCTATGGCATGTCATAGTCACAAGGTCAAAAGGCAGATATGCCTTTTGATCCTACAATTGATTTTGTTAGTGTCTAGTCAATTGTATCCAGCTGGCTTTCAAAGTATAGCCGGCTGTAGGTTGTAGTATAAGTATTTCAAGTTCTTGTATCTTTCTTTATGCTTTGTGTTGGATCATAAGAGGCTGTTGCAACCAAAGCCATATCACTTAGAAGATTTTGAGTACTACATACAAAGGACTTCCGAAGCCAAGTGTGGGACTTCCGAAGGAAGAAAGAGCTCTTCCGAAGTCTAAGTGTAAAATACACTTCCGAAGGAGAACTCCAACTTCCGAAGGTAAAGAAGCTACTTCCGAAGGTTCAAGAGTTGAAGACAAAGTTCTGAAGTCAACTTCCAAAGTATAAAGAAGTCCTTAAAGCCTCGAAAGCATAGAAGCATCTTCCGAAGTATAAGTGGCTTCGGAAGAACTTGTTCTTCCGAAGCCAGTTAACCTTCGGAAGACACTTCTATTATCCAGTAGACATAAGTATGGTCTGTCTGACAGTCCGCTGCAAATCTCTGAGATACTGCATGGCGTTTTCTCAAAAGCCATGTAGTTGACCATACTTTAATCTACTGTTTACCTTTTATGTTAAGTACAGTTGCCATCTTTAGTTGGTGACAAAAGGTAAGTCATGGACATGTCATGACTACCATATCTTAGATAATACTTTATCTAAGATACCTTAACTATAGCATTGTAGTATATGCTTTAGTCGTAGGTTTCCAGCTGGTATCAAGTATAACCGGCTGTAGGATCTAGTATATATAGTTTCTCATTGTAACTCATGTTCTATGCTTGTAAGTGTCTTGTAATCTTGAGTTGAGAAGTAATATATACAAGTACCTTGAAAATATTCCTGCTTGTTGCTTTGATTACTTATTATATTATTATCAACTCTTGTCAAAGGCATTGCTTCATCTTGTTTGAGTGATATTATAAGTGAGTTTGAGAGAAATACAAGTGTTAAGTGACAAAACCCGTTCCTGCACTTTGTAACACTTGTAAAAGAACTTGAGAAAGCAATATACTGCCTCCTTGAAACCCAACTCTCTTGTTCTGTCTCTTTACTTTACTTGTGTTCTTAGTATCATACTTGGTTAATCAAGTTCACTGTTTGATCAAAGTTTAGTTGTTCTCCTCATTGTGTTGTTGTGTTGTAATTTGTTCAAGCCCTTAAACGGTCCTGCAATCTCCAAAATACTGTCTCTGGACCATGACTTCACTTCAATGATTGGTCTTCCCAAATGTTTTGACAAGAATTTGATCATAGCTTCCAGCCTTTCCCTTTCTTTCTCATTGCAACTAGCCCATCTATTCTCAATCTCTTGAATCTCTAGCCGTCTGATCTCAGAGTCAAGTTTGGCTGTGTCAAAGCCTTGTCTGAAGAGTTGATCAATGATCTTATCCATAGATCTGCTATGTTGCTCATCAGCTTCTTTGATCAGTTCTTCTAACTTTTAATCCTCTTCAGTCTGTTCAGTACTTTTCTTTCTCTTGTAAGTTATCATCTCCTTTTCTTTCTTCTCTTTTGCTTCTTCAACTCTCTTTCTTTTGTCTTCTTTCACTGACTTAGACTCCCCCTTTTTGGTTGCATTGGGTTCAGGGGTTTGAATGTCAGAAAGTTTCTTGGAAACAGCATCATCAACTAGGTTTTGAAGATTTGAGGAAAGCCTCTCATCAATGGTTTGATGCACAATGTTAGTGATGATTGGAGTGATGAGAGGTAAGGAGGATTTAAATGCAGCAACCATTTGCTCAGAGGGGTTCTGTCTCTGAGAAATGGTGCCTGAAACAGAGGCTGGTGGCAAAGTTGTTGAGAGTGGCTCAGTGTTTGGGAGAGCTTCAAAAGAAGCTGCCATCTGTGGGTGAATTGGGGCAGATGGCCTTGATTCTTGAGACATTTTGGCAAGCAGTTCTTGTAGTCTAAAGGCTTAGTAAATATATCTGCAAGCTCATCAGCACTAGGCACAAACTTTGGATCAATCAGACATTTTTCATAACAATCCCTGATAAAATGATGTCTGATCTCAATATGTTTGGTCCTAAAATGCTGGACATGATTCTTAACAATACAAAGAGCTGAAGCACTATCCATCAATAAAGGAGTCTTAGTCTCTGTAATGTCATAATCCAATAATTGATTTTGAAGCCAGAGTACCTGAGATGTACAACTTGCAGCAGCAATATACTCTGCTTCAGCAGTGGATGTAGCAACTGAAGTTTGTTTCTTACTCTGCCAAGAAACTAAACAATTGCCTAGAAATTGGCATCCACCAGAGGTTGATTTCTGGTTAATTTACACCCTGCATAATCACTATCAGAGAAAGCAACTAATTTGCAAGAGTGCCCAGTGGAATACCAAAGTCCTAGAGATTGAGTTCCTTGCAAGTATTTAAAGATCCTTTTGACTGCAATCATATGGGATTCTATAGGTGCAGCCTGAAATCTTGCACAGACACAAGTTGCAAACATAATGTCTGGTCTAGAAGCTGTAAGGTACATCAAGGAACCAATCATACATCTGTAAAGAATTTCATCAACTGCTTTACCTTTCTGATCAACATCCAGTTGTGTGGTGCTGCACATGGGAGTAGAACAGGGCTTACAGTTTTGTAAATCAAACTTGGTCAACAAATCCTTTGTGTATTTCGACTGATGAATGAAAGTTCCATCAGCCATTTGTTTGATATGCAAACCTAGAAAGAACTGTAATTCTCCCATGGCACTCATTTCAAACTTTTGTTGCATCAACTTAGTAAAGACATCACACAACTGTGGATCAGAAGATGCAAAAATAATATCATCTACATAAATTTGAACAAGGAGCTTATGCATGCCTACTTTCTTAATGAACAAAGTTTTATCTATGGAGCCTCTAGTGAAATTATTTTGAAGAAGAAAGTTAGATAATGTTTCATACCAGGCTTTGGGAGCTTGTTTTAACCCATAAAGAGCTTTATCAAGCTTATACACCCAATCTGGATGTTTATGATCTTCAAAACCTGGTGGTTGACACACATAAACTTCTTCTTTTATTTTACCCTATAAAAATGCACTTTTGACATCCATTTGAAAAACTTTAAGATTACGGAAAGCAGCATAAGCTAAGAACAATCTGATTGCCTCCAGTCTGGCTACAGGGGCAAAGGTTTCATCATAATCAATACCTTCTTCCTGTGAAAACCCCTGTACAACCAGTCTGGCCTTGTTCTTGACAATTTGGCCTTTTTCATCAGTTTTATTCGTAAACACCCATATAGTGCCTATTGCACACTTACCTTGGGGTAGAGGAACCAGTTCCCACACTTGCTGCTTTTGAAACTGAAGAAGCTCAAGTTGCATGGCTTCAACCCATCAATTGTCTCTTAATGCAACATGATAGTTCTTTGGCTCTTGCTGACTGATGAAGAGAGCATAGAGATAGAAATTGGACAATTGACTTCTAGTTGAAACACCAGCATTGATGTCACCAATGATCTGAGACATGGGATCATTCTTCAGTTCTTGGTACTCAATAATATATGTGCAAGTGTTTGTAGGAGATGCAGCAGCAACAGAAGTTGATTCAGACTCTTGAAACCTAGAATGAGATGGCAGTTCAAATGAAGTAGAGGATTCAGAGATTTCATCAGCATTTGTTGTGGATGGAACTGCTGAAGCTACAGGAACATCAAGTGTAGTAGACATAGGCAGGTGATCACTACAACTTGCAATTATACCACCAGATGGAGATGATGGATCCTTAGAAACTGCAACAGATGGAGACTGATATGGAACATTTTGCAGTATGTCCAAATCAAATAACTCCACAGGATTTTGAGGAATTTTGTCTTTTGGAGATTCATTAAACTTGACATGCAAAGTTTCTTCCACTATCTTTGTTCTACAATTAAAAACTCTGTATGCCTTGCAAGTAGATGAATACCCAACAAAATACCCTGCATCCACCTTTGATTCAAACTTCTGAAGTGGATTCTTTATGTTAAGAATATAACAGGGACACCCAAATGCTCTAAAGAATGAAATTAGAGGGGCCAACTGATGTAATAACTCATAAGGAGTCTTCATCAACCTCTGATTTACTAACACCCTATTTTGTACATAGCAAGATGTGTTGACAGCTTCAGCCCAAAAGGTTAGTGGCAAACCAGAATCAGCCAACATTGTCCTTGCGGCTTCAATAAGGGTCCTGTTTTTTCTCTCCACCACTCCATTTTTTTCAGGAGTTCTTTGAATGCTATATTGCCTCTTGATTCCCTTAGATAAATAGAATTCATCAAGAGTGTGGTTTCTAAATTCTGTGCCATTATCACTTCTCACACACCTGACTGGAAGTGAATACTGCTTTTCCACATACAACACAAAGTAGATGATGATTTGGGCAGCCTCATCTTTTGAATGTAAGAAGAAAGTCCATACATATCTGGAATAATCATCCACAATTACCAGACAGTATTTTTTCTTTGCCATACTCATCACTCTTACTGGGCCAAAAAGATCCATATGCAGTAATTGCAAGCAGGCAGTGGACTTTGGTTCTTCTATTGGAGGGAATGATACTTTGTGTTGCTTTCCTTTTAAGCAAGCAGGACAATTGTCATCACATTTGAACTCCTTCAATGGCAGACCTCTCACTAAACCATGATGAATAAGCTGGTTCATGTTTTTAAGATTCACATGACCAAACCTTCTATGCCATAGTTCAGATACCTGAGGAGAGGCCTTAGAGAACAGACATGGATGGCCTTTTAGATCAATTTTCTTTGATAAATCTAAGGCATATACTCTTCCAATCATGTTGGCCTTCAGGAGAGTATATTCATCCAATATCTTGTCAATCATTTTCAGAACTTTGGAAGACAGAATCCGACAGTTCTGACTAGTGAAAAGTGCAACATGCCCTTTATCACACATTTGACTGACACTCAACAAGTTGTACTTGAGGTTCTCCATATGGTTAACATCATCAAACCTTATCACACCATTTGACACAAAACCTTTGCCGATGATGTAACCCTTAGCATCATTACCAAAAGAAACAAATCCCTTTTTCCTTGAGAGTAATCATGAAGAAGAGAGCTGCTCCCTGTCATATGCATAGATCCTCCACTGTCTACATACCAGATGCTTCTTTGGCATGCTGAAGAACCCTGCATTTTGCACAAGAAATTAGTTAGCCTTTGAGACCCAAACCATTTTGGTTTTGGGTCTGTTTTCATCAACAGATTTTGAACTAACTAATTTTTCATGATTGACAGTCTTTGAAGGTGGAGATGGTGCTGAAAAGGATTCCTTTGATTTTGGCTTAGTTTTCCTTTTCAGTGGTTTAATCACAGATACATCTAATTGGTTAACTCTCCCCAACAGATGTTGAACCATCATAACAAGTTGTGTCTGATTGGTTGTCAAAGCCTTCAGCTCAGCTGACACATCAGTACTTGTTTTTGATTTGTTCTTGTGACTCACCAAATCCTCCTTTTTGAAAGACACAGACTTAGTCAGAGTTTTTGATATTCCATGAGGAATATTTTCAGCTGTTTTGTGATAAACCCCTTCCTTCTTTTTAGCTTTTTGGAAAAACTTTGGGTTATCAGATTGAGATGTTTGTGGTACAAACTTGGTTTGAAATTCATCTTTCATTTTATTTATTTTCTTTTTAATTATTTTATCTTTGTTGAATTTTAAACCCTTGTTATATCAACATTCATCAGTGAGATGATTAAACAGACCACATATTTCACATGGCTTTTTCTTCATCTTTTGTTGATCAACTGCTGAAGATGATGAAACTACTGAAGATGTGTTCTTCAGTACTTTCTTCCTTTCAGTACTTATGGTAAGTACTGAAGGATTTGTAACAACTGAAGATTTGTTCTTCAGAAGTTTTCTATCAGTATTTTTGGATTTCCTGATAGACTTTTCAGCAGTTGTCAAACCATGCTTGTTTTCATTTGGTTTGAAATGCTCTTCAGGTGTTGTGACTTGCCCTACAGTACTTTGAATACTTTGTGGGACAACACCTGAATTGCTCAGTTTCTCTTTGATCATGTGTTTAGCAGCAGTGAGACCATCAGCAGATTGATTAGCTGAGGTAATAATACTGACTTCATCCTCTGATTTTGAATTATCACTTGAGGATGAGACAAATGATGATGTGGTTTGGGAATTACATTCACCTTCAGATTTTACTTCTAGCTTGGGAGTAAAATCTGTAGGAGGTATAGTATGATTATACCCAATCCCAAACTTCACATTTGAAGTTGTTTGCTTGCTGAGAAGCATTTCAAACCCTTTGCTTGAAGTTACCCAACGTTCATAATTAACTTGAGTAGCTGCAAGTGTTTCTTTGAGATTCTTATGATTCTCCAATATGACCTCTACTTTTGCCTTTTCATCAGTGATTTGGCATTTCAATTTGTAAATCTCCTCATCTTTTTCTTTTAAAACAGACTCAAACTCAGCTTTTCTTTGGGAAATCACTTTCTCTAGGTCAAGATTTTGATTAATTAAGGCTACATTTGCTTCCCTAATTGAAACAAAAGCAGCTATGCATGACTTAGAACACAACTTGGCCTTAGCCTCAAAAGATACCTGTGGTACTTATGATGATAAAGTATTTCCATCAGTAGACTCCAGGGCCATAAGAGCAAGATTTCCAAAAGGATTTTCATCACCATGTTGACCAGCACCAGTAAACAATTGTTCAGAATAACCAGAAATATCATCTAGTAAGCTGCTCCAGTCAACAACCTCAGGTGTGAAAAAGCTTTGATGTGATTGAGATTGAGATTGTTGATTTGATTGAGATGGTTGAGGATCAGGTAGGGCATGTGGTTGTTGAGCCATCGGTACAGGAACCTGACTAGAATACGGCATGTAAAAACATGGATAAGGATATGGCATTGGACCTTGAGGAACAAAAATGCAGGAGATGATTGAATTTGTGAATGATGATCAGAACTGGTAGAATGTTACCCTTTGGTTTGTGAGCTATTGCTTGGAAAAGTCACAAAGGGTGCAGATGAGTTAGATCCAGATGATCAACACTCTCTTGCAAAATGTCCAAGTCTATGGCACTTGTGACATCTCAACTTGCTCTTATCAAAACCAACTTTGGTTTTTCCAGAGAGACCAGGGAATTTTCTACCTGTCCTTTTGTAAAACTTTTGAGATCTGATATTGATTAATGTCATTTGGCTCCAAATATCCATCTCTTCCAAATCATCATCAGCAATTCCTTTCAAATCATCCATCAAAAAGCACAAATTATCAATACTAGACCCTGAATTACCATCAACACTAACAAAAGCATGATCTCTACTGTTTGAAGAGAAATCTATATGCTCATCATAAGAACTTTCTGATGCAGCATATTCTGACTCATGACCAACCAAAGCAGTATTTCCTGGTACAAAGTCATCAGTGAGCTTCCCAGATGAAGCCAGTTTCCTTTTCTGTTCTATCTTTCTTTCAAACGTTAATAGTTTCCCATGAAGTTGGGTAAGAGATAGAGTATCCAGATTTGCACTGGAGCGTAGGACAATAGTATATGTGTCCCATCTCTTAGGCAGGGATCTAAGGAATCTGTTGTTCATCTGACTGTTTGTATATTCATGTTGAACCATTTTTAGCTCAGATATCAAACAGGAAAATCGCTCAAACTGTTGAGTCAGTGACACACCCTTTCTATGAGAGAATGTCTCATATTGCTGGGCAAGGATCTCTCTATTGTTTGCTAAGACCTCATCAGTTCCTCCAAATTGTTCTTTCAGAGCAACCCAGAGATCATGAGCAGTTTCATGATGCATAAGTCCAGAGTAGATTTCATTAGGCAGTGCCATGGCCAGAATTCCATGGGCTTTAGCATCAATTTCAAACAGTTTCAGATCCTCATCTGAATATTGCTCCTTCTTCTTCGGAACCATCTCATTGGTTTCCGGATTACTCACCATAGGCTTATATGGTCCATGAACCACAGACTTCCAACAACCTGAACTGTTAACAGACAGGTGATGGAGCATTTGGCGTTGCCATATGTTATACTCACTTCTAACAAGCATCGGAGGCTTTGTTGAGGAGCCAGTATTGTGAGGATCATTGATTGATGTAGTCATTTTCACCAATTCAAATAAGTTCAATGAGGTTTTAATAAGTCTAGCCAAAAACTCAACAACACAATTTGAAACAAGTCAAATCTCAAATTAATTGACCGGAAGCAACAGAAAATCAAACTCTATAATCAATTCTTGCAAATTTGCTAATTCGATCAAACTTAGATATCAAAAGAGCAGTTTCAATGATCAATTGTTAAATCGATCAATGATTAACCAGCTCTGATACCATTTGATAGGATCGGATCTAATTTGATCAATTAGATTAGAATTTGCAGCGGAATATAACACGAATTAGACCAAATTTAAGCAAGAATAATATGAATATTCAATCACACAATGACGATTATAGAGAGAGGATTTTCTGCAAATGGAAGATTTTCATTCACGTAAATGCTTCGGTTACAAAACAATTAGGTCAACATTCCTTTTATAAAGGAATGTGACGTCAGCTGATGTCACTTGATAGCGACATCCTACTGATTTATACAAACTACTGAAAGTAAACAAATCTACTGAAGATGTCCACAACAGCTGAGGACATCTACACAAAAAGCTAAGTATAAACAACAGTTACAACTACTGAAGTTATAACATCTGAAGTGTAAGAACTTCAGATGTTTTACAATAATAAAACTACTGAAAACAAACTACTGAAAAGTAAACCATCACAACTACTGAAAAGAACTACTTCAGCTGTTGTGACAACTTCTGAGAACTTGGTCTTCAGACTTTGTCTTCAGCAAATGTCTTCAGACTTTATCTTCAGACTTTGTCTTCAGCTATTGTCTTCAGACTTTGTCTTCAGACTTTATCTTCAGACTTTGTCTTCAGCTATTGTCTTCAGACTTTGTCTTCAGACTTTGTCTTCAGACTTTGTCTTCAGCAGATGTAGATCACTTCAGTTGTTATGATGTCTGTGGGACTTAAAGGTTTTTCTGATCTGGCTCATTGGTTCTTTTGGTCCAACAGATATAGAGTCCATGCTCAACAATTGGTTGATAAAGTGAAAGAAACAATGATTTTGAATGAATCTCATGTAAGAGAACATAAATTATATCAAATCAAAATTAATTCTTTACAGAAAGATTTAGATAAACTTGTTTCAGAAAATTATAGTTTAAAAGCCCAAGTTGAGCATCTGACCACTTCCTTAACAAAATCCATGGCTTATCATGCATCAACTGAAGTGAAACTTTAGAAGTTTCAACTTTCATCTCAGCAATATGAGAAATTATTAAATTCTCATATTGAATCAAAGAACAGGTATAGGTTGGGATATAATGTTGTTGCACCTCCTATAAATGATAACTATTCACCTTTACCTGAAACAATGACAAATAACTTGTCAAATCATTTTGTGCCAAGCACCAAGTTTGAAATAAAATCTAATCAACAAGTTAATAATCATGAAACTGAGGTGAGTGAAACTGATTCTTCTGAATAAAAAAATATTAAACAAAATGACTTAGAATTTGACTTTAATGAGTGTGATGACTTGGATGATTCTGATTAACATGATTATGATCAACTAGACATTGGTAAGAATGTTGCTTTTGAAACAATCGTTCCTAAAGTTCTTGAAGAAACAAAGTTGGCATATCCTCCAAAACAAAGAAACATGTTGAAGACTATTTGCAAGAGAATAGCTCAGCTAAATGAAGGTCTTCAAGAACTCATCAGAATCAAAAACCTTCAAATGAAGAAATTGGAAAGTGTGCATCTACTGAGGAAGTACACACATCTTCCATAAAAAAGGGAAAGAAGAAACAATCAACAGATCTTCAGCAGAAGAAGAAACCTTCTTTAGTAGCAGATCTGCGGAAAACCAAACCTACTGAATCAATAGATGATATGCGGAAGGCAAAAGCAAGAATCAACAAATGGTAAATAAGAATCCTTTAATAATGTGTCAGAAAAAGGAAATGATAAATCAACTGCAAAATTGGAAAAGGATTTGAAGCCTCAAAAGCTGACGAAGAAGAAGAAAGTGATTGATTCTGACAAAGAATTAGATGAAATGTATTGCAAATGATATGATATGAAAAACCACAGTACTGGAGATTGTTACTTTAGCAGTTATTGTTCTATTAGCAATATGAACAACCACATGACATCTTATTGCTACTTCAACAAACATTGTGCAATTTATAACAAAAATAACCATTCAACTTAGGAATGTTATTTCAACAAAAAGAACAAGACAAAGAGCACAAAGCAGAAACAAGTTGATAAAGCTAAATCAGACTCTCAATCCACTGATGGTCCAGAAGATTCAAAAACAAAGAAGCAGCAACAAAAACAAAAGCCTAAACCAAAGGAGAAAACATCTACTAATGTTCAACCTTTGAATAAAAGAACAACATTTCAGTAATCCAGAACACCGCACAAAAGGGTGGATTTGGTTGAAAAAGAAACAAATGTTGATGATGCTTTCTTTGACAATTTTGAAAAGGGAACTCATGTACCTCATTCAAAATCAAAAGATAATGAAACTTTCAACAATTAGGTTCTTTATCAAAACCTAAGAAACAAACCAACAAAGATAAGGTGAATGAAGAAGAGATTGAGAAACCAGAACCTAGTTCAACATCCTCATCTCCAACAGAATCATCCTCACCTCAACCAACCCCCAATGAATCAACTGAATCTAAAACTAATGCTGAAACTTCAAAACTCATTCATGATGAAGTCATAATTTTAGACTCAGTTGGAAAACCTAAGATCATTAGAGCTACTTCATCTGTATCCTCCTTAGGATTAGATTTGTCACTCCAATCATAGTCATCTTCTTCATTCTCACCTTTCACCTTTGGATCATTATTTTCTGATCAATCTTCTCCCTGGATTTCTGCAACAAGAGATAAACTTGATGTTAAATCATTAGTAAAATGTTCAGCATATGCACTCCAATCATAACCATCTTTAATGCTGACTACTAAAGCTTTCTTGGTTTCATCAGATGATTTTGTTTCATCTTTAAGCTCAGGCATAGGAAGACTTTGATAAGGCTTTTGAAAAGTCTTCGGAGCTGGTTGAAACCTTTGATTACTAGAACTTGATTGAGCATTTCTTCCATTATTCCTTGGAGCTTTGCATTCTCTGGAGAAATGTCCATAACTGTTACAGTTAAAACACCTTGATTTTGACTTATCAAACCCAACAGTCTTGTTAGCACTTGGCTTGTACTTCCTGTTGACATATGAGTGTTTTTGTGTCCTGTAAGCAATCATCACCATCTACCAGTTTAAGTCCATCTCTTCAACATCTTCAGGATCCATTTCAAACAAATCCTACAAAACAAGGTCTAATTGAGTTAAATGGCTATCTTGATATGCTTGAAAACTAGCCATAAATGCAATGAATGCAGTTTTAGACTCTTCATCCTCTAATAGGATGTTTATCACATCTTTAACTTTGCTAGATTTAGCAGAGTTAGATGAAGAAGTCTCTATTTGAACATTAGATGTTTGAGACTAAGATTTAGGAGGAGATTGAGAATGAGACTGTGTTGTATAAGCAGGAGCACTAGTAAATGATGAATTAGTGAAAAATCCTGCTCCAATAAATAAATCTCCCTCTTCTTCTGTAATTTTCTCACTTTTTGCCATGAATGCATTTTCAATAGTGTTTGCAGGAGAAGCAACAAACTGATACTGAGACATTGATGCTGCTCTATCATTATTCCTTGAGCTTTCATCAATCTCTACTGACTCTATCTTGGCAATGAGTAGATCAAGATCCATAGGGAACATCTCAGTATGCTTTAGTAAGGTTACTGTTTGTTTCCATGATGAGGGTAAAGCATTGAGTAGTCTAAGATTTAGATCTTCAAGATCAGGCTTAATACCAGCTGTTGACATCTCAGTTGTATGTTGAACAAATCTGTTCATCATATGATTTATGGTTTCTCCACACAAATATTGAAACAATTCTAAATGCCGTTTCAACTTATGTTTCTTGAGATTTTGAATCTCCTTGCCTCCTTCACAAATGGTCTTTAAGGCTTTATACATGTGTATCCAGTTTGATATCCATCAAGCCTTGCAAGAACTTCCAGAGGTAGTCCTTTACACATCAAGGAATACACTTTGATATCATTCTTTACTCTTCTCAAATCATCTCCTTGAAGACCATCTTCAGGATAGGGTTCTTGAGAATCTTTAGTATAAACAAACCTTCTGTCAGGCCCATCAGTGATTATAGGAATGTATGGTCCTTTCTCCATAGATTTCCAAAGATCAGTGTTAATGGAATTTAAATGATGTTTTAACCTAAGAGACCAATTTTTGAAATCAGCTCTATTTTTAAGTTTTGGAACTCTATTTTCAGAATCTTCTGATTTCATCATTCTTATATTTTTGTTGTTTTTCTTAGATTTTGAATTAAGAAAAGAAATAAAAAAGTTTTTTAAAAAATTTCTTAAAAAAAAATTCTAAGTGTCAAGGGTGATACCCCAAACAGTTAATGCGCCTACGTTGAGAGACGTCTAAGGGAATGCCTTAGAAAAATTTTCCAAAACGCCCAAGTTGATTCGTCTGAACAGTAGTAAAATGCCTGAACAGTTGTAATGCGCCTACACAGTTGTAATGCGCCTCAACAGTTATCAACCATCTAAACAGTTCTAATACGCCTCAACAGAGATGATACGTCTGGACTTTTACTCTTCAACAGTAGTCAAACGTCTGAAATGAAAACGTCCAAACAGTGTTAATGCGACTAAACAGTAGTCAAACGCCTAACACTTAGACAATTTTTCAGCAAACCTCAACTCTAATGCGCCACATTCATCATGTTCATATGAATGTAACTGACTCAATCTTCTGAAATTCTTCAAAAGTTGATGAATTGGATTGAAACTTTCCAAATAGACATGTTTTATACCGATAATCATTCTTCTAACATCAATTTATTTCAATATCAACAACAAATCAATCAATTTTGTGATTTTCAGTTCGAAAAATAGTGAACTTTTCGAACACAAATTCAACAAATTATCTCGAATTTGATGAATTTAACTGCTGATTGTGGCAAAACATGTTTCTGATGATGAAACACATCTGAAATCCATAAATTTTCAATTGAATTGTCCATCAATCACAGATTCAGTGAACTTTTTGAGTTTGAAAGTTCGACAAACCTCAAAAATCACTCAACCAACAGCTCTGATACCATTTGATAGGATCAAATGTACCAATCTATGATGATGTATGAACACAATTCAAAGAAATACAAACAAATTAATCAAATTAAGGAAGATATCAACAAAATTCATAGTTTCATTAAAATCTAGCAAAGACAATTACAAAGTAAGTAAGCAGTTAAAAATCTGTTGTTCGTCACTCCTTCTAACGGCTACAAGTCTAAGCTATTTATAATGAAACACAAGGAACTAACAAAATTACAAAACTAGTCCCTATACTATTACAAATAGTAAAAAGACACATAAAGACAACATGTTAATCTTTCTAGAGAACTAACATATTTTTGCACATATGACGAACTTGTATGAATTTGTAACCTTTTGTGCCAACATGCTTTTGTATCTTTATAAACCTATGTTTCTCACCAACAATTTTGTTGACCTTTTTACTTTACATATTTCAGGTAATGATAACTAGGAACTTGGATCTTCACTTAGGAATGCTTATGGACCTAGAAACAAAATTATATTATTTTCTAGTTATGTTTTGGCTGTTTGTTTCTTTTAAACAAGTGTACCCTAAAATTATGAAATCTAATAAAGTTGTGTTGCCTTAGTTTTTCTTTATGTCATGAGCTATGTACTATATGTGTGACACCTTGCGTTTCCGCCTTGGCGGAGTGTGACAGATTGGTATCAGAGCCTTGGTTATAGAGAATTACGCTTAGAAAGACCTAGACTATAACCTAAGACTCCCCTACACTATCATAGAAATTTTAATGGTTTTATATATTTGTTTCTAACTCTACTCCTTCTCTAGCCATGTCATCCTATTCGGCCGATATCTCTGATAACATTAATGCTCATTCGACTCTACCTCCACCTACACCTATTAGAGAAACCATTAATCACCTCCCTTTCCCTAACATTGGAGAACCTACAAGCCCAATTCATTGGAGCCAAGAAAACATGAGCCCCATCCATTGGATATCACTAATGAGAACCTAACAAGAAGGAGGATCCTGAGCTACAATCCGATGCTACAAGTAAGTACAATGGGATTATCATCTCAAGTGATGAAGAAAGCAAGGAAGAAGCCCAGTCACCATTCAAGAAGAGGAAGCATGAATCAAATGGATCTTATTCTTAGGCTTCAAAGCCTAATCCTTGAAACTCTCGTCACAACCATGAGTCCAAGTAATGGGTGCTGAGAAAACATGATGGCTGGAAGAGTGGGTGTATGTTATGAAAGGTTCAGGCTAAGGAAAGACATGCCCTTACTTAAGTAGTCAAAACGACTCGCCCCCTTTCCTCGGAATCCTTTTATAGGTACACTACTTATAGGTCAATTATATTCAAAACATGCCATTATAAGGACTTGGTGTTATGATTAGTTTTATTGTTGGAAACCTAGAAAGATTAGCATTTTAGTCTTTAGATTTGTTTTGTCATAGTGTAGGGACTTATTATGTAAATATATGTTCCTTTTTGTTTCTTGTTATTAGTATAATTAGGATTGTTTGTTTAGTGCTGGTTAAGACTTTTGGAGATATTTTTCATATTCTCTCAATTGCACTTTGTAATCCTACTAATATCAATTGAAACTCTATGAATTTTTCTGATATTTTTTGTGTTGATTAAATTGTTCATATAATTGTCAATTGCTTGATAACAATTACAGATCGATCTATTTGAACCTATCAAATGGTATCAGAGCTTTCGGTTCAGTGATTTGAAGTTCAAAATCGACTTTTGAGCACTTTTGAATTACTTGAATCTGTGATTTGATCGCAATTGTTCAATTAATTGATGATTTAGTTGTGTTTCATCACTAGAAACATGAATTGAATCACAATTGAGTGAATTCACATCATCAAATCTGAATTTTTGAAAAATTTGTGTTCGAACTGTTCTTCAAAACTTGAACATTGAATTTGCAAAATTGAGAATCAAAGTGTTGTTAATTGAAAGAAATGATGCTAAAGGATTGATTATCGGTGTAATAGTGACTTGATTGAAGAGTTTTAGATCGTTTTATCAAGTTTTAAAAAGTTTGTTAAGATCAGGTTGTTACAAAGAAGATGAATTAGGCGTTTGAGGTGTTGAAATCATCTGAAAATTACCTAAGTGTTTAGTTGTATGAACACTGTTCAGACGCTTTAACACTGCTTAGGCATTTTCAGATTGATAGTTTTGATACTGTGTGAGCGTTTTAGCATTGATCAGACGTTTATGTCAGAAACCTAAGTCTCAGACGCTTTGGAACTATTCAGGCGCTTTGCAACTGTTCAGACACATCAACACTATTTAGGCGTTTTGATACTGTTCAGGCGTTTCTACACTTGAAAACCTCAGAAGTTCACTAAGGCAATCCCTTAGGCGTTTCTAAGTCAAGTTGGGCGCTTCTCAACTATTCAGGCGCATCAGATTCAGACTTTTCTTCTAACACTTAGAATATTTTTCAAAAATTAAAAATTTACAAAAATATTGTAATTTCATTTCTTCAATCAAATTTTTAAAACAACAAAAATAGTATAATTTTTTTTTAAATTTGAAACTTAAAATGGCAAAGTCTGAAGATTCGGAGACCAGAGTACCAAAGCTGAAGAACAGAGCTGACTTCAAGAATTGGTCACTCAGGCTGAAACATCACCTAAACTCAATTGATACTGACTTATGGAAATCAATTGTGAAAGGACCTCACATCCCTGTCACTTCTGATGGTCCTGATGGTTTTGTATATACTAAAGATACTCAAGAATCTTACTCAGAAGATGGATTAGTTGGGGATGATCTGAAGAAAGTGAAGAATGATGTTAAAATATAACTCTCATGTGTAAAGGGTTACCTTTGGAAGTTCTATCAAGGCTTGAGAATTACCAAACTGGGTACACCTTATATAAAGCTTTGAAAGTTATCTATGAAGGAGGAAAATAGATTCAAGATCTCAAAAGACAGAAGTTAAAAACGCAACTTGAATTATTTGAGCATATCTCTGGAGAAACTGTAAACCAAATGATAAACAGATATGTGCAACTTATCAAAGAAATGTCAACTTTACGGATTAAGAATGATCTTAAAGACCTAAATGATAGACTTTTAAATGCACTTTGATCATCTTGGAAACAAACAGTAACTTTGTTAAAACATACTGAAAAGTTTCCCATGGATCTTGATCTGTTAATTGCAAAGATTAGGTCGGTGGAAATTGATGAAAGCTCAAGAAATAATGATAGAGCTGCAACCACTTCTCAATATAAGTATGTTGCTTCTCTAGCAAATACTATAGAGAATGCTTTTCATGCTAAGGATGAAGCTACTAGAGAAGATGAGGGTGATCTATTTGTAGGAGCATGATTCTTTACTAGCACACCTGTCTACTCAACCCAGCCACAACCACAGTCTCCTCCAAAAGCTCAAATGGCTAAAACTCAAAATGAGACTCCATCTTCTAACTCTGCTAACCCTAGCAAAGTTAAAGATGCTATAAACATCCTTTTACAGGATGAAGAGTCTAAATCTGCATTTAAAGCTTTTATGGCAAGTTTTCAAGCTTATCAGGGTAGTCATTTAACTCAGGTTGATCTAGTTTTGCAGGATTTGTTTGAGATGGATCCAGATGACGTTGAAGAAATGGATCTCAACTGGCAAATGGTGATGATTGCTTACAGAACACAAAAGCACTCATATGTCAACACAAACAACAAGCCTAATGCCAATAAAACAGTTGGCTTTGACAAGTCAAAGTCAAGGTGTTTTAACTGTAACAACTATGGCCATTTTTCTAGAGATTGCAAAGCCCCAAGAACTCAAGGAGGAAATGGTCAAAGTAGCTCTTACAGTCAGAGATATCATCAACAGACTCAGAAGACATTTTAGAATCCTTATTAGAGTCTACCAATACCAGAACTGAAGGAAGAGTCTAAGACCACTGAAGAACCAAAGAAAGCACTTGTAGTCAGCATTAAGGATGGATATGACTAGAGTGCTTATGCAGAACAGTTCACTGAAGATCTTACTTCAGGTCTAGCACTTGTTGCTGAAATGGACGAAGATTGGTCTGAAGAAAATGATCCAAAAATAGAAGGAGATTCAGACGATGAGGAAGATTATGACTGGAGTGACAAATCAGATCCAAAGGAATATTCTGAAGAAGTTGCTCTTATGCCACAGTCTGAACAACCCAAGATTGTAAACTCTTCATCTGAAACTGACACTGAATCTTCAAACTCATATCCAGAAATTCCAGTGGAAGTGAGAGAGAAAATATGCACTAAAGCATGTTTTGAACAGGTTGAACATTATAGAAATTACTCGTTCAAAATATGTGACAAATTGAAGCAAGAAGAATTAATGCATAAGAAACTGAAAGATGATCACAGATTTGCTGATAAAAAAATCATGTCACTTCAAGCAAGTTGGAACAAAACTTTAAAAGAACTTGAACTTGTCAAGAAACAACTTGAAGAATTGACAATAACACTTGAACAAGAAAAATTGGCACATGCTGCAACTCAAGTTGATTTGGCTAAAGTAAAAAGCTCAAAGACTATTGTTGGAGCTGTACAAGATAGTCTATATTATCAACACAGTCAAAGTCAACAAAAGTCAACGTCACGGTCAAAGTCAACGCAAAAGTCAAACCCGACACGTTCGAGACGAAGAACCGAGACGAGACGTTGAAGATTTAGATGACTAGCAGTTTTACTGTAATAAATATATTTTGTGTAAACAAAATATATTTTATCTTGCTTTAGTCATTTTTATGTTTTATATGTAATTTCATTAAGTAGCCTAAGTCTAAGGGGTTAAATGCAATTAGTGAATATTAGTCTACACTATAAATAGGTTAATTGTCTTTAGTGTTGGGGAATGGTTGTATGACCAATTGATTGAGGGATTTACTTGTAAACAATATTATTAGCAATCAATAGAGATCAAAGGGTTTTCATTGTGTTCATCATTATTTGATTTATAATCTTAATGATTTGATTTAAGTTTGATAATCCTGGATTTAAAATTTGGTATCAGAGCCATTTTGGATCAAAGTCACTGAAGATTTGAAGATTTTTAGAGAGAGAAGTTGAGGTTTTGGTTGTTTTTGTTCAATATCATGTTTTCATCAATTTCGGATCAAATTTGAGTGTTATTGATATGGAAATGGATTGAAATTTGCGGTTCTGAAAGCTCTGTTAATCATCAGGTTTCAAATCCATTAAGATTTGGGCGTTTTCAGATTGATTTCGTGTTGAAAAAGCTTTTCAGCTTCGTCCAGCGAAATTACCAATTCATCCAGCGAAACTGCCTGTTCTTCAACGAAACTACAAGTGTTTTACACTTTGTAGTTAATTTCAGCATCTCAGCGAAAGTAGTGATCTTGAACGAAAGTTCAACAGTGCTTGTATGCATATTACAAGCGAAATTGCTGTCAAAAGTATTTTTGAATGAAAGTTCAAGCTTGTTTTGTGCGAAATTGTCGGCGATACTAAGCAGTCTAAAGCATTTGGCTAGCGCAACTGCTGCCGAAATTTCCAGCGAAACTACTGTCGGCTCAGCGAAACTAGATTTTTCTGCGAAACTACAATTTCGGCGATATTATCATTTTGTTTCAGTTTAACCCCAGTTACTAAGATTGTCTAGCGTGACATTTAAAAAATAATATTATTCCTAGGGGAGAATTATTTTACAAATTTTGGGAAAAATATTTTTGGAGGGGTTAATTGCAATAAAAAATAAAAATAAAAAAATGGCCTTTGCAGACTGTTTCAATCCTTCAAATCTGATAATTTAACAATTGCACAATGTCGGTTTGATAATTTTGCAGCTTTAAAGAATGAAAGGATGTCTGATTTTCTTGATCGTTTTCTGTTGGTGGCAAACAATCTGAAGAAGTTTGATGCCCAATTAGGAAATCATGAACAAGTTCTAAGATTGATTGATTCCCTCCCATCAGAATGGAGCTCACACGACAAGTCGATTAAACGAGATAGAGGCTTTCGGGATTACAAACTGATGGAGGTGATCAACAAACTGAAAGAGATTGAGTTGGATATCAAACGTCGTGAGTACTATGAAGAGACATATCTAACTCCAAAGATCACTTCAAACGCCAAAGAGAAACCAGAAGAGAGATCAGATTCTGGCATAAATTCCGAAGGTTTACCGAAACCTGGAACTTAAGAGGTACAAGAGGAGCTTAAGCAGACATCAATGGATAAAGGTAGAGCTGAGTTGAATGATGCAGTTTGTGATGCTGATAAGGAAGAGGAATAGAAGCAAAATACTAGAGATTGCAACTACGAGAAGGCTCTTACTGCTGAAAGAGCCATCATGGATCTTCCATACGAGACAGTTCAGGATATGTGTTCTTTTGCTTTCAAAATTCGTTTATTTGGTGTGTATAAAGCTAATAAGTTACTTTTAGATAACCAAAAGGAATTAACCACCATAAACGCAGAACTTAAAAAGAATGAAGCCAAGTGTTTCATAAAATTAAATGAAGCTTTAAAAGAAAATGATCATTTAAAACGAACTCTTCTTGAAAGAAATGTTGAAATTAATCTTTTAAACGAAAGAGTCACCTTGGCTGAATTTGAAACAAGCAAGCTTTAAATAAAGCTTGATAGATGGACCATATCCAGAATGAAACAGGAAGAGCTACTGTGTAAACAGAGGGGATCTAGGATTAAAACGGGAGTGGGTTGTGGTGACACAGAACCTGGGAGTTCTTCAGAGAGTGGACATTGAGGACTCACCATCCTCACTTGCAATTGTGCATACTTAGCAATGTCCTCAAGTTCATATTAGGACTCTATAGACTCTATCATCAGGAGTCTCTTTGAGGAAGGTATTCCAAGGGCTATGTCATTCCCACCTCAAGGAACTTCAAACTACATTATTGGGTGGAGGTATGATGTTGATAGAAGAGCCCTTATTCTTCATAGAGATCTAGGACAACAAGAAGTATTTGATTTTCAGACCTTGAACTACTATGAAGGTCTTGATCTAGTCAACATGCCACTTGTCAATCCAAGCAAATCAAGACAAGCTGACACGTTAGCACTCAGAATTCAAGACAGAATTACTGAAGAGTTCAGCCTAAGAAGAAGACAAAGGCAATCAGGTAATGTCATTGGTCAACTGGATGCTAAGGCAGACCCTGAGATTAGCTTTAAAGGGAAAACCTTGACTGAAGGCCCAGTGATAGAGCCTGAGAGCCCTGTCACATCAACTACTGCTTCAGAAATTCATTCCCTCGGTGAAACACCTGCTGGTGAAGGTGTCTCACAACCTCTCTCTGGCCAGAGCTTGGATGCAACACCAAGCAATGAAGGCCAAACCTCTATCCACCCTGAGTCACAAAGGTCTGTGGGTGACAAAGGGAAAAGGATTTTGACTCCTAAGGAAATTGAGGAGGAGGAGAGAGAGGAAGAGGAAGCTAAGGGGAGAAAGTTCCTCTCGGTCTTCAGGTTTTATGCAAGCTGCAATCAGGGCTGCCCCCAGACCAAACACTCAAGATGATGAGTTGAGGGCAGTCAGGATTACTTACCTGCAGACCAGGAACTATGACATAGATGAGATTATATCTCTCCCCTTAGAGCAAATAAATGAACTGGCTGACATGGAAGTGTTAAGAGAGATGAAAGAAAAAGAGGATGCAAGGTTACTTATCCAATTCAAAGAGGAGAAGAGACAAAAAAGACTATACAAGCATGCTCCTACTCTCTCCCCAGTTCAAGAAAGCCATGTGCAAGAGACTATGACATCTACACAAGAACCTCAGGTAGACAAAGAAACAGACAGACAAAACATGATCAACTACCTGAGTGCCACAGGTCTCTACCAGGCATCTGCACTTCTTCCCTTGTCCTTTGAGTACATTGAGTTTGAGTATCTCAAACAGCTTGAACTTCAAGTGCTCAAAGAACAAAAATGCCACAAAGAGAAAGATGAGGGAAGAGGCTGCAAAGTCAAGAGCCATTATCCAAAAGAGTATGAAGAAGTCTGCTGACAGACAAAGGATGATGAACTTCTTGAAGCTGTATGGATTCTCCGGAAGAAGACTTGACCCTATGTCTTTATCCACAATGGATGAGCATATCAGGGTAATCAAGCAGAAGATCAAGAGTGGAGAACTGATTGACTTATACTCTCCTCCAAGTCAAATCCCACCTGAAGTGGAGGTTAAGGTTGAACAACCTGAGACAACACAACCCGGACCTCTTGCTGAGCCTCAGCAAGCTTCATCTTCTGATCCATAGCAGGGTCAAACTCCCTCTCCTTCTGAGCCTGTGAGGGAGGAACACCCAACTGAGAAACATAAGCATGATCAACAAGGTGCTGCAGACCAGTCTTCTCAGTTAAAGACCTCTAAGAGGAAGAAGAGGATGGCTTTTAAACCAAAGTCTAAGAAGAAGAAGCCTGAATCATCTACCTCTACACCTCAGGCTGAGTCAGATCAACCTGAGGAAGTGCATGAAAAGGCAGCCCAATCAACTCCAATTCAAGTGGCTCCTCTTGCAGCTGAGACACCCATCTTATCCTGGACCTTCACTACTAATCCAGAGAGATGGCATATGATCAGAGATCAAGGTGTTAAGAATGTCTATACATGGCAAGACATAATCAACTTACCTCTGCATCATCTCTTTGAGATGAGAAGATATTACGAGAGTCTGAATAATCCTGACCATCTAATGAAGAAGGGTATGATCATCATTGTGCTGAAGACTACAAACATCTGAAGCTCTTCTAAATGTTTTGGTAGCATCAGCCTAGGGGGAGTTTGTAAGGATTCCTATAAGTCTGATGTAGCCAAAACATCCAAAGTCTCTCTTCAAGCATGCACTAAAGAACTGAAGTAGAAATGCTTCGGAAGTTTTACACCATGCACTAGAAACATTCTAAGTGTAAAATCTTCCGAAGCCAAGACCAATATCTTCCGAAGCCAAAAGTGAAGTCTTTCGAAGCTTCAAAGACAAAGTCTTCCGAAGCCAATTAGTCAAGAAAGATTTCTTCCGAAGACTTTTAGAGATATGCCTTTATCTGATGTACTTTACCATAAAGCTGGACCACCTTTGGCTTGACTGAGTTGGTGAAAGGTCCATGCTTTTGGTAACTGTACATTGAGGTCTTGAGTCCATGCTTTCTTCTTTATGTACTTTTATCCTTTTTGTAATATATTAGGATGTGAGCTATGGCATGTCATAGTCACGAGTCAAAAGGCAGATATGCCTTTTGACTCTACAATCGATTTTGTTTGTGTCTAGTCAATTATATCTAGCTGGCTTTCAAAGTATAGCCGGCTGTAGGTTGTAGTATAAGTATTCCATGTTCTTATATATTTCTTTATGCTTTGTAACACTTGTAATAGAACTTGAGAAAGCAATATACTGCATCCTTGAAACCCAATCTCTTGTGTTCTCTTGTTCTATCTCTTACTTATTACTTGTGTTCTTAGTATCATACTTGTGGTTAATCCAGTTTACTGTTTGATTAAGTTTGGTTAATCTCCTCTTTGTGTTGTTGTGGTGTAAGTGACCACCCTTCACCGATCCTGCAATACGTCTATCCTCCTTCTAGCACCCATTGTTACTCTCCTATGCCTCAACCTCATCCATCTAATGATTTGATTGAAGCTGCAGAAACTAATAGTTTAAATGCAGGTTTAAGCAGCGTTAATCTTAAAGAGGTTAGAGATATGCAGGATTCTCTTATAGGTTTGGGATTCCTCGGGCAGGGGTCTGATAAGATTAATGACGATTCCACCTCTGGTGTTCCAAAATTAATATCAGTTACTTCTCCAACCTTCTTCAACAAATTCAAAACAGGTAACATTCCTTGGTTTGTTCCTGTCAGGTTTGTCAAAGAAGGAACAGTTGTTGAATCGTCAGGCAATCAGAATCCTATAGTCGAAGCCGACATAATAAGAGATGTCAATTAAGATCCGTTGGAGAAAGATCTGTGTATACGAGATTGGATAAGCTCAGATGATGAATCAATCATAGAGGAGCGTGTTGGTTCCTCACAGATCATGATATCTCCTAACATTGTCAAGTCACAAAAGCTTCCAGAAGCTGAATCAAGACAAATACGGATCTCTTCTCCAATTGCAAAACAACCAAGTCAATCAGTGAAGATCTCATACATTGTTCAGCATAGCAAATGCCAAAATAAGCAAGAATTCACAACAACCTCAAAGCAATCTCCAATTCCAAATGCTTCACACGGGTCAGTCAAGCATCAAAAGTCCTCCAAGGCTTGTTTTGAGTGTGGAAAAGAAGGTCATGTGGTAAAGAAGTGCCCTCAAAGACTTGCTTCGAATGGTAAAGGCAAACCAAATTGCTTCTCCAGATGTAAGTCTACAAAGAATGTTCCAGACGGTAAAGGCAACACGGGTTGCTTCTCTGGTTCAAAAGGTAAAAAGCACACATCTTTGAATGGTTGGATGAAAAACCCTCCATCCAAACCTTTTCATGTGAAGCCGGTTTCACATGATTCAAAGATGAAAATGACCAAAGGTTCAAAACCAAATTCTTTTCCTTCCAGTCTTAAACAGAAAATGATTTCCAAATTTAATTCATTCAAATCCAAATTAATTAAACCGAAACAAATTTGGCAAATTAAAAAGAAGGATACAGTTCTCCCCAATATTTCAGCAGATTGTTTGTTGAAGCAGGTTACTTCTGCCGTTGCAAAAGGAACACCCAGGACTACGATGGCATGGGTTCCCCTTTCAAACTATTTTGTTAATGAGTGCAGGAACAATTCAGGAGGACTGTTAGTAATCCGGTTTACTGACAGAGATTTTTCCTAATTCAAATTTGAGGCGGAAAAAACAGGTTAAGGTCATGGTATTTTATTCCGCAATCTGGATTTTTATCTGCATAATCACAGTTCTCACTTCACAATCATTGCGTATTTCTTGATCATTCATTTCTTATCTTGATATAGTGTAGTTTGGAAGATCTTCTTTGGTATATTTTTATTTTTGTACAATTTTATAAAAAAATTAAAAAAAATATATAATAAAAAAATAGATTTACAAAAATAAAATTTAGGGGGAGAGTATAATAAGACTCAATAAAAATAATAAAAAGAGAACTGGGAACTTGATTCGAGATGACTAAGAAATGATTGTATATCATCTTGAAATGCTTGTTTTTGCATGACTTGAGTTTTAAAATAAGAAATGATAGTAACTGATGCTATTATCTGATTTACATCTTATATTTAATTACAAATAATAGAAAAACAAGCAGATTCTTTAATGATATGCTTGCTAGACTCAGCCTGAAGAATAAAGTAGACAACAGCATAATGATTTAAATTAAAATATATGCTTAAGGATGTCTGGATTTACGCAATCACTTTGGCCTGCACAAAAACTGAGTCCCGACAAAAATTGGATTGAGAATTGATCTTTCACCCATCATGATACAAATCATATAAGCCAAATATTTGAGCCATGTTTGGTGTATTTATGTGTCTTGTGTTTGTGCTAATCTCCTCTGCTGTACGGAAGTACTGACCTGGAGTGATGATCTCCTTTGCTGGACGATAGTACTGACCTGGAGCTCTCATCGGCACATGATTAAATGGTCATCTCCTTTGTTATACGTGAGTATAGACCTGGAGCTCTCACCATTTTGGTCTAAGTAGTGTCAAATCATCTAAACGATGAATTCATCACACGATCATTCTCCAGAAAACAAAGCTAAGCTTAAGGAATTTCAAGAGAAGAAAAGAAATATTCAATCTAATGTTGAGAGTGAAATCGAAAAGATAAACGTTGAAATATTTGAAGAAAAAGATTCAGAGAAAATAACAAATGGTCATCCAACTAGAACCAAATCTTATGAACCTCGACCAAAGAATAAAAAGTTGTTTGTTCCAAAAGGTGAATGTGTCATAGAGAAGTGTCAAACTGATCAAGGGATTGAAAAAGCTAATGAGATCAATCTCAAAATGAAAGGAAAATGTTAAGAAGAGAAATCAAACACTTCATCTTCTGATAATTCAAGCTCAAATGAATTAACTCAAAAAGATTATGAAAAAGAATCTTCTTAAGATTCAATTAAGCCACAAAACATTAAGAAGTCATCAAGAAATCAAAGAAGAAGAAAACCAACTCCAAAAGCTAAACAGTCTGAACAAAACAACAAATCAAGTCAAAATAAACCTGTAAAGTTTGTGTCAGCAGGAACCTTTGACATGAACACAATCTCTGAAACAACATCAAAATCTAAGATCAAATCTAACTCTGATCTGAAAACAGGTTCAGGTTCGAAGTCTTCCATTGTACATAAAAGATTTGAATCTAAAGAGTTAAAGAATTGTGAACATGTTAAAAGGTCAAATCCTTAATATCAAAAGACCAAACTTATACAGTCAAAACAAAGGCTTAATCAGTCTACTCCTAAAACCAAACAATGATCTAATGTGGCATCTACATCTACGGTTAAGCAAATGTTGTTTCAGAAACCACAAAAATACTGTGATATATGTGACATGTACAATCATAACACATCTGAGTGTTATTTTAACAAATATTATCACATATGTGATATGACAAATCATAACACAACTGATTGTTATTTTAACAAATACTATGTATTGTGTGATAAAAGAATTGTAACGCCCGGTTATTCTTTTAAAAGAAAGATAATAAATGAAGAATAAAAGTAGGAAATGCAATTTAACCCAAGTTGAGGGGTTAAAAGTGTCAAAAGGACAAAAAGAATAAAAGTTGGTACAAAAGCAACATGGCCGCCCACACCATGTTACTTTTCACCTTTTGCAATCGGATTAAAGAGAGAGGGAGCAGAGAACCTACAGGTTTGAAGAAGAAGAAAAAGAAGAGGCTGAATTCAAGGTAAGAATTCATGGGTTTTAAAGTGTTTATGATGGGTTTTGTCTCGGTTATGTGCTGCAGGATCGGGTTTGTCACTTAAACACTTGTATTTCTCTCAAACTCACTTATGGAAACACTCAAATCAGATGAAGTAATGTCTTTTACAAGAGTTGATAATAATATAATAAGTAGCAAAGGAACAAGCAGTGATATATTTTTCAAGGCACTTGTATATATTACTTCTCAACTCAAGATATTACAAGACTCTTACAAGCATGAAACAAGAGTTACAATGAGAAACTATATATACTAGATCCTACAGTCGGATATACTTTGATACCAGCTGGAAACCTAAGACTAAAGCATATACTACAATGCTAAAGTTAAGTATCTTAGATAAAGTATTATCTAAGATATGGTAGTCATGACATGTCCATGACTTACCTTTTGTCACCAACTAAAGATGGCAACTGTACTAACATAAAAAGGTAAACAGTGGATTAAAGTATGGTCAACTACATGGCTTTTGAGAAAACGCCATGCAGTATCTCAGAGATTTGCAGCGGATTGGCAGAGAAGCCATACTTATGTCCACTGGATAATAGGAGTGTCTTCCGAAGGTTAATTGGCTTCGGAAGAACTTGTTCTTCCGAAGCCACTTATAGTTCGGAAGAGGCTTCTATGCTTCCGAGGCTTTGAGGACTTCTTGTACTTCGGAAGTTGACTTCAGATCTTTCTCTCTAGGTCTTGATCTTCGGAAGTAGGTTCTTATGTCTTCGGAAGTTGGAGTTTTCCTTCGGAAGTGTGTTTTACACTTAGTCTTCGGAAGAGCTCCTTCTTCCTTCGGAAGTTCCATACTTAGCTTCGGAAGTCCTTTGTTTGTTGTACCAAAATCTTCTAAGTAACTTGGTTTTGGTTGCAACAGTCTTTCTAGATCCAACAAACTCCCCCTAGGCTGATGCTACCAAAACTTCACTTATTTCTGCTTCTCAAAGCCTTCAGCACCAGGGACAAAAGGTATTTGTCTGTCTCTTTGTTCTTCCCTAAAGTAGTGCTGAGAAGCTTGTACAAGTCATTGGTGGATAGGAGATCCAGTCTATTGCTTTGAATGACATGTACCCTCTGTTGTGTCCCCCTGAAGTGAGTTAGTTGACAGGAGTTATAGTCATACTCCCATCTAACTATGGACTCAAGTTCAGGACCTTCAACCATTTGTAGAAAGGCTTTGCCTTTGGTTGCTGATCATTTCCTTTCCTCCTCCTCTCTCAGTTTCAACTCCTCTTCAACCTTGCTTCTAGCAGTAAGCTCGGCCATATGAAGGCTGCCTAGATGATTTCTGATGTGGGCAGCTATATCGGAGTTTGAAGGGTTGGAGAATGGCTTCTCTGCTAACTCAGCAATGTCAAACCTGCTCAAGTGTAGTAGAGATGAGGCACTCAGCCTGTTGAGCTCTCCATTCTCTCTTTCAACAACAAAGTTGTGAGAAGAGTCTTTGAACCTCCACTGGATGATCTTCTTTCTGGGTGCAAGAGGTTGTCTTGGTACCCTGTCTCCTTTCTTTGTATCCAGTAGAGTCACCAGCTTTCTCCTTAGCTTTTTTTCTTCCTCATTCAACGTGTCTTAATTGAGGCCAAGGAGCTTTGCAGCTTGGTCCAAAGTTCCTCTGGGCAGATCAAGAAATTGATCTCTTGTGATGGAACTTGAGGATCCGTCAACATAAGTCAAGTTGACTGAATCCTCCTCACAGGAGATGTCGCTCAGTGTAGTGCAGTTTATGAGCTTTGTCTTGATTGCTTTGAATTCTTCCATGGAGAGATGTTTAGAAGGCTGAGGGGATGGTTTGATGGGTTGATGGGTAGGTTGAGGTGTTTGGGTTCTGGCTAAGGTTTTGGGTTGGAGGATAGGTAGTTTGGGTGGTTGAAGTGAAGAGGTTGGTAGGTGTGATGGTGTAGGTTCTAGGGTGAATGGTTCAGAAGTTGGTTCGGTTTTGATTGGGAAGGGAAAGGGTATAGGTTCAGGTTGAGGTTGGGTTTAGAGTTTTGGTTGAGTGGTTGCTTTGAAGGTCATCCCCTGTCCCCTTCTATACATCTCTTTCCTCTTCCCCGCGTGAATGTCAGCCTTGATGTCACTAACATGTCGCTGGAGAGTCTTTTCCGACATGGGACCCACCTGCCTGCCAGAGAAGCCATGAGCTTTGAGATAACTCTTCATCCAGACCTTCTCACCTGTCTTCTTGGCAGCAGTCAGTCCAGCTTCCTCTTCCTTCTTCTTCTTTTGCAAAAGCTTCTCCCTTGCAGCTCTGTTTCTCTCTTTCTCCATTTGATCTTGCTCTTTGTTAAAGAGCCACAAGATCGTATCATTGTTCTGTGGAGACAACTCTTCTTGAGAGAAACCTCTGGAGAGTAGGAAGGTTATCCTTTCCCTCCTGAGCTGCAGATCAGCTTCTCTTTCCTTTCTCTCCCTTTCCTCTTCTAAGGCCAACCTTGCAGCTTTTTCTTTTTGTTGTTTTAGCAGCAAGGTTGCCTTTTCCAGCTCTATTAACTCCTCTAATGGTAGCAGGAGTACATTTTCAGTTGTAGCCCCTAGACCAACAAGTCTATCTATGACCTCTACTCTTCTTCGGTTGTTGACTGCCTCCTGGTTGGCTGCAGCTGCTTTGGTACTTGCAGCTAATAGTTTCCCAGTTGGAAGCCTACCTTTTCTTTTAAGCTTCTCCAACCTTTCTTCCTCCTGAAGCTCTTCCGAAGTCATATTCCTCTTTCTTTTGATGTCTTCGGAAGTACTAGACTTTGGGGGTTCTTGGATGGAAGATCCAGGTTGGGTAGTAGAGATGGGAGCTGGAGTCAATGCAGATGTCAGAGCTATTGGTTGGGTCAGAAAATCCTCCCTATTAACCTCAGATGCAAGTTCTAGAATTGCATCTGTGACTATTAGATCATCGGATAATGAGAATAGTCCTTCCGCAGCAGCAATCTCAGCTTTGGAAGTTTGAGTTTGTTCTTCCGAGGCTTTGAATTGTGCTTCGAAAGTCTGTGAAAATACACTTTCTGTCCCAACTGTTTCAGTTGCTGGGCCATTAGTTCTTTTTCCCTTCGAAGTTAATCTCAGGTTCCACTTGGACCTTAGGTTGACCAACTTCCTCGATAGTGGTAGAAGGTGCATTCAACCTCTAAAGCGCTTGAGCTTCGAAGTAGATCACAGACATGTCAGGGCTGGGCTGTTCTATGAGGGATTCCAATAGGAACTTGTTAAAGAACCTATTAAGATCCTGGAGCATCCTTTAATCCACTTGAAAAACAACTGGAGGAGGCTCAGGGAAAATAGCAGCTTGTTGCACAGGATATCTTGAGCTCAAAGAAGTGAGAGCTTGACTTTGGGTTTCCTCCTGTCTTTGACTTTGTCTTTGAACACTCTCCCCCTTTTTGGTAGCATCATCCTGAGAGCTTGATGAACTAGAGGAAGAGGTCAAGGAGACCTGAATTGGTACATGCCTAACAGACCTCTCAATCTGTTTCTTAGCTAGTTTGGCCTTGAGAGTTTCAATCTCAAGTTGCTGAGTGGCAGACCTATCCTCTAAAGTCCTAACCTTTGATTCAAGGTTTGAGACTTTAGAAAGTAGGTCTTGAATGGTTAGTTGCATACTTCCCTCATCTTCTTTTGAAGAATCATGGGGAGATGAGGTAACATACCTGGTATGTTCATCCTCACCACCAGATGTGGTTTCTTGGCGCCCTGGTTTCCCTTGCACAATGATGTTTCTTTCAGAGTCATCAAAGGGCATGGTTGTCGTAGATTCAGTCTCAGTTTCGTTACCGCTGTCCTGAGGATCCATTGAGGCTCCTTCAGTAGTGGCAGCTGAATCTACATGAATCCCCTCCACATCAGTGGTACTCACCTCAGTAAGGCTTTGCTGATGGGGGCTAGAGATAAAGGGTCTCTCTAGGCTCTGTTGATCCTTGAGAGGGTGTTGTGGATCAACTTCATTGCCTTTAAGAGACATAATCTCTTCACCAGCTCCAGTCAAAAGGTCAGTAAAGGATAGGGAATTGAAGCCTAATGACCCGGGACTTTGATCAATGTCTAGAGGCATTGAGCTGTCCCTTTTTGGTTGCTCAGGGGAGTATAGAGACTCTCCCTGAGGGCTATCAGCTTGGCTTTCGGGCTCATGGGTCTGAGACTGAGGAGACGTAAGACCCATATTGAGGTCAATTGTGAAGGATGGTTGGACCTCAGGCTGAGTGGGAGCCCTTTGTTCCACTCTAGCCTTTTTGGATTGAAAAGGAGGGGCTTGTTCAATCAGAGTAGATTGAACAAGGGTTCGTTTGGGACGTCTCTGATAGGTAAATGTAATGACTGGAGAAGGTTGATTTGGCAGGTTGAGGGTAGTTGCTGGTGTAGGTTCATCACCTGTGGGGTTAACAGGGATGTCACCAGGAGCCATTGGCTCAATCATACCTGGAAGTAGTGCAGTATCTCTTCCAGTGAAGTTGGTAGACACTCTCTTCAAGGTCTTGAAGATGGTCGGCGGCCTCATTTGAGGAGCAGTCAGAGCAGCTGCACAAACAAGCTTGCCCTGGTCCAGCTCACAGTTGATTATGTGCTGGAGAAACCGGGGATACATGAAGAATGTGTCCCTTTGAAGATTTCCCATTAGGTTAGTCAGCATAAACCTTGAATAGTTGAAGCGGAGGCTTTGTACCAACCCATGAACTAAGCACCCAAGTTCATATGGGATTTGATCCCATCCCCCAGATTTATTAGACAGGCAGTGAAGAACCACATGCAACAGGAACTTCCATTTGTAGGAGAAGTTGAATTTGTAAATAGTTGACCTGCTGACATCTCCACCATATCCCATTCAGAGATAAGAATTGTCCAAATCTGTATTGGGGAATTCCGTTGGAGCGCCCTCATCATGAAGCTCGAGATGCTCCCTGATGATCTGTTCAGAGATGACCAACTCCTGGCCACAAATGCTCGACCTTATAACACGAACCCCATTTAGGGTTTCAATCCGACCATTTGCCCAAAATTCAGACATTTGGTTTGAATAAATTGTGGGGTTTACGGTCAGAGCAGTGTAGTATGAGGATTGGGTCAGAAAAGAAATGATATCTGAGAAGTCAACATCCCTTGAAGAATCAAGGAGTGCGACCTGGTTGTGCTGAGGGTTTAGTGCCATTGAAGAAGATGACTGAAAGATAGTTAGGAATAAGGTAAATTGGAGAAGAAGAAAGCTTTTAGGGCAGTAATTTGGGTAAAAGGATGTAAGTGATTAATCGGAAGTATTTAAATGGGTGAAATGGTGGTTTAAAGGGGGTTTTGGATAAGATGATGTGAGGTTTCAGTGGATGATGTGACATGGGCGGTAAGGTTAGACCATTTAAATAATCCGACATCATTAACAAAATCTTTACTTTTTACAGTGTGGGGCCCAAAAGATTTCCGTTACACAGTAAAATCTTTCTTCCGAGTATAAAACATTTCCGAAGGTAATATTCTTCCGAAGGCAAATTTACTTCCGAAGGTAAATTGAATATTTCCGAGAGTATATGTTGCTTGTCAGGTGAAGTGTGTTAAATGCTTCGGAAGTAGATCTGATATGAAATCAATCGCTTCTTCCGAGACTTAACACTCTTTTGAGGAGAAAATTATCATGGGAGAAATTTGCTTCGGAAGATATGCAAGATAGCTTCCGAGGGTTAATTTCTCTTCGGAAGAATTCATACTTAGATAAAATTTAGAAAAAGATCTTTTGTAACAGGGCTTAGATTATTTTGACATGAGACTTTACACATTAAAAGGTTTTCAAATGAGATTAACTAATCAATGTTTATCATCCCAATAGCTGTAATGAGATAGTTAAATCTTTGTTCATCAAAGGCTTTGGTGAACAAATCAGCATATTGTTCATTTGAATCAACTTTGATTAGTTTGATAAGATTTTTCTCATGAATATCTCTAATGAAATGATACCTGATATCAATGTGCTTTGTCTTGGAGTGCTTCACTGGATTTTCAGTAATGGATATAGCACTAATGTTGTCAATGTGGATATGAGTGCTCATGAAGTTGAATCCATAGTCTATCATTTGGTTTTGAATCCACAGCAGCTGAGCACAGCAACTAGTAGCATCAATATATTCAGCTTCAGTTGTTGATGTAGAGACACAAGATGCTTCTTGCATTGCCATGAGATGATCCTTCCACCAAGAAATTGACATCCACCTGATGTTGATTTCTTGTTGATGTTACAGCCACCATAATCGCTGTCAGAGTAACCATAGAGATTAAAATCACTATTTCTAGGATACCAGAGACCTAGTTTAGGTGCTCCTTTGAGGTATATGAGAATTCTCTTGGCAGCAATTAGGTGAGACACCTTTGGAGCAGCCTGATATCTTGCACAAATGCAAGTTGCAAACATGATATCAACTCTACTTGTTGTGAGATACATCAGATAACCAATAATTGCTGTGTACTGATGTTGATCAGTATCCTCCCCCTCAGAATCAGGGCAGAGATTGTGGTTTCTGGGTATAGGTGTCTTTGCTGCTTTACAATCCTTCATATCAAATCGCTCTAAGATATCATTGACATACTTAGATTGATTGATGAAGAACCCTTCCTTCAATTGCTTTACCTGAATTCCAAGGAAAAAGTCCATTTTTCCCATTGAACTCATCTCGAACTTCTTCTTCATAATGCTCTCAAAGTCTTTGCACATTTGGTCATTTGAGGAACCAAATATGATATCATCAACATAGACTTGAACGAGCAAGATGTCTTTCCCAGACTTTCTTATGAAAAGAGTCTTATCAATGGTACCTCTAGTGTAACCATTCTTCAGGAGAAATTGAGACAATGTCTTATACCACAGCCTAGGTGCTTGGTGCAACCCATATAAAGCTTTATCCAACTTGAACACATAGTTTGGATGTTGTGGGTCTTCAAATCCTGTAGGTTGGCATACATATACTTCCCTATCTATATCCCCATAAGAAAAGCACATGTGACATCTAGCTGGTAGACAGTGAAATTCTTGGATGCAGCATAAGCAAGGAAGATCCTAACTGCCTCAAGTCTTGCAACAGGTGCAAAGACATCAGTATAATCGATTCCCTCCTCTTGAGTGTATCCTTGAACCACCAGTCTTGCCTTGTTCTTGATAATCAAGCCTCTATCATCTCTTTTGTTTCTGAATACCCATTTAGTGCCTATAGGTACTTGACCAGATGGTAGCGGACATAGGTTCCAAACCTTTTGTCTTTTGAATTGAAGCAGCTCCTTTTGCATTGATTCAACCCAGCTACTATCTTTCAAGGCATCTTGCACCTTCTTGGGTTCCATTTGGGATAAAAAGCATGAGTACAACATTCCCATTATGAGTTTTTCCTCTTGTTCTCACACCTTCAGAGACTTCCCCTATGATGTTTTCAGCTGGATGAGTGTTATGAATCTTGATTTAGGAATCACCTCCAGTTGTAAAGATAAGTCCAAGTTGGACATATTTTGCTCAGGAGTTTGAATACTTGGTCCAGCTGTTGTTTCAAACTCATTCAATGAGGACTGATTGAATGAAAGAGAAACATCATCATTTCTTTGTTGTGAAACATCATTAACAGTTGCCTGTTCCTTCAAGATGATGCTTTCATTAGTTTGGTGTTGTGCAGGGTCACCTGAAGAGATTTGAAAATCAGCAGGTGAATCCCTTGTTGAAGTACCACTATCTCTTGAAATTGTTATACTGTTAGATCTTTCAATAGTGGGAACTTGATTTGCTGCAACTCTTGGAGAACTTGGAATAGGTCTGGGAAGCTCCAACAACTGATCTTCATCAGAATCACTTTGAACACCTGTTCCAGCTGAAACATTCTCACAAGATGGTTTAGAATAGTTTGAAAACAATTCTAAATCAAAGATATGATCAGGGCCATTCCCCCTAACACAAGGAGTGTGCTCATTAACTACAATGTTGGAAGATTCCTCAAATTATTGGTTTTTAATATTATAAACTCTATAGGCTTTAGAGTAGGAGGAATATCCAACAAAGATAGCATCATCTGACTTTTCAGCAAATTTTGCCAAATTGTCTTGTGTGTTAAGTACGGTACACCTGCTTCCAAAGGACCTTAGAAAGCCAATGAACAGTGGCCTCTTGTTCCATAACTCATAAGGGGTTTTTCCATGTGGCTTTACTACAAGAACTCTGTTCTGCACATAGCATGCAATGCTGACTGCCTCTGCCCAGAATGTTAGAGGCAGCTTTGAATCAGCTATCATAGTCCGAGCAGCCTCAATAAGTGTCCTATTTCTCCTCTCAGCAACACCATTTTGTTGAGGAGTTCTAGGAGCACTATATTGTCTAGCAATCCCTTTTGAGTTACAAAATGAGTCAAGAACTAGGTTCTTAAACTCAGTCCCTTGATCACTTCTAATTATTTTAACCTTGTGATCAACTTGATTTTCTATTTTAAGAATAAAAGATTTTAAAGTTTCAGTAGTTTCATCTTTGGTTCTTAAAAAGAATACCCATGTAAATCTAGTAAAATCATCAATAATCACAAGGCAATATGATTTCCTTCCAATGCTCATTATACTTGTGGGACCAAATAGATCCATGTGCAATAAGTGTAATGGAGTGGTGATAGAGTTAACAACTTTGGATTTATGAGAAGACCTGTGTTGTTTCCCTTTCAGGCAAGCAACACAGTTATCTTTGCAGAAAAATTCCTTTTTAGGCAAACCATGTACCAAGTTATTTTTAGCCAATTTATTCATTGTCTTAAAATTGACATGACACATTCGTTTATGCCATAGTGTTGACTCATCACCATCAGCTTTAGAAAGAAAGCATGATACTTCTCCCATTGGGGAAACATTGTTCATATCTAGCTTGTACATATCCCCTTTCCTGGGAGATCTATGAAGCACCAATTCCTGAGGAATTGTCATCCCGGGTTTGAGGATAATGCACTCATGTTCTGTGAAAAGCATTTGATGCTTTTGATCACTAAATTAAGAAACACTTAACAGATTGTGTTCAAGCTGTTTGACAAAATTAAGTTTGTCAACTTTTAACTTTCCATTGGATATACTTCCTCTGCCAGAAATATATCCTCCGGCCTCACCTACAAAATGGACAGGACCTCCATCATAATGTTGAAATTGTTGAAGGAGAGATCTGTTCCCTGTCATGTGCCGGAGCATCCACTATCTACAATCCAAATGTTCTTATTCTTGTCATATGGATGTCCCTGCACATAAGGTGAGATAATTAGTTTTGATTGGAAACCCAAGCCTTATTGGTCTTGGGTTCTTCCAATGATAATGACATAATTGAACCAAAGTTTATGCATGGGGGTTCAATGGATGTTTTTGAAGTAGAGGTTTGGGCTACAGCATCTTCCTTGATCTTCCATTCCATCCCTTGGTTGATCATAGAGGATAAACTTGTTGAAGCTTTTGTAGCTTGGCATTCTTCCGAAGCTTCTTTCGTTTCGGAAGAAACCTTCACCACCTTTTCTTCCGAAGTAGTCTTCTTCTGGGATGGTTTCAAGGCAACTCTTTAGCTTTTCTGAGTCTTTACAGCTTTAGCTTCTGAAGCCTTTTTCTTTTCGGAAGAAGAATTTTCTTCCGAGAGAAGCCTTGCTTCGGAAACAAGCTTTCCCTTTTTCATCACTTGAACCATTTGATATGGTCCAAATGATAAACCTTCCCTGACTCCTTCTCTTTTAACATTATTTGCATAATGTGTGCTAGCAGGATTGTAGTGACAATCTTTAGCCATGTGGTTTTGCAGACCACACATTATGCATGCAATGTTAACTTTCTGGGAATGAGAGGATTGCTGTTTCTTGTTCTTTTTCTCTTTATCAGCAACCTTTCCTTTTAATTTCTGATCCTTTGGTAGGATAGGAGTACTGGTACTGCACTCCTTTCCTGAATCAGAATTTCCAACCATCTGGAATCCAGCTAAGATGAATACACCCTTTTGCTTTGGGTCTATCTTTAGCTTGGACTCAACCACTTTCTTAGCAGTTTTTCTGGCTGCCTTAGCTCTGCTTCTTCTGGCTTTGGTGGTCAGGGTTTGATCATCATTGGCTGGGGAGGGCATAATTACCTGTTCCTTCCCTGTGATGGTCTCCATAGTTGCATCATTCTTTGACTCATGAGAAGGTGGGTCAGCAGATGGAACCTCTTGCTCTTCAGTACCACACCTTGGTTGTCTTATAGACTCATAAGAATGTGGTGGAGCAATTTCATTAGTTCCAACCCACCTTTGTTTTGATAACAAAGTTTTGAGTGAGAGGATGATGCAAGAATGGCTTGGAAGTTTTGCTCGGAAATAGCATACTTCCTGGCTTGAGCCTCAGCAGTGACAAGCTGGGCTTGAGCCTCAGTCAATTTGGATATTAAATCCTTGATTTGAGTCTTGTAGTTTGTATGTTCATGTTTTAAGAGGGACACAGTTTTCTCTAACTCCTCAATTTTTCTTTGGTAGTCAGATTCAGCCCTTTTAAAGTCAGATTTTAAAACATTTAAAGACTCAATATCAGATTTAATTTCCATATTGTAGTCCTGATACAGTTTAACCTTAGCAATACAGGCAGGAGTACAGAGATGTTCATATACCTTGTTTTCATCTGTTCCGGCCATGAGTGCTTGAGCAGGAGTCACATCCTGAACATGAAGCTCCAGTCAACTTCTTGAGCCATTGCAGCAGTCTCTGTTGACTTTCCGGTGGGCTTTGGTGTAGAGGGATGTGTGGAGGCCTGTGGGGTTCCCGGGTTGGACTTGGGAGCCTTGCATTCCCTTGCAAAATGACCAAGTTGGTTACAGTTGTAACATTTGGCCTTGCTTTTGTCAAACCCAAATTTGCTGTTGATTGGGTTCTGAGGGAATTGCCTTCCAGTTCCCTTAAAGAACTTCTTTGCTCTGTAGGTTAGAAGAGCCATTTGTTGGACTATGTCCACGTACTCCACATCATCCGGGCTAAAACACTCTAGATCATCAAAGCAGTATTGATAATCATTTGAGTGTCCACTTCCTGAGACAAATGCACAGCTGTCCTGAAAGGAGCTTTGCTGAGCTTGTTGAGACCTTGGACCATTAAAGCGTTGCTAGCAGGAAGACTCAAGGGTCTGCTTGTCTGATGACCCCTCTTGCTTTCCATTTCCAAACGGTATCCATCAAGGATCCCATAGAGTTCGGTCATGGTGAGTGTATTCAGATTCTCTGTTCTCTTGATAGAGACACAGTAGAATGTCCACTCATTGGGTAGAGCACTCATAAACTTTCTAGTAAGGTCTCTGAGTTCATGAGTGATTCCCACAGATTGAAGGGAAGAAATGAGATCCATGTACCTGAAATATTGCTGGCTAAGAGTCTCTCCAGCAACATAGGTGAAGTTCTCAAACTGCTGCTTCAGTGAGTCCTTCTTGGAGTCATTTGAGCTTGAGTACATTTGAGCAAGAGCATCAAAGAGTTCTTTGGCAGACTTACAATGCTCAAACCCCACCATGATAGAGTTTGGGATTGCAGTCATAAGAACAGTCATAGCATTGCTGTCTATGTCAAGCTTCTTCCTGTCTTCATCAGAATAATCTTCAACGGCTTTCTCAATCATGGCACCATTTCCACCAGCTACTTTTGGCTTATACGGGCCATTGACAATGGATTGCCACATCTTGCTGTCTTGATACCTGATGAAACCTTCCATTCTTCTACTCCAAGACCTGAAGTTTTCAGGGGTGATGATGGGAGCTTTTGTCATCGTCCCCATCTCTACTTCAGATTTGTTGAGGGCCATTTTGAGTGAGGTATAAGGAAGAGTGAAGAAAACTGGTTGATTAGGATGGTAAGATCTCACAATCAAGAGCCTAAAAAGCTCTGATACCAATTGCAGGATCGGGTTTGTCACTTAAACACTTGTACTTCTCTCAAACTCACTTATGGAAACACTCAAATCAGATGAAGTAATGTCTTTTACAAGAGTTGATAATAATATAATAAGTAGCAAAGGAACAAGCAGAAATATATTTTTCAAGGCACTTGTATATATTACTTCTCAACTCAAGATATTACAAGACTCTTACAAGCATGAAACAAGAGTTACAATGAGAAACTATATATACTAGATCCTACAGCCGGATATACTTTGATACCAGCTGGAAACCTAAGACTAAAGCATATACTACAATGCTAAAGTTAAGGTATCTTAGATAAAGTATTATCTAAGATATGGTAGTCATGACATGTCCATGACTTACCTTTTGTCACCAACTAAAGATGGCAACTGTACTAACATAAAAAGCTAAACAGTGGATTAAAGTATGGTCAACTACATGACTTTTGAGAAAACGCCATGCAGTATATCAGAGATTTGCAGCGGAGTGTCAGAGAGGCCATACTTATGTCCACTGGATAATAGGAGTGTCTTCCGAAGGTTAATTGGCTTCGGAAGAACAAGTTCTTCCGAAGCCACTTATACTTCGGAAGAGGCTTCTATGCTTCCGAGGCTTTGAGGACTTCTTGTACTTCGGAAGTTGACTTCAGATCTTTCTCTCTAAGTCTTGATCTTTGGAAGTAGGTTCTTTGTCTTCGGAAGTTGGAGTTTTCCTTCGGAAGTGTGTTTTACACTTAGTCTTCGGAAGAGCTCCTTCTTCATTCGGAAGTTCCATACTTGGCTTCGGAAGTCCTTTGTTTGTTGTACCAAAATCTTCTAAGTGACTTGGTTTTGGTTGCAACAGCCTTTCTAGATCCAACAATCACTATCTTCATCTTCATCCTCATCCTCATCCTCATCATCGCATCACCATCGTCATCACCATCTCTTCCCTTTATCTTTAAGGCACATCTTTAGTTCCTTTGAGCTTGAGCATGATAGTCTTTTTGGCGTCCTCCACTCCTCAATCTTCTTTGCTGATATGACTTATATGCTCCTGAGTTGTGCAATCTCTGGCTCTGAGCAGCCATTTGCTGTGCCTGCTGCTCATCAGCTGAGCCTGCTGAGAAATCTGCTGAGATCGTGCAGCTGTAAGATCTATCAACTGACGAATCTGAGCTGTCTCTCGTCATCGGCTGCCAGCAGCCTCACACCATATGGTTCAGTGCTGAGAGCTGTTCCTCTACCCCACTGAAGGTACGGTGATCCAGATATGGGGGGATGTGATGATGGCCCGGCTTGGTGGCTAGTGGTGGTGGTGGTAGTGGTGAAGATTGGGTTAGGTCTAGATGATAGTGGTGTGGATTGGGTGGTAGATGGGATATATGTAGTGGTGGGTGGTGTGGTGACAGTGGTAGAGGGTGTGTTATTGGTGGTGGTAGCTGTGGTGGTGGCTGTGGTGGTGATCAGGGAAATCTTCTTCTCTTGCTCTTCATGCCATGAGGTTGAGCCATCCTCTTTTTCCTAGTTCCCTTTGAGGAGGATGCTCCCCCTTGGCTGCTGGGTGGGTCCGGAGTATATGATGGATCTGTATCAGCAACTGCAGCATCCCCGGACTCCCCATGGCGTCCACCGACCTCCCTAATACCTCTCTCAGTGGCAACCACCTTGCTGCCCACTGTTCGCACTAGAGGTTCTTCATCTGACTCCTCCTCCTCTTCCATTTGGAAGTCAGGGTGAATAGGAGCTGATTCGGGGCCACCCTGAACATCCCCTCCCTGATCAGCATCATGATCATCGTCGTCGGAGTCATCGGAGGGTAGAGCAATCTGCTCAACGTCCGAGTCACTGTCATCGTGGCGCCACTTCCTCCGAGCTGGCGCCACATAATTCTCACGGGCCAGATGCCCAAACAGTCTCCTGACAGGGGGTTTCACCTGCTTCCCCCTGTACACCTTCATCCTGCCTAAGGTGGTATCATCCTTCACCTCAAGCACCACGACATCTTCCTTCTCCTTCGGCAAGGAATGGAGCTTCTGGTCAATAATCATCTGCATGAATCGAGGGTACATGCAGAAGCCTCCTTCCTTTCCCCTAAATGTTCTCCATCAAGTAGGTGAAGATCATCCTGGAGAAGCTGAACGGATGGTTCAGCACCAACGCTGCATATGCGTTCTAGATCTGATCAGACAGCTCATCAAATCCTCCTTTCCTGGACGCTATGCACTTCAGCAGCACATGAGCCAGGTACTTGAACTGGGGGAACATGTTGCTCTTGTTGAGCACTCCTACGTTGATGTCCCCAGAGTACTTAGCTCGTAAGAAACATCCTCTGACAGTAAGGGGGTGTAGTCTAGTGGGACAGTCAGCATCGTCCCCAAACTGCAGCACAATCCTGAGATCCTCCTCTGTGATCTCAATGGCCTCTCCAAAAATTGTACTCATGATACAATGAGGCTCAGAAGATCTGTCAACGACTGCACCTTCCCAGAAGGCCTGCTGAGAGCGATACGGTGTACATGGAGCAGATATAGCATGAGCAATCCTCGATCTCCTCAGAAATATGATAATGCCAGAAAAGTCTGAAGCATTTCTGGATGTCAGATCCAGATGAGCACAAATGTTGTGCTTAGTACTCATGGTCCAGCGACTCGCCATCTGTTACACAATGAATATAAACATTAGTATCCATTGGCTAAAAATATCTTGAATCACTTGGACTTGAAAATATTCTTTTCTGTCATGCAAATGAGGTTGTGCGACTGAGATCAAGTCATGCGAATGTGCAATGCGACTGAGATCCAGTCGTGCGAATGACCCCATACGTACGACTGAGTGTGCGACTAGACTCATACATATGTAAACTCATGTGTTTACACCAGTCGTGCGACTGAACTCATAAGCATGGTTCAGTCGTGCGGTTTAGTTATTCGCACACCTCAGTCGTGCGACTGAAGTTCATCAACCTGTCCAATCGCATGACTTTCTGACTGTTCAATTCAAATTCAATTTTCACCAATTTTTAAGTTTAGACGTCGTGTTCTAGTTCATTAGACTCGCAATCCTTTAATTTATCACCTAACAACTTTGATTTCATTAGTTTACTTAGTTTCGTTAGGTGATTTGTCCAAACATGTTTCGGTTTTTCGAATGGGTCCGATGTTCCAGATTTGGTCTCAAATTGAATGAAGAACTGATGGATTTTCACCGCAATATACCTGTAGAATCAGTGCAGAGAGTCAGTACACAACAATCAAGGATTTTTAGTGATCAAACGAAAATTGGGCAGAGTAACGCTAAGTCATGTGAATTAGGGCAAATTTTGGGAGGATGAGTCTCTGCGACCAACTCCCCCTCTATTTATACTAAACCTGAATTCAATCGTACGACTGGGCTCATACGCTCATTTCATTCAGGCGAATGGGCCTCAGTCGTGCGATTGGTTCAGTCGCCCCCCTTCAGTCGTCCGACTGGAGTTCAGTCGTGCGACTTATTCATTCGCTCGCTCTTAATCGTCCGACTGGGTCATTCATATAGGCCATTCGGTTGAATGGTCCATACTCATGTCCATTCGGCTATAGAAGGCATGAGTGTGGTCCATTCGTACGATTGGCCCAAACTCATGGTCCAGTCGTGCGACTGGTCATACTTATGAAAGTTTATGCATTTCTTACCATTTGACATTTAAACCCTTTTAAACTGTAGAATTAACATTATAAGCATTTGATCATCTCAGACATGATCATTTTAACTTGAAAAACTGTTGATCACCTCAGACGTGATCCTTTTACACACTTTGTCACCTCAGACGTGACCCATTTATCTTTTGAAAACACATGTGGTCACCTCAGACATGACCCTTTTAGGTGGTTTACTCCCTTACTGAGTTCCATGATGTAGTCCGATATCAAACAAACTGAATTGACTAAATAAATAGAAAATTAAACTGAAGTACAAAAATTAGGCTTGTTTTTGACTTTTTGTGAGGTGTAAATCCTAAGATAGAAATCTACTGGATTCGGTTCCGGAATAGGCAGCTTCAATTTAGTTTGACCATAATTGGACCAATTCAATTTTGGAATCATACAGGCAAGTCAAATCATTTGGGACATGTTATCAAAACCTTTTGATGCTCACTTCTTGGTGTTCATCCAGAGTCGTTAGCAAATTTAGGAAATCATACTGGTACTATTAGATTCCCACATTGATTTGGACTTTCAAGAATTGTAGCCACGATGATTGTCAGTATATTTTCCTCTTAAATCCATACACAGACTTTTGACACGGACTGGTGACAGTTTAAAGTTTAATTATTTCAACCAACATTTGTGGATCCCACGTTATGTGGTAATCAACATTCCTCAGGAGCTTTTGAGCGGTCTACGGGTATTTTGACAAGAAGAGACTATTCTTAGAGCTTTCAAAGAGAAGCCAATCCTCAGGTCAGTGCCATCGCACAACAGAGAGGCGGCAAACAACAATGAATTCTAGAATATCTAGGTTATGCTTATCCTCAGGTTAGTGCCATCGCACAGCAGAGAGGCACACAACCTATCTTCTTGTTAGAGCATCTTTATTTTTCTTTTGCACATAACGCACCAACAACATAAGTTATTAGCTTGATAGCATTTTCTTTTCATTTTTTTCTTGCTTTGCTCTATTTATGGTCATCCGCTCACATTTGTGGCGTTTATTTGCTCGTTACCCCTTATTGGAATATTGTTGATTGTGTTAACCAGTGATAAGATGGGAGCCCACAGTCAGTTGAACAACTTAGTTTGATCTTGAGATCACCAGTCAGGTCTAATAATCTATTGTATTGAATCTAACCGACATATCATCTGTGGTCTAGCAACCTCTAGGTCTACTTTCGTTGTGTTACCTTAGTAGTTCCTAGCAACCTCTAGTCTTACTTCGTTGTGTTTACCTAGTGTTTACCAGTTTTTCTATCATATTTCTTTTATATGCTCAGACTACACAACTTATACTTTGAATTTTGCATCTGGTTAAATTAAAATTTTAAAGTCCCACTTGATTTGTTCCTGTGTACTATATTTCCAAAGTATTTGAATCGGTATCACAGATACGATCTACCTTCTATCAGCTAGCCTCTCTTTCTCCTCGTTTTTTTAAAATGTTATGGTTGACCTATTCTCCCCCTAAAATTCTAAATTGTAACCGATTTACATTTTAGGATTTTAATAGACAGCTAAATAACATGTATTAATTTAAACAGAAAATAGAATAAATAAAGGAAATAAAAATAAATAATTAAAAAATTAGACTAAACTGCATCGAACTACACATGGTCATCATCTGGAATGACAATCACTTTTCTTTTTAACGCCGTTGACCTCTAACGGATATAGAAAACGTGGTTTGTCAAAAGCCTTTGTATAGAGGTCAGCGCTTTGAAAATCAGTATTTATTTACCAATCGATTAAATTCTTTTCAAAACAGTCCCGTATAAAATGATATTTATACCGATGTGTTTGGTCTTAGGATGTTGTAATGGATTTTTAGTTACTGCAATTGACAGTAGAGTTATCAACAAAAATAGGAGTAGAAGAGAAATTTAAACCGTAGTCCCGTATTTGCTGTTGAATCCAAATGATTTGTGAACAGCAACTTGCAGCAGCAACATATTCAGCTTCACAGGTTGACAATGCAACCGAGGTCTGCTTCTTACACTGCCAGGTCACTAATCTCCTCCCAGAGAATTGACACCCTGCTGATGTAGACTTGTAATTCATCTTGCAAGCCCCCGTAATCTGAGTCACTATACGCTGAGCTCAAAATCATCATCATGAGGGATACCACAACCCAAGTGTGGGTGTGCCCTTCAGATTAACGAAATATCCTTTTGACCCCATCAGATGGTTAACCTTTGGCTTAGCCTGATATCTAGAACATAGACATGTAGCATACATGATGTCAGGTCTGAGGCAGTGAGGTACATGAGAGATCCAATCATTCCTCGGTACATGGTGCATCGACCAGATCTCCATTTTCATCGGGTGCTATATCATGGTTTGTAGCAAGTGGAGTCCCAGCTGCAGAAGTATTCTCCATGTCAAACCGACTGAGAATGTCTCCCATTACTTGGTCTGATGTAGGAAAATTCTTTGGGTGTCTGATCCACCTGTAACCCAAGAAAGAATTTCATCTCCCCCATGGCACTCATCTCAAACTTCGCTTCATTACTGCTTCAAATTCTTTGCATAATTCTTCATTCTTGACCGAAAATTATGTCATCTACATAGATCTGTACTAGCAGTAAGTCTCCATATTTTTCTTTGATAAACAGTGTGCAGTCAATGACTCCCTTGCGAAAGCCGTGTTTCACAAGATGAGATAAGAGTTTCTCATACCAAGCCCTTGGAGCTTGATGAAGCCCGTATAAAGCCTTGTCGAGTTTGTAAACTCTGTCCGATGATAAGGATCTTCAAATCCCTCGGGTTGACTGACATACACTGTCTCTCGGATTTCACCATGAAGGAATGCACTCTTCACATCTAATTGATAAACTTTAATCTTCATATACGATGCATAGGCAAGAAAGATGCGGATGGCTTCCATCCTTGCCACGGTGCAAACACTTCATTGTAATCAATGCCCTCGACTTGTCGAAATCCCTGAACTACAAGTCGAGCCTTGTTCCTGATAATGACGCCTTGGTCATCCTTCTTGCATTTCAAGACCCATTTGGTGCCAATGACCTTAGCACCTTTAGGTCTATCTACCAGAGTCCATACACCTAACTTCTTGAACTGAAGAAGTTCTTCTTGCATGGCACTCACCCATGCCTCATCATTCAGTGCTTCACTGACGTATTTTGGCTCAACCTGCGAGACAAAACAACGATAAGCACCGTCGTGAATGTATCCTTTTTCCATTGCCGAGGCATAATCAGCTGAGTACAGCTGATTTCTGGTCTGCACTCCTGATCTGACATCCCCAATGACATTGTCTAGGGGATGATAGACATTTAGACGTGATCCTGGAGTGGTAGGAACAACTACCTCAGAGTCAAGATTGTGAACATTAGGTTCTGCATCTGAGGTAGTAGGAGTTTGAGGTTCCGAAGTCGAAGAGGCATCACTGTTAGATGCTTGTGGACTTGCAGGAATTGGAACCTATCCCTTCTGATTGTTCTGGTCATTTCTTCAGCTTCATCTTCTGAGGAGGAGTCACTTTCTTCGAGTACTCCCCTGAGTGGTGAGATGATTCTCCCTGTGAACCCGATGATGTTGAATCTAGTGATGGTGAATTCAAGATATCATACATCATCCTTGTAGCTAACTCTTCGTCAGAAGTAGAGATAGGTATGTTGAAGGACTTGAAGAATCCATCATAGTCGAAAAAGTAAGCGGGTCCTTTTCCAGTAGGTGGTGTGGTGTATCTCTGAACATCAACATTACACCACACTTCTACTAAACCCGTTGAGTTGTTGTAAACTCGCTTGTTCGGTATGTTGTATCCTAGGAAGATACCTTCATCAGCCTTCTCGCTGAATTTTCCTTCTTGAGTCTTCTTCAGAAGTGTGCACGGCGCGCCAAATGGTTCGAGATACTCCAGATTAGGTTTACGTCGTTGTAGTAACTCGTAACATGTCTTGCCATGGCGCTTGACTACCAGAACTCGATTTAATGTGTAACATGCATTTGCCACTGCCTCATTCCAGAATTGGATAGGCAGTTTCGAGTCTGCTAGCATTGTCCGTGCTGTCTCTATCAAGCTGCGATTCTTTCTCTCAGCAACGCCATTCATCTGAGGCGTGTAGGCAGAAGTGAACTGGTGCACAATTCCCTTTTCCTTGCAGTAAGCCTCCATCCACTGATTCTTGAACTCGGTCCCGTTGTCTGAGCGTACCTGTCTTACCTTCAGCTTGTAGAGAGATTCCAGTGTGGTTACTAATTCCTTGAATGACTCAAATGTTTCTGATTTGGACTTCAGAAACATTACCCAAGAGAATCTTGAGTAGTCATCAGTAACCACATAACAGTACAAGTCACCTGCAATGCTTTTTGTACTGACTGGACCAAACAGATCCATGTGAAGAAGTTCAAGAGGAAGCTCGATAGAATGAACTTTCTTTTCCTTATGAGCCTTCTTCGTCTGTTTGCCTTTCTTGCATGCTACACAGAAATCCGGAAGTTGAAAATTTTTGACGTTAACTCCTCTCACGAGATCCTTCTGGATCAAGTGATTCATCTTCCGTTGATTAATGTGTCCCATTCTCCTATGCCAAGAAATGGAGTCCTTCTCAGTAGCTTTTGATAAGAAGCACTGAACTTCATGATCCGTTGTAGAAGCCGTTGAGAGATCCAAAACATAAAGATCTTTATATCTTGAAGCTGTCATCAAAACTTGGTCCTCTGGAATCACATAGTCTTTCTTTAGGACATAACACTTCTTGTTGTCAAATATGACCTTAAATCCTTTGTCACATATTTGGGAAACAGAAAGTAAGTTGTTTTGAAGTTGTTGAACGTAGTTCACTTTATCAAACTTAACTTTCTGATTTCCAACCTCTCCTGAGCTGTGATATAAAACTCCTTTGTTACCAGCAAAAGAAACATGCCCTCCTTTTATTTGTTTGACGTTTGATAAGAGTGCCCTGTTTCCTGTCATGTGCCTGGATGCTCCGCTATCTACAATCCACGTGTTGGTTTCAGCACTGTAGCGAACACCCTGCACATTCAATTTAAAGCATTAGTTTAGGTTAGGAACCCAAACCTTTACTGGCTTGGGTTTCCTAGAGGCATCACACATCATGAATTCAACCCATTGACCCTTAGAGGTTGAGGGTATCTTAAGTGACTTCTTGTCATCATTATCAGACACAGAGGATGACTTTTCTTTCCATAAGCCAGATTTGTGTAAGGTCTGTTTGTGATAAACAGACGACTGGCTAATGGGTTGTACTTTGGGTTCACTAGTTCTTCTAGGTGGAGTCAATGAACTCCTCTTAGAAGACCTAGGTTTTGAATCCTGAAGTTCAATTTTCTTCCTAGGTGTCTGATAGTAAGGACAATAAGATGCAATGTGTCCACACTCTCCACAGTTGTAGCATGACCTGCTATCAACTTTATGATTAAACTGTCTATGTGGAGACGTGTGTGACACCCTAGTGACATCATTATGTTGGGCTTTGACTCTACTTCTTTTGATGTTTTCTCTTGTTTAACAAACTAAATTGTTTTAACATTCTTAACATCTTTTCCATTTTGGTTAACTGGACTTTGACATGAGACTCGAGATAGGTGAACATTAACAGTCTTTTAGGTTCAGATTTGACTTGTTTGACCCCGACTTTATATTAACTTTTCAAATTCTTTTTCCAGATTAACACAAGGCATTTTACCCTTTGCCTTTGAAGTGGCCTCCTTTTGTTTTGTTCCAGATTCAATTGAAAAACATGAGGAATCTGGATCACTTACAAGAGGAGTAGACACCACATGATCCTTGATGGGATTGTTATTTATTGGTTTACTCTTAGTGTTCATCAAGGTCTCAGGTTGTGGTGGAACCACTTTATAACCCAAACCCTCCCCATTGTTACGCTCTCTCACTAAGTGTTGGACAATATGAGATGAACTTGTCCAACTGTGCAGTTTTGCTTTAATTTTTGCTTTAACTGAATTGATTTACTTCTAAAACTGCTTTTTGTTTCTTAGTCTCGTCTAGGGAGTTAAGATAGTACCTAATGTTATTTGCTTGGTTAAAGGCTACTACTTCTGTTTCCCTAAGCTGTTTATTCAAAAGGTCTATCTTTTCTTTGTAACTATGCTCATTTTGTTTTAAAACTCTATTTGCCTCAGTGCACAGTTGCAAATCCTTTACTAAGCTATCGTTATGATCTAATAACCTAGCAAATTTCAGATCTATGCTTTCTCTAAATTATTACAATCAGAACAAGCATGATTTATGAAAAGTTGGTCAGTAGTACTTACCTGAGGAGGTTCTGATGAATCAGCCATCAACGCAGCATCTGATGTCTCTGGTTCTGGTGATTCTGTCTTTGTTGTAGACGTCTCTTCTTCAGGCTTGTAGCTGACCTCAGTTGTAGTCTCTTCACTGTTTGACATCGCTAGCTCTACTGCAATATCTCCTTCACTCGCGGAATCATCATCCAAGTCTTCCACACTGCAATATTGGATTCTCCGGAGAGACAAACCGAAAACCCCAGTCCTGTCCTTCATCATCATGGGCAGTCAAGGCTTTGGATCCTTGCTTGATGAACTAGGACTGCTAGCGCTTATCTTGACGAGTGAAGGACGAGAATGGATTCCCGTTTCCAGTCTTCTTTGGCTTCACACACTCTCTTTTGAAGTTCCCCTTTTCTCACAGTTGAAACAGGTCACCTTGCTCTTGTCAAAACCAAATGTAGTGTCCTTAGTAGCAACCAAGTTTTGTCCGGTCTTCTTCACAAACTTCTTAGCTCTCCGGACAGCACTTGCTAAGGCCCACATGATATCCATCCTCTCTAGCTCTGTCTCATCTACCTGCTCGTAGTCCTCGTCTGCCAGATGGCAATTTCCAATTTTCCCACAACAAGTCCATCATAGGAATGGACCACTGCTGCTAGGATTCCATGTGCTCTCTTGCTACTTCTACTGTCACGTTTCCAAGATTCTCGGTCTTCAGTCTTGTAGCATTTGCTTCAGATCCAATGTATTGGGTACTAGAAGACCCTGACGTTTCTGATCCTGAAGGAAAGGCTTGTGAAGGACCAGATGAACTTGACACAAAGGCAGTCTGAAGTGGAGCTCCAGACGTCTTAACTTGTGGAGTTGCATTGTACAAAGCTGGATTCTGAGTATACGAAGACTTTTGAGCTCGGTACTTCATCCTTAGTGCTTCTTCTCGCAGCTTTAGAATGAAATCATCGATATCCAACTTTGCTAACATTCCATTCTGTCTCAGATTTGACACAAAAGAAGCCCAGTTTTCTGGCAACCCGTCTGCAATATTTGACACTTTGTCTTCCATGGTAGTTGTGACACCATGTGTGTGTAGCTCGCTCATCAAATGGTAGAATCTATCAATGACATCGTCTAAACTCTCATTTCCCATCAATGAGAAGTTGTCAAATTCTTTCTTCAACTTAGCTTAATGGCCTTTTTATGGCATTCCATATCTATATCTTCATCTCACTCATCCCATAATCTTGGCTTACTTATTCTCAGAGAATTGATGAAAAATATCCTTAGGGATAGACTGAGTAAGCAATGCATATACTCTCTTTTCAGCATTATATTTGACTTTCTGTGCATCAATCATGCCTCCTAAAGTAAGTTTCACCCCATCAGCTCCTACCGGCATACTGTACCCCGTTTCAATAGCTTCCCACATATTTGGATCTACTCCATTTAAGTAGATCTCAAAACGTTGTTTCCAGTGGGGAAATTCATCTAACGTTATAAGCTTCGGGGGTTTATTGTGATTCCCCACCTCACTCTCCAGTAGCAGTAAGTTCTGAATACGTGAGTCCTTCCCGGCTGTAAACGCTGAAAACTGATCCTCCATCTCGATTAACTTTAAGTCTCTTAAACAATCTGTTTCACTAGTGCAAATGGAGCTGTGCGATTGGGCTACTCGTGCGAATGAACTATGCGACTGGTTCAATCGTGCGGCTGAACTAAGCGATTGGTCCAGTCGTGCAAATGAAACTGATGCGGATGAACAATGCGAACAGTCTGCTTAGTCGTACGAATGAAGATACGACTGAGTCCAATCGTACGTCTGAGGGATGCGAATGAAGTCCAGTCGTGCGATTGAGTCAATCGTGCGACTGAAGCTGCTGAATTTCGAAAATTTTTAGGTTAAACGTGTTGTCGTAACCAATATTATTGTGTATTATGAACGACCAAAATAACAAAGAATTTTCATACCAGTGGAACCGTCCAATAACACTTATGCCGAGAAACCAAAACTTTATGAGCAGGGAACGTCAAGACACCGTTTGACACGAAAAAGATTGCATAGTGACTTTTGTATCAAAACCGAATGAATCACACGTAATCAAGAGCCAAAGCTCTGATACCACTTGTTAGGATCTGGTATTTGAACGAAACACCAACTGATTAACGTGTTAACCAAACCAAATAGTGTGGAATCCTATTTGATTGGCGATCCAATCAGTGAGAACGCACGTAGAAACCATAACGTATTGAATCTAACGTCAAGAATCGATTAGGAATCGATCTACAGCGTTCTATGAACTTGGAGTACGAACTTAGAGGCTTCTGGACGGCTAGAGTACGTCTGGAGTCGAAATAGATTGAATGCTTTAGTTTTTCCACGAATTAGGTGGTATTTATAGGTTAGGGTTGCTCATTCGGGCGACTGAACCATTAGTATGGTTCAGTCGTGCGATTGAGCCATGCGGTTGATCCATTCGCACGACTGAGTGTTCAATCGTGCGACTGAGCCAATCTCATGTTACAATCATACGACTGATCCAGCCTCCTGGTTCAGTCGTGCGACTGAGTCATTCGCCTGAAGTTGTTCATGCGTATGGTCCATTCGCATGGGCCATTCGCATAGGCCATTCACATAGGCCATTCACATGAGAACTTCATATTGCTAAGTTTGAATGTATTCATTAATATAACATTATGTGTATCAATTCAAACAATCACCAACCTATATAATCAAGTCAATATCAACTCATTAATGAAATATTAAACATTATAAATCACAACCAAACATTCTCATTTTATTAATAACCCAAGCATTACATAAGTGTAAGACATTCAAGACATATTACATTATGTTTAACATCTAGGTACATATGTATCAACAAGTTTGATCGTTTTATATTTAGTAATGGTCTATGAAACTGATCTTGCTAGATTATATTGTCTTGAACGTAAATGTTGATGTGCTACTATTTAATGTAGCTATGTTGTGATATCTTTAATCATAAAAAATCAATATTTAATGTAGCAAGGTGTCACACGTTGGTTATCAGGTTGTTGTTAAGATGATTTAAGCATGACTGAAAATGCTTGAACTCAAACCTTGTGCTCTTGAATGGAAAGGAGATGTGCATCCAGCCTGGGACTTGACCAAGAAATGAAACGTACATTAACATTCATAAGAGTTTACTAATCATGCTATGTTGTATTATGTTGATGATGGTTGGTCACACCCATCAAGGATTTGAATCAAGTGGTGGTTCTGTATCAAGGATAAATGTGTAGGTTATGTGACTCTAATGACTCATGATGAAATCCTTGAGTCAATGGTGAAGCTTTGACACCAAATGCAAATAGGCTACCATGCTAATTAACTGATTGAGAAGTAATGTATGTGTAACATACACTAACATATGAATGAAACCTCCCTAAAGATTATTGTCTTTGGGATGAGAAGTCTTTAACAAATAACCGTCTAAACTAGGTAATAAATGTTGACAAAAGACAGTATAGTACCTCTAAGGCTACGAAAAATTCAATTGGTGCATCCTCTGTCATGTTGACATGCTAAAATATTTTTTAACTTATAATAGTGCATAAAAATGTGATTACAATATGCCACTATAATAGGGTATTTTAAACAATTACAACAATGCATAAGCACTTCTAATTATGCTGGAGCATATACTTATCACTGAAAATATATATTTGTCATGAGATGCTTTGTACGTTTCACCACGTTTTCATGAACCCGTTCTACATCTATATATACAGTAATCTTTCAACTAATTTGACATTATTTGGCAGCCAATCTTTCAATAAACTCGACATCAATCTTTACTCAATTACAAAACTTCACTTACAATGAAACTACCCATTATCAGACTGACCCTTTTGCTGCCTCTACTTGTTTTTTTAATGATAACGATACACAAAAATATGGACATTGTACCTTTTCATTTCTATTATCTATTCTTCTCATCCATCTACAAAAGCCTTAAAACGCGTATAAATGTCCAAAAAAAGAGTTTCTGTTTTTGCATATGACTAAAGTGCGTGATGTGTGTGTTTTTTATAAATACAATCATTAGAACCAACATTTGTCACAATATTGTTCTCAAGCCCATTGAAAAGAATACCCTGCAGTTGAATATCAACAATCAAAAAATGACACTAGACACCAATGAAAAGATTATCGAGAACGAACATTATTATTTAACACTAGGAGTGACTGCTCTCCTCCACTAATTTTACTTCTCATTCTACTAGTATTTACAAAGGATACACTCACAACATTAGATTAATGCTTCTATAAAGTGACAAAATTGATATTGATACACTCCCAACATTTTTGTTTATGTTGATCACCGCCCAAATTACTACTTGTAAAACCTAACAGAGTTCTTTAATGAGAAAAGATTAGGATGGTTAACTGCTGTGCCACTAAAACTGAAATAAAGGAGTGAAGTTTATAATCAAACCCATCTATGATACAATAATATTTGTTTTTCAATCATTTTGTACCTTGAATTAAATCTAGTTTGACAGGTGAATTCACCTTTCTCGGTAACCTTTAGCCAGTCCAGGTACTATTCTGCACAAAACAAAACCAAAAAAATACTTTCAAAATACTTGTAATATAACTATGACCTCCGTACAAGGTTTAACCCGGCAATTTAATTTCCAGAAGATACGACTTTCTGAATTAGTCAATCATATATCCAAGTATCAAGATTGATACATTAATCAGTATCCTTATGGCCTTAACTTATTCCAAAAGGTGGTGTTCAGTCTAGCTTATAGCATAAAACAAAATTGAAAAGGGAAAATTATAGCAAAATGAGCATGCAGATCAGATAAGAGATCTTAACAAAAGAACTCCTACTTTTCTTTGTTTTATCATAAAAATCATACTATAAAAGCATATTAGAGATGGAAGGAAAAAATTAGGGTACCTCAGTTGATATGACTACACTAATTAAGGACCTCTTGAATTTTCATTTGCAACATCGATGACAAACAATAATATAGATCACATGCCACTTTCAAGCTGCTACCTTTATTCCACCCATTTCATCCATTTTTGAGCTCTTATGCTACAAAATTAACAACATAACTTAAGAGGCAAATGAGAAACCAATAACAATCACACATAAAAAAAAATCATAACCACTAAACTATGATCTATTAAAAACATCGAAGTGCATCCTAGTACCTTACTTTTCTTGTGCCCCAGAATGTCGCTGAGATCTTTGCCTCCCTCATGCTTTCTTTTCTAAAACCATTTCAAAATAGCATAATTAATTATGTTAACCATCCTTTATATATTGGGGCACAAATAATATCTATCAATAATGAAGAAAATATCAAGAAATACAAAAACACTAATACAAGATTAGTAGCTAACCTTCTCATGGTGTTTCTTTGAGGGTTCAGCACCAAAATCATGATGAATGCTTCTATCCTTCTTTTTTCCTTATCCTTATCTTTACTTTTATCTTTATGATGATGCTTATGTTTCTTATGTTCTCTATCTTATTCCCTGTCTTTGTCCTTATGTTTTTTGTGTTTATTTTCCTTGTCCTTCGATTCACTTTTAGATTTTCTAGCAATAGTAGGTATTCCCTTCTCTGACTAAAAAGCCCACTTTATATTACTGATTGTAACAAAACAATAGGAATTCCCCTTTCCAGCTACAAAGAAAATAGATAAAAGATATGCAAGTATGTCAATATGAGAGAAGTCAACCATTTACAGGTGGCAGGTCAACAGGAGCGGTTTCCCTTAACTGAAAGGCTTCCTTTAGGGTGTCAAGGTCAAATGGTTGTATGCGTGTATTTGTATCCCTTTGGAAGGATGTACTCCGAATAAGCTGATCCAACTGCATTCCTTCGCCTTTTTAATTTCTGAGTCCCCAACAACATTATGAAGATAATGTATTGACAAAGGGAGTGATTTCTTGCAGAAGAAGTCAAGATGAGGCAACAATTTATAGTAGCTTATAAGATCCACAACACCCGTAAGTTTCCCTTGGCCCTATATCATAGAAAAGTAATATAGGATTTTTGCTTAGTAAAGAGCAAAAGGATACAAGATCTAAGAAACATGGCAACATATGAAAGATAATGGCTTCAAAACTAACCTTTTCCAAACTTCTTGCTTGATCCATCATTATAGAAGGTATAGTATCTTATACAGTAATCTAATGCATAAACATCTCCTAGAAAACACAGTAAATCTTTCAATCAGAGATTCTGAAATAACACTTATACACAAGCAAAGATGATGCTATTCTCATAGTTTCCACTGTACAGAAAGCATCAATTTAAGAATTTTTGTTGTATGCCATAAAGTTTCAAGAAAAAAATCCAAAACCTGTTGCACATTGTTGTATCATCAGTTTATCATAGCCACAAGGCTCTGAAGTGCAATATTGCTAGGATTGAATGGCACATATAGACATCAAATATGCACACAGAAAAAATAAAATATATTTTAAATCAGAAAAGCAAATGCAATCAACTCCTCTGTAAGTTATAAAGCCTACGTCCATCAAGCCACAAGATTGAACTAAGAAGCAAATTTCAATCTAAGAATGCCAAGCACCAATACCCTCAGAACAACATTGTAAATCTATATACTTCGTGAATGCATTTAAACCTTCACAGAAGAAGCAATTCCTAAAAAAATTGATTCCAATCCATTTAAACCTCAGTACACACTACTTACCAGATTTCCAATTGCAACCCATAACCAAAAAGCCAATTTAAATCAAATTTTCATCTAATCAATCTCAACTCTCCCATTGAATTACCAATTATCCAACTTAAGTTTGCTTAGTTTTAGCACAAAACCAAACTTGATCTCTTCTAGGACCATTTTAACATCTAACAAATCAAATTAATCAACAAATAGCAATGAATTCTTTTCGAATTGCTGTACAATCTCGTAATGCAAATAAGTTACCTTGCTTGATGCAGAAGAGATCCGTACAGCTCAAATTCGACCAATTCACAAACAATTCTTCCGACAAGTAGGAAAAATCAATTGAATAACTACGGAAATAGCAGAATTAATAGGTTTCGTTTTCGTCGTCGTTTTCCCCCTTTTGATTGATATAAAACCTAATCCTGTTAAGGAGACTCAAGTGTTGAAAATTATTGTCTCACACATCTACAAACAAAAATGGACCCTTTGTGTGTTATTATGGCAACTTATATTGTTGATCAAACGTTATTGCCCTTCATCCTCATGTTCTTTCTTTGCATAATTGCTTCAATTTGGGAGGTGTTTTAGGTAATTTTGCATGTCTTACCCTTATAACAAGGATTGGGTTCCACTAAAGTTAGAACCCAAGATCGTTATGCTGACGTGTCATAGTTTGTTAGAAGATCAGCTGGCAGAATCTTCCGTGCGAAACTGTCTGACACGCGTTGTCTCGAACTCTCGGCAACCTTCCTGAAGTTAACAACTCATTCTTCTTATTTACCTTCAACTCTACAAACACTCTATATGTATGCATTATCATCACTTGTACAAGTTGCTAATGCACTTTTACAAGTGATATATGCTAGTTTTATGAAAAGAAAGTAAATCGTGTGTTGCACTTGAGGGGGGCAAACACTAGTGGAACGTGTGCTCCAATGGAGAACATTTTTGCCGGTGGGAAATGCTTAGCGTGACAAACCTCCATGTGTTGGAGAGAGCTTAATAACTTTGAAAAGATGTAAAATCAACCATAATTGGGTGGTAATGTAAGGCCCCGTTCTCGGGACGCTCACAGTTAGACGATCATCGCACATAAAACATATAACATACATTTAAATTTGCTAAAAAAAACTTCACAGCGGAATAATTGCTTTTGCAAAATAATACAACATTGTTAACCATTACAAAATACAATTGTTTGCATTACAATACAAAAACATAATCGTTATATAAAATGGATGTCATCCAAAACTCGCCAAGTAGCTGCCCGTACCATCCTCAGCAACTCTTACCTGCCAACTGGAAAATACATAAAAAGTCAGTATTGCTGAGTAAGTTCTAGTTTATAGAAATATATTACCATTCTTTCGTTAAAAAATTTTCTTTACTATCGCACGTGATCATACATCGTACATAAATCAAGGTAATATTTATTATCTTCTCAAGAAGATGATTCGGTTGTCGGCGCCTGACGGTAGTTCAGTGACGGTGTATGGTGATCGGGTTACTATGATTCCGAAGGTGATCTCGATGGCGGTGGCGGGAAAGTGTATGAGGGGTGGATGTAGTGCCTACTTGGCCTATGTAAAGGATGTGCATACGCCAACACCACAACTAGCCGATGTACCGGTTGTGTGTGACTTTCCAAATGTGTTCCCAGAAGACTTAGCAGGAGTGCCACCTGACAGAGAGATTGAATTTCAGATTGATCTGATACCGGGTGCCCAACCTGTCGCCAAAGCACCGTATCGGTTGGCTCCGACCGAGATGAAAGAGTTGATGGAGCAGTTGCAAGAGCTGCTTGATAAGGGGTTCATTAGACCGATTATCTCTCCTTGGGGTGCTCCGGTCCTGTTTGTAAAGAAGAAGGAAAAGAAGAAGGACATCGTACATAAATCAAGGTAATATTTATTATCTAGAACTCACCTGGAATCAATGAGTAGCTTCTCAATCAAGCTTTCTAAGCTAGGATCACACCACGAAACTGCTAGATTCGTTGGCAATTTCGCTGCCATCTTAGCTGGCAATTTTGATGGCAGTTTCGCTGCCAGTTTCGCCCAACTTTCATTGGAATTCCATGTCTGCGAAACTACTTGTGAAAATATAGTTTCACAGCAAGCTCCATAGTTTCGCTGGACGACTACACAATTTCGCTGGACGAGCATGCAATTTCGCAGAACGGGCTGAAATTACGAACCAGCCCATTTTTAACCCAAAACTTCAACTTTTTACACCCAATCTTTGGTTTATCATCCATGAATCTCTATCTAAGCTTTTTGTTTATTTCTTACATAAAAACGTGAGTTTTATATGATTCTTTGCCACTTTCAAAACCCGCAACCCTAGAATCCGGTATAATATAAAGAGACGATTAGATGATGTTTCTTACCTGGATTCTTGGTCTTTTCTTGTTGTTTGGATTCCCACAAAAAACCGATCTTCAATCCCTTGATCAGCCGAGCCTCGATTCTTCACTTCTTCTCCACTTTCTCTCTCTACACTCTATCTCTAGAAGTTGGGTATTGAGTTGCAAATGAGAGTGGCGCTAGCTGATTCATTTATATATTCCGGGTGTTCCTGGGATCTTAAACTCGCCCAACACGTAACCCGCAAGGTTAACTCACCCATAATCCATTTCCCGCTTATTTTTATTAAATAATCCCGACTAAGCCCATTATTATTCATTGGCTTGTTTTGCTTTATTCCGGGCGTTACAGCTAAATCGTCGCAACATGGAGTTGTTCATAATTATAATATTTTATAACAATAAAGTTTATTTTAAATGGGGTTTTCGTCACCAGCTAGAAGATGATTATGGACATGCAGACATATGTTTTAAGTGATGACATTAAGGTCACCTTTTGTGTTATAAGATGTAACAATTGCTTTAGGATTGGGTCTACCCATATGTTACGTGGAGAAAAGTAAGTTTTGAGGCCTTAAAAAATTAAGACCCTCGAGAGGAGATCAAAATTTGGGGACTTCAAGAGGGGCCGAGTGGGTTTGGTTGACTAAATGAAATGTAGGCCTTTAGACTTCTCAATGCCTTCAAGGCTAAAATCTAGCATTCTCCATGTAATAACTTCTAGTTGTAAATTGGATTTGGTATGTGGTTGAATTTTAGCTTCACTCAATAAGTCTTCTCTTAGTGTTCGCCTCGGTATTAGAACGAGCACCCGTATGTTATTTCTTCAAACTCCACTGATGAGATTGGATCCAAGAAACACATAATAGCATGTGGTGGATTTGCGATCATCTAGACAACCAATGAGTCAACATCCTCATAAGCATGAAAAACCATAGAAGAAGACTTGTGGATGGTCAACCTATAAGATATAGTACCCTTAAGGTATCGAAGAATATGCTTGAAAGTGATCCAGTGATGATTAGTGGGTTTTTGAAGAAACTGAGAAACCTTGCTTACAACATATGCAATCTCTAGATGAGTCAAGGCAAGATATAATAGGTCCTAATAGTGTTGCAATATAATAAGGATCCTCTAAAGGCACACCAAATACCACGAAAGTTGCCATCCAGGATAAACAAGAGTAGATAAGGGTCGACACTGACTGAGAAGATGAAGAATATCATCTGAGAAAATAGCCTGAATACCCTAAAAGTAGCTCCATGTACCTAAATCTTTGAGTGCAAACTGAGAGTGTAACGCTCAATTAAGTTTGCCATAAATGATAAAGAACTCCTGCTAATAATGATATCATCAACATATTCAAGCACATAACACATAATAAAATCCATACAATAAACCAACACAAATGTGTCAAAATAGTGCTAAGTAAAGCCAAATACAATTAGTGATGAAGATAGCTTGGAAAACCAAGCTCTAGGGGTCTGCTTAAGGCCATAAAGCCATTTTAAGAAGGCAAACATGATGTGGGTGAGATGAGTCAAAAAATCAAGAGGTTACGCCATATACACAGTCTCAAATAAATCTTCATTCAGAATTGCATTATTGACGTCCACCTGTCGAATACTCCATCCTTAAGAAAAGGCATTCGAAAAGTATTTTCTCACTTGCTTTCCTAAGCTAAGTCAGACATTCAAATCAAGTAATTAATCAGATAGTATTTTCTTTTACAACAAGACTAAAGGGTACTGGGTAATCAGCACCCTCTGTTTAATGAAAGCCTTTGGCAACAAATCGGGTTTTATATCTACATACAGAACCATCATATTGATCTTATAGACCCATTTAAACTCAACAACATCAGCATGACAAAGAAGCGCACCAATACCCTAGCCCGGTTAGCATGTAGAGCATCCATCTCTATACACATAACATCCCACCATGTTGGCCAGTGTTATGCCTGAAGGAAAGTAGTGGGCTTAGAAGTAGGATTGAGGATACATGGAATTAAACATGGTGAGGATAGTTTTTAGGTTGTCGAGTGTTTTTGGAGAACAAGTAACCATTGGATGAAAAGAACATGAAGATTATAGGGTTGTGGGTGGTGGTAGTGATGTGGGTAGTGGGGGTGGGGGTGAGGGTGGGGGTAGGGGTGGGGATGTAGTCAGATGTGATGACAGAGTAGTGGAAACAGATGATATAAAAGGTGGAACAACTAAAAATAATGGTATGCTAGTGGTAGAAGGCTCGGAATCATGAGTTGGTGATGGTAATGAGAAGATAGTCTCATGAAAGACGACATTGTGGGGGTGGGGGTGTAGTCAGATGTGAGGACTGAGTAGTGGGAACATATGGCATAAAAGTTGAAACAACTAAAAATAAGGGCATGCTATGGTAGAAGGTTTGGAAACATGAGTCGGTGATGGTATTGAGAAGATAGTCTCATGTAAGACGATATGACAAGAAGTGTAGGTGCAAAGGCTATGAGATCAAAATATAGATATCCTTTATGATTAGGAGCATACCCAATAAAGATACAAGGTATAGATTTTGGTGAAAGTTTATTTGACGAAGTATCCCCAAGAAACTGATAACAAAGGCATCATAATGTATGTAAAAGAGTATAATTTGAATGAGATCTAAAAAGGGTCTCATACGGAGAAGATTGGTTAAGAGTTGATGAAGGTAACCGGTTAATGAGAAAAGCTGCTATATCATTGGCATCATACCAAAATATTTATGGTAGATGCGCATGAAATAGTAAGGCTCGAGCAATATCAGACAACTGATGATTTTTCCGCTCAGCTACCCCATGCCGTTGAGATGTGTATGGACAAGAAATACGATATTTAACGCCTAATTCAGAAACAATCTAACCCATAGATGCATGAAAAGAGGTTCTCAATAGAAGGATTAAAATGGCAAAAAGAATCTACAGCCTAAGAATGATAAGATGACGGATACATCCATGTGAACCTGCTAAAATCATCTATAAATATGATAAAATAATGGTAACCAAAACTGGAAATGGTTGGTGATGGTCCCTATATGTCACAATAAACAATGTATAAAAGAGAAGAAATAAGAGATAAAGATGGTGAATATGGTAAATGTATAGACTTAGAATTACTACATGCATGACAGTGAATGAAATGGTCTACGAGGAATGGGAAGAAACTAAAGATGTTGTAAAACTCAAAAGGATGACCGAGTCGTGAATGCTAGAACTCATAAGACTCAGATGTAGTAGCAGAATGTGAATAAAGCTGGTGAGGATGATCTAGTAATAACTGAGTAATAAATAGGTGATTTTTAGTGAGTCCTGGAATTACAAGAAAATTTTTAAGGGTAAACGTATGATAAAGAAACGAAAACACAACCTAACTGAAATGTGAAATGTAAGTGGCGTACCATCTCCGATTAATACCTTTTTGAACCAAGCTATGGCGTCGCATCATGAACCATATGTATATCCGAAACCATGTGAGCAGTGGCTCCAGAATCAAGAATCCATGTGTCAAAAGTTGAACGTTTATTTGAAAAAGAGTTATGGATTTTGCCACCAAAACAACTTGGTTGTTGATGTCACACCTCAACCGATGGTGGAATCATCAAGACGGATAAAGGTGAATCGATCTTTCATCTCATATGGTAATAAATAAGTTAAAATAATATTAAATGTAATTATTATTGATAAAAACTAATCAAAAAATTTATTACATCCAAGCATAAATCATAAAACACAAAATAAAAGTCTTATTAATTATATAGGTCCAGCATCCTAGATGTTTGCATATAATCCAACTAAGCACTATTTCCTAAATTCATGTGAAGATATACGAGTCAGCTAAATAATTAGCAATGAGTAAACACGGGTTTTGCATACCTATATAGATTGATTAAAATAATTGAAACAATTCAAGTCACATGGCAATATCAAAACTTATAAATGCAATGGTGTAGCATAAAACACAAACCAAACACAATCAAACCTAATGACTGAATTGACTCGGTCCGTAGACGAAGCCTTATAAATAAACATGAATCCAATTTCAATCACCACTAGAATAATCATATGAGGTGGGTCTGTCAAACCAATAGATCTATCATTTTTGTCGTGGTTGTATAAATCAATAATTATGTTAACAACTAGTTTTTCTAACTCTGATCATATAATTGCAATAATAACATAGCATGGTTTAAATTGAAATACGAAATATAATAACAATAAATAACAAGTATTGAATATGTATCACCTGATTTCTTAAAATAACAAACATAATGAAATGGGCCATGAAAACTCATTTGGTAATTGAATATGGTTTGAACCATCCAAGTGAGAGTATGTTAGACATTAGTGTCTAATCATTAATTAATTCAACGTTACTATCAAGGTACGATTCAAAGAGTTACACTTTAGGCAATGACAAGTAATAACGTGTAACGGTTTCACGTTATGGTTCACTAATTAAGATTTAATTAATAATGATTAATTAAGAGAAATAATTAATAAAATGAGAATTGAACATATATCCCACATGCCCATGTGCGGAGCAGATCGGGTTTTTAACCTAAATTCACCCCACTTCAACATAACTATCAAATTATCTCAAACCCTAGCCTCTCTCACCCTTTTAGGTGATTTTGGATCTACTTCATGAGTTCTTGAGAGGTTTGAAGACCATGATTGAAGATTTCACACTCAAGGAGGATCTAACATCATCCACCCCATTTCCACTCAAAGTTGATTTGAATTCCTCATGATCTAGTATGAGTTCCATGTTGTTGAGTTTGGGTGTGTTTTTTATAATCCTCATGGGCTAAACACTTAATATCACTTGGATTAGATGAAACCTAAATGATTTAACAACTTGTACATGATTCTTGGTGGTTGATGTGTGCGGATAGTATATTTATTTTGATAAAAGTTTTTCGGACATATTTAGTTTTAATCGGTTATTACTAATACTAAACCACCCATAGAAAAGGCAAGTGTACCTGTCGTGTGGTAATATAGTGTTGGTAAGAACTGAGTATCAATCCGTGGACACACTAAGCCTACTCAACAACCCTCATAATTGACTATTAGTTTTATGTTTTAGAAAATGATAAGTTAAACAAAATAAAGATAAATAAAGATAGATAAAGATAATTAAGACTTTCGGTCTTTCAGCGAAGTAAGACTATTATCCTAATTTAGATTACACTTATGTAATTGTGATGAATTGGTGGTGTGATTAAAGATATTGATTGATGTAATTATGTTAATGCTTATAAAGGTGAACTGGCGCAATTTCTCGACTATCCGCTCCGTAGTGATTAGGATCACGTCAGGTTGAGTTTTTCTGCTTAGATTAAAGCCCTAGGAATGTATGTAAATCTTTTGCGACCGTTTTGACATACGATTTCTGAAAACATAACTTAATGTTAAAAAGAGAGTTGATCAGGTTCCTTTCTAACATACCATTAATTTTAGAATACCATAACAATTACTGTAGATTTCTCAGACTAATAAAAGGGAATCCGCAAATGATTAGAAAGTTAAGGTGATAGGTTTTATAATAACCATTTCTAGTTTATTAGCCATGGATTTATTACGAAGACCAGTTTCGTGAATAAAAGTTGATCATACGTTTTTCAACCGTGTATGACAAACACAATTACAAATCATAAAGTTATAACTTTGTTGATACATATGTCCCTAGTTTATGTGCTTAATGTAAAAGTCTGTCATGGCTTACATATGTGTAATGAAACAATAGAATAATATATGATTTGTGCTTTGATGTTTACTTATATCTGATTCATATATATAAACTTATTATATAGGTTTGAAGTTGTTATATGATGATTCATGCTAATGGACCATACTTATGGACCACACGCATGAATACATCATGCTAATGAACCAGTCGCACGACTGAAACAGACGACTGAATCAGTCGTACGAGTGAGACATGAGATTGACTCAGTCGCACGACTGAACTTTCCTTCGTGCGTATGAATCAGTCGCATGGGTCAGTCGCACGACTGAACCATGCTAATGGTTCAGTCGCACGACTGAACCATGCTAATGGTTCAGTCGCACGACTGAACCATGCTAATGGTTCAGTCGCACGAATGAAGACTGCAAACCTATAAATACCACTTAATTCGTGGAAAAATGTAACTTTAGACACATACTCATAACCTAGCCGTCCAGAGCGTCCAGAAAGCCTATTCCAAGTTCATAGTTCGCATCTGATCGTTTTCTACTCGTTCTTAATGTTTCTTTAATCGTTAGATTGATCAGGATTGCGTTCTCACTGATTGGATCACTAATCAAATAGGATTCCGCACTATTTGATCTGGTTTCACGCATTATCAGTTAGTATTCCGTACGTACACGGTCCTGACAAACTTCCCGTTCAAATGTAGATGCTACCCATCAAAAGTTTTCTCAAGACCACCATAACATTAACATAATATAAATCACACCATTAGTTCATCACAAGTCACATAAAGTTTCACTAAATTAGGATAACAAATGAAGTTTAGCTCATAATGAGCTTGAACATAACAACAAAGATAAAAGATAGTAATGAAATCATCGGTAAATTAGAACAACCAGACCGGTGATCCACTATGGATGATGTTAAACGATCCCAAGCTTCTTCTAAGTGTTGAATGAACCTCCAAAGGCTAGTTCCCGAGAGGGAACACCAGCACTTCACCTCACAAAAGCTACTTTCAAAGTTGTAAATGAAGTCCTATTAAAGGCTTTCTGGAGTGTTTAAGCACGACCCCATGCTAGTACAATGTACGTAAAAGTTGGTCGGCTATACGCTCAGGTGTTATCGGGCACGACCTCATGTTCAATGGGGCACAACCTCGTGCTTGTGGTGGGGCACGGCCCCGTGCCTCCTGGGGCACGCCCCCGGGCCTCGGGTCGGGGAACCGCACTTTTTGTCCTGTCGGACTAACAAACACGGGGGTGTGTTGATTTAAGCACATGGTGTGTTTCAGGCTGGGCATGGGGGCGTGCCTCATGAAGCACGACCCCGTGCTTGAATTCCAAACTTGGTTTTCTTTATTTTCTTCTTATTTAAGCTCCTTTTGTTCATCATGGTTTTTTCCAAGCGTGAAAACACAATATGAACAATTTAAGTATCAAATCATCATTTTCAGTAAGAGTTTATAGAATAATTCATGTGTAATTGATGTGTTTTATATATATAATTTGAAGCACATCAGTGTGTTTATGTTAATGCTATGATGAAGTTTGATTATTCTTTAATGATTATGTGTGTTTGTTATAGTTTGTTGAAATGTTCAACCTTGTGGGTGTTGTAAACATGTTATGTTGGAAAACCTCATGTTTTTACAAGACTTATGCATATAATTGCATCTTTTGTATGTAATGTTGTGACATTTGACTAGGAATGGTGAATGAAGGTTGAAGGTTTAGTTAAATTGGTCAAATGTGCATTCTTATGCTTATGTTTGATAAAATAATGGTGTATGTCATGAATCTCTCTTGTTATTGGTAATTAGTTATTTTGTAATCATGGTATGGTGTTTATGAGTTGAAGAGTAATTGTAGTTTTGTCTATTTTACGCAAGTTGAGGTGGTTATCATGTGTTTATCGTGTTAACTTTCCAAAATTATATGGAATTAGGTAACCCAAATAGGAGTCTAATTCATCTTTAACATTGACATAATTGTATCATTAGTTTCTTATGGCATACTTTAGGTGACTATTGTGTGTTTATCATTCTAGCTTTTCAAATGGTCATATGTCTAGATATTCTTGACGAGGGTATAGGTTACTTTCATGTATTATGTGTAAGAAATGATCTCACCTCAAGTTTGTGAAGTTTTTATTTCTATGCTAAGTGGAGTCGAAATCCAATTGGTATCTTTTATTGATTGTGTATCTTCATCTTCATTTTCTTGATTTGTTAGTTTAATTTGCTCATTACATTACTTAATTTTAATATTCACAAACCCAAACTCAATTGATCGTTTAAATAGTGATGATGATTTAGTATTGGGAGACATTATGTCCAGGATCGATACTCGGTTATTGCCTAAAACTATACTACTATGCGATAGGTGCACTTACCTATCGTGTGTAGTTGGTTTAATAGTGATAAACGTTTCTTAAATTAAAACTTAATTGTGTGAAAAAAATTCTTACGAAAAATATATATACTTTACACACATCAAAATGTTACTTACATATTGGTTATTAAAAGTTAATAATTAACAAGGAACAAAACCAGAATTACAGGATGTAATGTGACACTCAACCACTATCCGCTGCCGCCTTATGCCATCACCGTTACCAGACTTGCAAGCTTATGTCATGAGCAAGATCATCTAGGGAGATTATTTTTGCTCCCGAGATGTAAAGCTTTGAGCTTTATCATTAAGGGTGCAATCTTTAACCTACGTACCCATGGTTGATTAATTGTTTATACGTGTGTGATTGGATACAAGTTTGGGCTAATTATTCAAATCAATTATAAAACGCTTCCGCTTAACTTTTTGATACAAAAGTTTCTATTTTGGTAGCTTTAATTGGTTAAAGTTTATAATGACACCCAACAAAAACAAGTTGCCTTGATAATTATTGATATTGAACATATTGTTTTGATTTTTTAAAAATGTCTTGTAACATGATTCACCAGCTTTATGCTAACGTTTTATTTTCAACACCATTTTTAGGAGAATGATGTATATGTGTTATTTCCAAATAAGGTTTATATTAAACCTAGCATCATGAGAACGCCCACAAGAAAGTATGAAGGCTTGGTAATTAGACTTTAGCATTTGTGGCTCTTACCTATTGTTCATCATATTTTAACATCTAATTGAAAGCAATATAAACCATTAAGAATTTGATAATTCATTAGTTAAAAATATATGAATGTTTTAAACTCAACCTTTAGAATTGAAATATCTTTCTAAGAGAGAATCTGATTAATTGATCTATACAAATTTTGAGGAATGAATATTTATGATAAATATAAATGGAAAATCAACCGATGGAGTTGATTGTTTACAAAAGTATTCTAAAAGACATCCGATATTGTTTTATATAACTTGATAAAATTAATTAGGACCATTTACACGATCCATCGAATTCGATTCACATATCCAAGTTGTACCTGATCTGAGCTGTTACATGATACCACTTATAGGTCCTTATAACAATCTCATAGCTTCATGTGTGAATCGAAATAACCGAACTGCACATGAAAAATCCGTGTGCTTGGTGTCTCGTACGTGTAAACGATAATCAAAACATAATCAAGATCATCACAACATTAAAATGCATGTAATTTAAACATTTCTTTTTATTCATTCACTAGCAATCTTCACATGTCGTACAAAGCGTTTACATATAACACACAAAGTAGCTTTGAAAAACAAACACAAAAAAACCAAATGATGCTCTTTATAGAGAAAACCTACCTAATTTCGCCCCCTAATCCGTCCTAACCCAGGCTAGTCTACGTAGTTTCACTTAACCCTAAGACAATCTAGCTAATTTCTCCTCACTAGAAGAAACTACCTAGTTTCTCTTGACTAAAAGAAAGAAACTAACTGCATCACTTAGACAATTTCTCTTGTATAGTTTCTGTTGTTTCTCTTGAACACTTTCTTTTGTTAAACTTTAACTTAGACCAAACATGAAACTAAGGAAGATTAACCAACTTTGACGTTGACTTTGACTTGACTTTTACGATCTTAAAGTTGTTGCCAACCGAGATTAGTTCCAACATTCATTTTCATGCTCTGAATGATCTACAACTTCTCCTTCCACTGTTACCTCGGTTATGATGGATTCAATATATGATTCTCAACAATTGAGGGAAGTGGTGTGGTATTAGTCTTCACAACCCCCTCCTTCGTTTCTAAAGATATCAACCTCTGTTTTGGTTAATATATTTCTATAGTGGATAAACTTTACTTTCTCTTACACTTTCCTTTTGTAAATTATCATACTTAAAGTCTAAAAACTTCTAAGTTCCAATGATATAGTAGTGAATAATAAGTTGCACCAAATCTTGATCGATTTGAGATACTTGCACAGTTTTAATGTCTTCTCAAGATTATAAGATTTATAGGTGTTTTGGCAGGACTCAAGTTGTTAATTTGAGCATTCATAATAATAAGCTCAATCATATGTGAACTAATTTTAAAAATAATATTTGGAAAAGCTTGATGTTGATAAAAATTATCTTGATTATATCTCTCTAAGTGTCCTTATATACTATTTGAGGGTATTCATTATAGTTGTTATGCTCTTCCATGTAATTTGAGTTCTTTGTCATCTTGGGTTCATAATTGTTGCAACCTAATTTTACCTAAAGTGGTCATTCACATATGATTAATAATATCTTTGATAATCTAGTGGAAGTGCCTCGTAGTATGGATAAGATGAGGTGTATTTTCAAGCTCTTTAGAATCCATCATCATATATCCTTGTGTTCTATTGATTCAACCTTCAAATTTCATCTATATTTCAATTATATTATGAAACATTGGACTATATTGCAACTAATGGAATCAACTCCCATAATATTCATATAGATCATTATCCTATTCACGATCAGATCAAAGAACTTAAGATTCTATCGCAAAGAAAAAACCTGCACAAATAAACTAGAATACCCAATGTAATACAAACAAATGAAATAAAAAAGTTTTTTTTTTTATTTTTTGGATTTTTATACCTTAAAGCAAGTAGTAAAAACAATAAAAACAAGCAATGCAATACAATACTAAACACACGAGCTCTCTCGTAATGGTGCCATTTTAGTGACATGTCGTTTGACTGATACAAAAACCTACATAACCTAGACAACTAGGGTAAGTCAGAAATCGTATCCACGAGAAACATGTAGATAGTACTACACCTTTCATATGGTTAATTATTTAAATTACTAAACAATCATCTCTTAATTATGAATTGAGTTTTGATATAACTAAAAACTAAAAGGTAGAGTCGGAAATTGAATTGAAATCATAAACAATATTGAAAGAATGATCGACCACGGGTCACGTTATGAAACATATGTAACCATTTGAATTATCAATGTGGAAGTTACATAGACATAACTTTCTTCATTTTTTGGTCCATTGAGTTCGCATTTGAGCTCCATTTCATTCATAACTAGGGTACTTTTGTGTTTAGCCTACAAACACAACAAGTACTCAAAGTAACCCTATGTCATATGATTTAAATGACAAATTTAAATAGCTAGAGTCTATCGCATTAAAAAATCAATAACCCAACATGCACCCAACCCTACAACGGGTCAAGGTGTCGTATCATAACGCATTGGTCTTAATACTAATTTGATATAAAAGAAAAGTTTAGATAATTCCATCAATTGATTTTAATATTTCTTTATTTTCTAAATTTAATTGTTTTTATTATATTTACATGTAGACTAATATGAACTGCATGGTCCATTTTTTTTCATTTAATAATATTCTAAATTATTAATAAATAAACAAACAGTTTTGTTTACACTATAATTTCAATATAAGGATAAATATTAACATACCTTTGTTTTTTTAAAACATCCATCATAAATTTCAACATACTTTATGTATTTCTCATAAAATCCACTCAATAATTTTTAACCCATTAAAGTCCAGGGTTTAGTTCATCTACAAAGTGTTTTTTTATAAAATATGTAGGAAGTAATAAGAGGGTGACATGTGTACATGCATGTCTTTTATGAAAAGCGTATTTGCGTCCATTATGACTTAAGTATAGGCAAGTCATATCAACACCCGTTTTTAAACCAAGAAACATAACAACACATTCGTAAATTTTAACATTGTATGAATAAAAAACACCAAGTATATTAACGATCCACATAACAACATTTTAACATATATAACGGTAAAACACATTAAAAACGATAGCATCACCGTGTTAGCATGATATCAACATCATTTTTGCATAGTTCAGAAACTGTGTGTTAATATGATCAACACAGTTTTCGCACAGTGTTATAAACTTTGAAAAAAACATTGGTTTTTTCCTAAAAAAAGTATATCAATATTATACAAGTTTTCAAAAAGAAAAATTAATCAATTTTATGGTATATCTTTTTATAAAAAATAATAAAGTATGTAAATATTATTAGGGTTCTAAAAAACTGAATGAAACTAGTATTTATTTTAGAAAGTAAACAAAAGATAGTTAATTACCTCTTTTGCCCCTTCTAACTATAATTATACTTTAGTTAAGGGAGAATTACATATACCCACCTATAAACTTTATCAATTACTTACATGCCCAACATAAATTTTTAATTACATATATCCCCTTGTAAAACTTAATTAATTAAATATATACCCAAATTTAAAGTTTAATTACATATATCCCCTCCTAAAACTTAGTTAATTACATATATACTCAAATTAAAAGTTTAATTACATATGTCCGTTTTATTAAAGATAAATATTACATATTTACCCATTTTATTAATTTTATTAAAAATAACTTATATAATTAATATTTTACTTTGCAGGATCGATCATTGTCACTTAACACTTAGTTTTTCTCTCAAACTCACTTGTAACACACTCGGATCAGATGATGAAGCAGAATCCCTTCTAAGAGTTGATAATAATATACTAAGTAACAAAGAACACAAAGAAATAATTTTTAAGGTACTTGTATATATTACTTCTCAAGTCAAAGTATTACAAGACTCTTACAAGCATCTTACATGAGTTACAATGAGAAATATATATACTAGATTCTACAGCCGAATATACTTTGATACCAACTTAAAACCTATGACTAAAGCATATACTACAATGCTAGAGTTAAGGTATCTTAGATAAACTATTATCTAAGATAAGGTAGTCATGACATGTCCATGACTTACCTTTTGTCACCAACTAAAGTTGGCAACTCTACTAACTGATAAAGGTGAACAATGGAATAAAGTATGGTCAACTGTCACACCCCAACCTTGACGGCGGAAACGTCGAGGAGTGAGAGTTAAGATCGTTCACAGCCACATAACGCTATTAATAACCCAAATATAAATTAAACATAAGTTTCAATTGTAACATTACAAGCATAAGTCTCAAAGAAATTAAAAACATAACATAGAATGTAACAAATTATTCTTATTTCATTTATTTATCTAGGTCCATTCCTAGATGTGCAAGCTTCAAAGAGGAGATATCAAACTTGGGCGTTTCCTGAAACATGTTAAAAATAAAAGGTCAACAATAATGTTGGTGAGCATTCCATAGTTTTTAATACATAGATTATATAAATGATGGCAATTCAAGTCATAAGTTAGTGAATAAAGTGACTAGGGATGTTATGAACAATGCAACAATCAAACCTCGACAAAGTTTTACAAGTCTCAGACGTTTACAAGATTATACGATCAGCTAAGTATACTTGGATCAACCAAAGCAGGCTTGTCTTGCCCATAGATCTATGACTTCGTTGGGCTAGCAATAGTTAATGGTTGTACATATCACGCCATAACATGGTAACCACAAAAGTTCAACTAACCACAACTTTGCATGATGAATTGCCATAAAGATTACAAGTCTCAAATAAGTTTACAAATGCAATGATAATAAGTTAACATGTTTCACCCCAAAGTGTGAAAATAAGCAAAAAGGGGCATGGAAATACTCACTTGATCAAATAATATATAATCGATGATTAAAATGAACAATAGTAAGCGTCGTTTCAACGGTTTTTCACAATGCACCTAAAATATATTTATTTACAAGATTTAAGCCTATTTATAATAAGTTCAACAATTTAACAGTGACTAAAGTTCTAAGTGGAATGTGGGGACTTTCAATGATTATATTCATACAAATGGAATAAATTTATATTTTCTAAGAAAAATATATATATATTTATATTTTATTCAAAGTTGTGAGAAGAAACAATTATATTAATTTAAAAGGTTATATATAAAGTTTAAATAAATTTTTATAACTAAGTGTTTATTAGTAGATAAACAAAATTAATTGAAAAGGGATATTTGAACCTATGACAATTTACTAATTATTATATTCTATCCATTTTATTAAAAACTATTTAAACAAACAAACAAAAAAATGTTTTATCAAAAAAAAACATTTCTATTTAATCTTAGAAAAATTTTATAAAATCTTTGGAACTTTTGAACATATTTGAAATTTATAAAAATAATTACCTTATATTTTAAGAATTTTTCCAAAATTAAATCTTTAGGCTAAAAGCCTAAAAAACAAATAGTAAAACATGAGGGTGCCCGGGTTCGAACCCGGGACCTCATGCTTAAGGGTGTTGCAACTTAACCAGTGAACCAGAGGCCTCAGCCGTGTTATGACCTGGGTTTTAAGTCTTAAAAGAAAGATTTCAAGAAATTCCCCAATTACCATGAACCCTAGTTTTGATTGATCCCAAATTGAATCCCCAATCGATGATATTAACCCAATTGTTGTTAGGGCTTTCGTTCCTCAGATAAAATCAAACATATATGTATATTTAATTACCCGAATTGAAAACGAATTGATGAGGATGATGTTCACGACCCTAAGCCCTCTATCAATTGATTCACAAATGGCGATGATAATCCAATTAACTTCGTGTGGAGCTTCGGATGATGTTCACGACCCTAAGCCCTCTATCAATTTCAGTTTAAAGTGTTCGGTTGGTGGATTTCGATTGCGGTGCAGGTTGTGGTGATAGTGGGTGATCGAATTTGATGTTGGTGTTTGTTTCAGAAGGAATTGAGGGTTGCAATGATTTAGGAACAGATAGACGTTCGATTAGGTTGAGTTAATTCGATTATTGTTAGCCTTAAACGTTCGAACGGCTCCTTGCTTTTAATAATTTCGGTTACTCGACGATTCATGTAGTAACCGATGATTTAAACCCAATTAAACCTTGTATTTAGGTTCGAAACGTGCAACTGAAACGATTTGGGTCGGTTTTGGGGACTGTTGTCGCGGTTTGGGGCTTCGCCGGTGATTTGGCCGGAGATGGCCGATGGTATGGCCGGAAAAACGAGGGGGAAAAAGGGGGGGGGGGGTTTGGTTTTTGTAAATTTACAGAAATGGTCCCTGTTGTTTCACAAGTTATTATTTTATGCACAACTTTAATATTTAAAGTTTTCAATTTGACACTTAGGCCCCTTGACTTATTAAACCCAAGTTTTAAACATTTCTAAGCTTAATATTTTTTACAAATTATTATTATCAATAACAACATCATAGTTATTATATTATTGTTATAATTTTATTATTATTATTTCTATTATTAATATTTTAATCATTATTATTATTATTGTTTGTTATTATTATTATTATTATTATTATTATTATTATTATTATTATTATTATTATTATTATTATTATTATTATTATTATTATTATTATATAACAATTATCATTATAATCCTTCAAGTTTCAGGATTAAAAGTCAAACTAAAGTAATGAGCATAAGTAACCCATGAGTTCCATATTAGGCAACAATAGTCCTTACAAGATTAAACGACGTTAACTTTTAATTAACCAAAATTACAAGATGTCACAGTCTCCCCAACTTAAAAGAATTTCGTCCCGATATTAAGAATAAAGCTAAGAGAACAAATGCGGGTATCTCTCCTTCATATGATCCTCACGCTCCCAAGTGAACTCAGCTCCACGTTTGTTTTCCCAACAAACTTTGACGATCGGCGTGGTAGTTGTTCGGGTCTTCTTCAGGGTTCGATCCATAATCTCAACAGGCTTCTCAACGAAATGCAATGACTCGTCTATTTGTATTTCCTCTAATGGAATATGCAAATTTTCATCAGCCAGACATTTCCTCAAGTTTGAGACATGGAAGACAGGATGAACTCCGCTAAGTTCAGAAGGTAGCTCCAGTTTGTACGCCACCTTCCCAATTTTTTTCAGAATCTTGAAGGGTCCTACAAAACGTGGGGCTAACTTACCCTTCTTCCCAAAACGTACAACACCCTTCCATGGAGGGACCTTAAGAAGGACCAGGTCATCGACTTGAAACTCTAACGGTTTACGTCTTTTATCGGCATAACTCTTTTGGCGACTTCTAGCCACCTCTAGGTTATTTCGAATTTTGGAAACTTTGTCAGTCGTTTCTTGAATAAGTTCCGGACCAGTGATAAGATTTTCCCCAATGTCAGTCCAACAGATCGGAGAACGACATTTACGACCATACAAAGCCTCGAATGGTGCCATCTTGATACTTGAGTGATAACTATTGTTATACAAAAATTCCGCGGGCGGAAAATGCGTATCCCAATCACCACCAAAGTCAAGGACACAAAAACGCAGCAGATCCTTGAGGGTTTGGATTGTTCGTTCGGTTTGACCATCGGTTTGAGGATGGTAAGCCGTACTTAAATCCAATTGAGTACCCAAGAGTTCTTGCATCGAAGACCAAAAGTGCGTTGTGAACGAGCATCTCGATCGGAAATAATGTGTAACGGCACGCCATGACGACTCACAATTTCGTCAACGTAGATTCGAGCCAACCTTGAAACCTTGTACGTATCTCGTATGGGTATGAAATGTGCTGTCTTGGTCAAACGGTCAACAATGACCCATATGCTATCATGACCACGAGGTGTACGAGGTAACTTGGTTATGAAATCCATGGATATATGTTCCATTTCCACATAGGGATTTCAGGCTGCTCAAGTAAACCACTTGGTCTTTGATGCTCGGCTTTGACCCTTGCACACGTGAGACACTTGGAAACGTAAGAAGCGATATCTTTCTTCATCCCAGGCCACCAATATTGACCACGCAGATCCATGTACATCTTATCGGAGCCAGGATGAATGGAATATCGGTTTTGATGAGCTTCGTTCATAATGAAGTGTCGAAGATTATCACGATTTGGGATCCAAAGTCGATTCAAGAAGTACTATCAAGATCAGCGATCAAAAGTTTGATGTATTAGAGTGTAATGCAGCGGAATGAAATCAAGAATTAGTCAAATTATAGCAAGAGTTTGTTATTTGTAAACAAATGCGAGAGAATATTTTTCTGTGATAAGGAATGTTTCAATGATGCCCAATATTATTGCTAAATCATTCACAGTTACAATAAGGTTGGCACTCCTTATATAGAGTGCAATCACTGCTGCAATCACGGGATGGTGATTACTAGCAGATCTAGTACAAAAATAACTAATACTTAACAAACTACTGAAATGTTCACAACTACTGAGAACATGTCAGAGTGCTAAGTATAAAACATAAAACAACTGAAAAGAAACTACTGAAACTACAACGACTGAAGAACAAGCTCTTCAGTCGTTTTACAAAACTACTGAAAATAGAAAACATAAAACTACTGAAAGTAAACCATCACAACTACTGAAGAAGTCCTCTTCAGCTGTTATGACTTCTGATACTTTGTCTTCAGCACTTGTCTTCAGACTTTGTCTTCAGACTTTGTCTTCAGCACTTGTCTTCAGACTTTGTCTTCAGCACTTGTCTTCAGACTTTGTCTTCAGCACTTGTCTTCAGACTTTGTAATCAGTTGTTGTCTTCAGCTGTTGTGGACTTCAGTAGTTGTTGTGACGTCTGTGGGACTTAAAGGTTTTTCTGATCCGGCTCATTGGTTCTTTTGGTCCAACAAACTCCCCCTGAACCAATGCAGCCAAAACCTTTAACTTTATTGAGGTCCCACTTATTGTTGGCAAAATGGTTGGTGTTTTTCCTTCTTGATCAGTTGAGAAGATGACCCATATAAGCACCGGCCTGGAAGTAAGTCTCTGATGATTTGGTTGGCAAAGTATGGATAGGAGCTCTGTATTGGGGAATTGGACACTGAGCTGTTCCCCCATCCATGAGACTCACTTCCCATGTATAAGCCTGTAGGATTCTCTGGTGTATGCTCTGAGAAACATGATTTGTTCTTCCATGGTAAGATTCTCTGGTTCACCATCAAACAATCCTTCACGCCCATACAGCTCTGAGATGTATTTGGCCTGTTTGCCATTTTTGAGCTCAACTGTTGTGATCTGTCTGTAAGCAAACTCATCTGGGTGATTACCTTCAAGTAACAGACTGAGCTCATTTTGTTTGAAGTTCTCAAGCTTCTTGTAGACTAACCCCTTCTTAATTACCCTGTTTTCTAACATCTTTTGGGGAGGCTGTTTAGTCTCATAAGCCTTCTTGAAGTCTTCTACAATTTCCCAGGGTGATACTACAAGGACCACTGTGATCTCTTCATCTACTATCCTTTTTATCTGGCCCTTGTATCTTGCAGGAATGTCCTTCTTCACAATTCTGTGAGCCACCCTAGGATCAGGCCATATCCTCACCTTTTCCTTTTGATATTGAAATGTGTTGGCAAGGGTGTACAGTCTCAGAGCTTCTTTCTTCATACTTATTATTGATGAAGAAGCAACATAAGTTTTGTCTATGCTCTTCAGCATCTCCTCATCATGAAGCCTTTGCTGCTGCTCTTCTTCTATCTTTACTCTCACAGTCTCCATCTGTGAGGTGGGAGTGATGGGCATAGATTTGACTTTAGGCAAAGTTAGGACTGCAGAAAGAGGCAACCTATCTTCTTCCTCATCATCCTCTTCATCTTCTTCTTCTAGCCTCAACATCCTTCTCTTCTTCTTCTTGGATGCATCATCGGCTGTTGGTTTTGAGGGTAAAGGGGTTGGTTTAATGGGTTGTGGTAATGGTGATTTTGAAGTGGTAGGTTTTGCAGGTTGTTCTAGCATTCTTGTAATGAGTGAGGCTTTGGAGTATTTTGCTAGTTCATTTCTGTTCCCAGCACCTGCTTCATTCAGTGCTTCAATTACTAATCCCTTAGTGTATGCTTCAGACGTATAGATCTTGGTGGTTATTGCCAAGATACTGTCCCTGGTCCATGACTTAATCTCTATCAATGATCTTCCAAGATATTTTGCAATGAATCTGATCATGATCTCCAGTCTTTCTCTTTCTAACACATCATAACTTGCCCATCTTGAGTTAATTTCTTCAACTTCAAGTCTTCTAATCTCTGAGTCAAGCTGTGCAGTATCGAACCCTTGTCTATATAGTTGATCAATAATGGAGTCCATAGATTTACTATGTGTAGCATCCGCCATTTTGACCATCTCATCAAGTTGGAGTTCTTTTTGGGGTTCTTTTTCTTTTCTTTCAATCTTCCTTTTCTTATATGTGATATGAAAGTCTTTGTGACTTTCACTCACTTGATCAGTGTCAGCTCCCTTCACATACTCTTCTTCCTTCTCAGTCTCTTTCACAACCTCCTCTTCCTTCTCAATCTCCTGTTCTTTCTCTTTCAATATGCTCTTCCCTTTTTCTTTCACTAACCGACTCTCCCCCTTTTTGGTTGCATTGGTTGCAAGGGTTTGAGTAGTAGAAAGCCTTGTGCTCACAATCTCCTCCACCAGGGGCTGTATGATTGAGGGAAGTCTCTCATCCAAGGTTTTGATCACAATGTCTGTGATTATTGGGGTGATGAGAGGTAGGGATTTATGGAAGATAGCAGCTGTTTGCTCAGAGGGGTTCTGTCCCTGAGAAGCAGTGCCAGAGGTAGAGGCTGGTGGATTGTATGTTTTGATTGGCTGAGTGTTTAGGAGACCTTCAGGTGAAGGTGCCATCTGTGGGTGTATGGTGGTGTCAGATGGACTTGCTTCTTGAGAGAATTGGTCAAGTAGTCTTTGTAGTCTACTGACTTCTTCCTCAAGAATTGTGTTCTGGGCTAGAACATCATAAAAGAAGCCCAGGTCATCATCAGCAGATGCTGAATCACCTGACCTCCTGCTAGTAGCAAGATGTACATGCCCTGGGTGTAAACCAGTTGTAGCATGTGCCCCTTTTTCTTGGAACTGGGGACTTCCAGCCGCAGGACGATGTCCGTCATCAGCTGTTGCCTCTGATGAGGTCTTAGCCATGTTACCAGCCTCAGTCTGATCATGTGCTGAGGCAGAAGAGGTGGCAGCCTCACCAGATATTCTGATCTCCTTATCTACACTAGGAGACAGAACATTTAAACCCTTGTGCTGTGGGTTGTCAGAAGCATGTTGATCCTCTTCCTCAATATCTGTGGTTTTCCCTTTAGGTGGTTGTTGGGGAGGAGGAGAGGCATGCAGCTGAGTCAGCACATTTGCAATTATAAGTGTTGGACTTTGGGGGGCATTTTCATGAGGAGATAGGGTAAAATCAGTATGCACCTGGGGAGAATGGTGTGTTTCAATGGCAATCTCCTCAAATGAGGAAGATTCCAGATTTGTGGGTACCCCTTCTTTGGTTGCTTCAGGCTCCTTTTGAGAGGAATCCTGAGCGGCTGTGGCTGGGTGAGTCTCTGATACTACTGGGGGGTTTACACCAGTAAGTATATCCTGTCTTGGTGGTACAGGAGCATCTTCAGGGGACTCATCTTCCTGAATAGCTGTTTTGGTTCGTTTTGTTTTTGGTTTGGTGGGGACTTTGGATTTTGTGGTGGTGGCTGTGGGTTCCAGCTGTGTGGGTTTGCGCAGCTTGGCAGCCATTTTGAGTGATTGGTCAGAGTTGTGCCGGGAGTATACTTCAGGCAATACAGCCATAGCAGGGACTCCCAGGCCAACAAGTCCCTCAGCTTGAAGCTGGTTTTCAATTATGGCCATTATGAACCGAGGATACAATATCCAACGGTTAGAAAGTTGTTTTTGGGCCATATCCTTGAGCTCTAAGAATAGTATTTCAGAAAATTTTAAAGGTTGTTGCTCAAGGATGGAGTACAATACCTGTTGCCACCTTGTGGACATTTGATCCCATGATGAAGTCTTGGGGGCCAGGCAGACATTGACCATATGAAAGATAAGCCGTTCAGCATCCTAGAAATGTTTCTTCAATATGGTAGAGGCACTCAGGTTACCTTCGTATCCATGGTGGGCAAATGATAGATCTGTGGTGCCCTTTGGATAACTAGTCGGGAAAGTGGCATCATCCAGATTGAGGGTTTGGCGAAGAATCTCTGGATTGATGACCACTTTTTGGCTATGGACAAACGATTAAAGCGACTCTGTGTCATTCTCCTCAGAGACAAGAGTGACGTTTGTCCAGAATTGGCTAAGGGATTCGGCATATATGGTGGGGTTTAACAGAAAAGCTGTTTGGTAAGGTGACTGGACCATTAAATCAATGGCGTTGTGAAACTTGGTCCAGTATGGTGATTTGGTAAGGTGAGCGACACAGTTGTGTCGTGGTTTTAGTTGCATGGTCGCCATGGATGAAGAGAGGGTACAGAGTTTTTGAACGTTAGGTTTGAGAGGAGAGGTGAGAAAAACTCTGGTGAGATAAGGTATTTATAGGGTAGGGTTATGAAACGACTGAAGGTTTTGGTGTTAGTCATCATTTGTTGAAACTACTGATGACGTGGCATTAACTTTCAGAGGTTTGAAAAGACTGACCGTATTGGTGTGATCATCAGTTGTTATAAAACAACTGAAGACTTGGTTTTAACCGTCAGACGTTGAAACAACTGAAGTCTTTGATTTAGTCTTCAGTAGTTATAAAACTACTGAGGACAATTCTGACTTCAGGTGGTGAAACAACTGAGGACATGGTGTTTGTCATCAGTAGTTGTGAAACTACTGAAGACAGTGGTTTTGTCATCAGTTGTTGTAAACAGCTGAAGACTTGGTGGTAGTCTTCAGTAGTTGTAAACTACTGAAGACATAGATGTGGCTTCAGTTGTTTAGAAACAGCAGTTGTAGAAACAACTGAAGAGAAATTACTCATCAGCTGTTTTCGTCAATTCATAGCTTTTCAGCTGTTTCAGTCTGACCTCCACACTGACTTAAATCCGAGTTTGAGGTTTCATTGGTCATCAGTACTTATCTGCATTTCTGACATCAGCAGTTGTAGTTACATCTGTTGTGATTTCATCAGCTGTTATAACTACATCAGCTGTTTTAACAAGTGAAGTACTTATATATGACATGGTTACCAATGATCATCAGTATTTATTACTGAGATTATCAGTAGTTGTCACTTATTCTAGCTGCAGCATACCAAGCCTTAACACCAGGTTGTGGAAAGTTGAACTATCCAAAGGCTTAGTAAAAATGTCTGCAAGCTCATCAGCACTAGGAACAAATTTTGGATCAATCAGACCTTTTTCAAAACAATCTCTAATAAAATGGTGTCTGATTTCAATATGTTTAGTCCTAGAGTGCTGGACAGGATTCTTGACAATACAAAGAGCTGAAGAGTTGTCCATTAACAATGGAGTCTTAGTCTCAGTTATGCCATAATCCAATAATTGGTTTTGAAGCCATAATACCTGAGATGTACAACTTGCAGCAGCAATGTACTCGGCTTCAGCAGTTGATGTAGCAACTGAGGTTTGTTTCTTACTCTGCCAAGAAATCAAACAGTTGCCTAGAAATTGACATCCACCAGAAGTTGATTTCCTGGTCAATTTACACCCTGCATAGTCACTGTCAGAAAAAGCAACTAATTTACCAGAATGTCTAGTAGAATACCATAAACCTAGAGATGGAGTGCCTTGCAAATATCTAAAGATCCTCTTGACTGCAATCAAATGAGACTCCTTAGGTGCAGCCTGAAATCTAGCACAAACACATGTAGCAAACATAATATCTGGTCTAGAAGCTGTTAAGTACATCAAGGACCCAATCATACATCTGTAAAGTGTTTCATCAACCACTTTACCTTTCTGATCTGTATCCAGTTGTGTGGTGTTGCACATGGGAGTAGAACAAGGTTTACAATTTTGTAAATCAAATTTTTTCAAAAGATTTTTTGTATATTTGGACTGATGAATGAAAATTCCATCAGCCTTTTGTTTGATTTGCAAACCCAGAAAGAATTGTAATTCCCCCATTGCACTCATTTCAAACTTTTGTTGCATCAACTTTGTAAAGGCATCACACAACTGTGGATCAGAAGATGCAAAAATAATATCATCAACATAAATTTGAACAAGTAGATTATGCTGCCCTGCTTTCTTAATGAATAAAGTTTTATCTATGGAGCCTCTAGTAAAATTATTTTCAAGAAGAAAGTTTGATAATGTCTCATACCAGGCTCTAGGAGCTTGTTTCAACCCATAAAGAGCCTTATCAAGCTTATACACCCAATTAGGATGTTTGTTGTCCTCAAAACCCGGTGGTTGACATACATAAACTTCTTCTTTAATTTTCCCATACAAAAAAGCACTTTTGACATCCATTTGGAAAACTTTAAGATTTTGATAAGCAGCATAAGCTAAAAACAGTCGAATTGCTTCCAGTCTGGCTACAGGAGCAAAGGTTTCATCATAATCAATACCTTCTTCTTGTGCAAACCCCTGAACAACCAGTCTGGCCTTGTTCTTAACAATAAGCCCATTTTCATCAGTCTTATTCCTAAACACCCATTTAGTGCCTATTGCACACTTACCTGGAGGTAGAGGAACCAGTTCCCACACTTGTTGTTTCTTGAACTGAAGAAGCTCAAGCTGCATGGCATCAACCCATCCATTGTCCTTTAAAGCAATGTGATAATTCTTTGGCTCTTGCTGACTAATGAAGAGAGCATAGAAGCAGAAATTTGACAATTGACTTCTTGTTGATACTCCAGCAGTGATATCACCAATGATTTGAGACATAGGGTGATTCTTCAGATCTTGGTACACAATGAGATCAGTGCAAGTGTTTGTAGCAGGCTCAGCAGCAACAGATGGTGATGGTGAAGTATTTCCTTGAAACCAATCAGTAGATGGTAGTTCAAAGGAAGTTGAAGTTGTAGAAATCTCATCAGCATTTGTTGTGGATTGTGCTGCTGGAGCTACAGGAACATCAGGTCTAGCTGAATCAGGCAGTTGATCACTGAATCTGAAGAGGTGAGTACTACTATCATCATCATCAGCACCAGCAGTACCACCAGGTGGAGAACTGTTGACAGGAGCAACAGTAGGAGTTTGATGAGGAACATATTGCAGTATGTCCAAATCAAATATCTCCACAGGGTTTTGTGGAATCTTGTCCTTTGGAGATTCATTAAACTTAACATGTAGAGTCTCTTCAACCATCTTTGTTCTACAGTTGAAGACTCTGTATGCTTTGCAAGTTGATGAATAACCAACAAAATAACCTGCATCCACCTTAGAATCAAATTTTTGGAGTTGATCCCGTGTGTTGAGAATGAAACAAGGACATCCAAAAGCTCTGAAGAATGAAATTAGAGGGGCCAAATGATGAAGAACTTCATATGGAGTTTTCATCAACCTCTTATTTACTAGAGCTCTATTTTGTACATAGCAAGCTGTATTGATAGCTTCAGCCCAAAAAGTCATTGGCAATCCAGAGTCAGCCAACATGGACCTTGCAGCTTCAATAAGGGTCCTGTTCTTTCTCTCCACTACTCCATTTTGTTCAGGAGTTCTTGGAATGCTAAAATGCCTCTTGATTCCCTTTGAGAGGTAGAACTCATCAAGTGTATTGTTTCTAAATTCTGTTCCATTATCACTTCTAATACACTTGACTGAGAGGGAATACTGCTTCTCAACATACAACACAAAGTTGATAATCTTCTGAGCTGCTTCATCCTTTGAATGCAAGAAGAAAGTCCATACAAATCTGGAGTAATCATCCACAATTACCAGACAGTATTTCTTCTTAGCCATACTCATCACTCTCACAGGACCAAAGAGATCCATGTGAAGAAGCTGTAAGCAGGCTGTGGACTTAGGTTCTTCTATGGAGGGAAATGAAACTTTGTGCTGTTTTTCTTTTAAACAAGCAGTGCAGTCATCTTCACATTTAAACTCCTTCATGGGCAATCCCCTTACTAAACTATGGTTTATCAGCTGATTTATGTTTTTGAGATTAACATGACCCAGCCTTCTATGCCATAGTGTAGATTCTTGAGGGGAAGCCTTGGAAAATAGGCAAGGATGGCCTTTGAGATCTATTTTCTTAGAAAAATCTAAGGCATACACTCTTCCTGTCCTGTTGGCCTTAAGGAGAGTGTGTTTATCCAACACCTTGTCAATCAAACTCAGAACTTTGGATGACAGAATCCGGCAGTTCTGACTTGTGAAAAGAGCAACATGGCCTTTGTCACACATTTGACTGACACTCAAGAGGTTGTACTTGATATTTTCCACATGGTTAACATCATCAAACTTTATTTCCCCGTTGGAAACAAAACCTTTGCCGATGATGTAACCCTTTGCATCATTGCCAAAAGATACAAATCCCTTCCTTCCTTGAGAGTAGTCATTAAGAAGTGATCTGTTTCCTGTCATATGCATGGATCCTCCACTGTCTACATACCAGATGCCTCTTTGGCATGTTGAAGAACCCTAAGTTACCTGTGAAGATGATGCAGTTGAACAGGAACCCTCAGTTGACTCCAGAGCCATAAGTGCCAGATTCCCAAAAGGACTATCACCACCATGTTGATCAGCACTTGTGAACAGTTGTTCATGACCAGACATGTCATCTGGCAAGCTGCTCCAGTCAACAACTTCTGGGGTGAAGAAGCTATGTTGTTGAGGTTGAGGGGGTTGATGAGATGGTTGAGGTTCTGGAAGTGCATGAGGTTGTGGTACCATAGGAGCTTGAACTTGACTGGTTTGTGGCATGTAATAACACGGGTAAGGGTAAGGCATTTGACCCTGAGGAACAAAATATGCAGGAGATTGTTGTTGAGACTGATGACTAGAATTGACAGGATGTTGCCCTTTGTTTTGTTGACTATTTCTAGGAAAAGTCACAAAAGGTGCAGAGGAATTAGATCCAGATGATCTACATTCTCTAGCAAAGTGTCCAAGCCTTTGGCATTTGTGACACCTCAACTTACTCTTGTCAAAACCAACTTTGGTTTTGCCAGAGAGTCCTGGGAACTTTCTTCCAGTTCTTTTGTAGAACTTCTGAGATCTGATATTTATCAAGGCCATTTGGCTCAAAATATCCATCTCTTCTAAGTCATCATCAGCAATCCCCTTGAGATCATCCATGATGAAGCATAGATTGTCATTATTACACCCAGTAAATTGACTATCAACACTCACAAATGCTGAATCAGAAATGTTTGAAGAGAAATCAATATGCTCATCATACTGGCATTCAGATGAAGCATATTCTGACTCATGACTAACCAGAGCAGTGTTGCCTGGTACAAAGTCTTCAGTGAGCTTACCAGATGAAGACAGTTTTCTCTTTTGTTCTATCTCTCTCTCAAATGTGAGCAATTTCCCATGAAGTTGGGTGAGAGATAGTTTGTCCAAATTTGCACTGGAGCGTAGGACAATGGTATATGTATCCCATCTCTCAGGTAGTGATCTGAGAAATCCGTTATTCATCTGGATATTAGTATACTCATGTTTGACCATTTTCAATTCAGAGATCAAACAAGAGAACCGCTCAAATTGTTGAGTCAGTGTCTCACCCTTCCTATGAGAGAATGTCTCATATTGTTGGGCAAGGATCTCTCTATTATTTGCCAAGACCTCATCTGTTCCTCCAAATTGTTCTTTCAAGGCATTCCAGAGGTCATGGGCAGATTCATAATGCATTAGCCCAGAATAGATTTCATTTGGTAGTGCCATGGCCAGAATTCCATGGGCTTTTGCATCAATCTCAAACAATTTCTTATCCTCATCTGAGTATTGATCCTTCCTCTTCGGAACCATTTGATTGGTTTCCGGGTTATTCACCATAGGCTTGTGTGGACCATGTACCACTGATGTCCAACAACCTGAGCTGTTAACAGACAGGTGATGGAGCATACGTCGTTGCCATATGTTATACTCATTCCTAACCAGCATTGGAGGCTTGGTTGAGGAACCAGTATTGTGAGGATCATTGGAAGAAGTAGTCATTTTGGGTCCAAAAACAATTTTATTCAAGTTTTTAAAAAAAAATTTAGACACACCACAACAAACTCAATGAAAACCAAGAATAAATCTCAGGATGAATGATTAAAAGCACAGAAAATTCAATCTCTAAAACAGTTTCTTGCAAAAATACTAATTCGATCAAACTTGGATCTTGAAGAGCAGTTTCAATGATCAATTATTAGATCGATCAATGATTAACCAGCTCTGATACCATTTATCAAGATCAGCGATCACAAGTTTGATGTATTAGAGTGTAATGCAGCGGAATGAAATCAAGAATTAGTCAAATTATAGCAAGAGTTTGTTATTTGTAAACAAATGCGAGAGAATATTTTTCTGTGATAAGGAATGTTTCAATGATGCCCAATATTATTGCTAAATCATTCACAGTTACAATAAGGTTGGCACTCCTTATATAGAGTGCAATCACTGCTGCAATCACGGGATGGTGATTACTAGCAGATCTAGTACAAAAATAACTAATACTTAACAAACTACTGAAATGTTCACAACTACTGAGAACATGTCAGAGTGCTAAGTATAAAACATAAAACAACTGAAAAGAAACTACTGAAACTACAACGACTGAAGAACAAGCTCTTCAGTCGTTTTACAAAACTACTGAAAAGAGAAAACATAAAACTACTGAAAGTAAACCATCACAACTACTGAAGAAGTCCTCTTCAGCTGTTATGACTTCTGATACTTTGTCTTCAGCACTTGTCTTCAGACTTTGTCTTCAGACTTTGTCTTCAGCACTTGTCTTCAGACTTTGTCTTCAGCACTTGTCTTCAGGCTTTGTCTTCAGCACTTGTCTTCAGACTTTGTAATCAGTTGTTGTCTTCAGCTGTTGTGGACTTCAGTAGTTGTTGTGACGTCTGTGGGACTTAAAGGTTTTTCTGATCCGGCTCATTGGTTCTTTTGGTCCAACAAGTACCACATGCCATTCGGTTTTGTCTCCAGTTGCGACCGAACGTTAGACATCAAATCTTCATCTTTCCCTTCGTCGGTTAGTGCTGCTTGTTGAGCCTCGCGAATGCATAACTCGAGGTCACTATCGATCCTTATGTTTTGAAGCATGGTAGTAGCCTCGTTGACATCCACATGAATCTCGGTATCAAATTCTCCTAGCGTATCAAACCATTGCCTTCGATCTCGAATTTCTTGAAGCGAGACAGTCTTGTTGTGGACCTTGCGACTTAGCGCGTCGGCTACAACATTTGCCTTTCCAGGGTGATAGCGAATGTCGCAGTCGTAGTCGCTAATCAACTCAATCCAACGTCTTTGTCTCATGTTGAGATCCTTTTGATTGAACACGTGTTGGAGACTCTTATGATCGGTGTAGACTATGCATTGCGTCCCATATAAATAGTGTCGTCAAATCTTCAATGCGAAAACCACAGCACCAAGTTCAAGATCATGAGTTGTGTAGTTCACTTCATGAACCTTCAATTTCCTCGACGCGTATGCTATAACTTTGCCTCGTTGCATGAGAACACAACCAAGACCTTGATTAGAAGCATCGTAATATACGGCAAAGTCGTCGTTTCCATCGGGAAGTGTGAGAATAGGAGCGTTACACAACTTGCGTTTCAATGTCTCGAAAGCCTCTTCTTGCTCGGGTCCCCATTCAAAGAGTCGATTCTTTTGGGTTAGCGCCGTTAATGGTTTAGCAATCTTCGAGAAATTTGCTATGAACCTACGGTAATATCCCGCTAAACCCAGAAAAGAACGAACCTCGGTTGGGGTGGTGGGAACACACCAATTCTTCACGGCTTTGATCTTAGCAGGATTCACATGAATTCCTTGGCTATTCACCACATGTCCTAAGAATTGAACCTCCTCCAACCAAAATTCACACTTGGAAAGTTTGGCGTATAATTGCTCCTTCTTCAAAAGTTCAAGAACTTGTCGCAAGTGCGTCTCGTGATCGATTTTCGTCTTGGAATATATGAGAATGTCATCAATGAACACGATCACGAACTTATCCAGATACGGTTTACATACTCGATTCATGAGATCCATGAACACGGCAGGCGCATTGGTCAAGCCAAAAGGCATGACCATGAACTCGTAGTGTCCATATCGAGTACGAAAAGCGGTCTTTGGAATGTCATCATCATGAACACGTAGTTGATGATACCCAGAACGTAGATCGATCTTTGAGAATTGAGTTGCTCCTTGAAGTTGATCGAAGAGATCATCGATTCGAGGAAGAGGGTATCGGTTTTTGATAGTAAGCTTGTTGAGTTCTCGGTAATCGATGCACATACGAAATGAACCATCCTTCTTCTTCACAAACAGTACAGGTGCACCCCACGGTGATGAGCTAGGGCGAATGAAACCCTTATCGATCAGCTCTTGTAGTTGACTAGCTAGTTCTTGCATTTCAGACGGTGCAAGATGATAAGGTGATTTAGCCACAGGGTTTGCACCAAGGATTAAGTCAATCTTGAACTCAACTTCTCGCACGGGAGGTAACCCTTTAAGATCCTCGGGAAAAACCTCGGGAAAGTCTCACACAAATGGAATCATTCTATGTATCTTATAACCCTTAGCTTACCCTTGTTTAAACTACTATCCTCGCTCCTGTAACTAACTCATTTTTGTATATTCCAGCATGTCTCGTCACCATGGAAAGCGTGGAAGTTCCGACCGCAAGCTAGCTGCCATATTTAGTTATTTTTTTGTAACATGATTAATAAACTTTATAAATTTATGAAAAATAATTATTTATCAATCAATAAGTTGATTACATATTTAATGTATTTGATCCATTTATTAAGTAAATTAATAATGGAAGCTCAAAATGAGTTCGGGTTTGGGTTTTAACTTGGAAAAATGGCGGATGTTACATCAACTACATGGGCTTTAGAGAAAACGTCATGCAGTATATCAGAGGTCTGTAGCGGAGTGTCAGAGAGACCATACTTGTGTCCACTGGTTCATAGTAGTGTCTTCCAAAGGTTAGTTGGCTTCGGAAGAACAAGTTCTTCCGAAGCTACTTATACTTCGGAAGAGGCTACTTCTTCCGAGGCTTGAGGACTTCTTCATATCTTCATACTTCGAAAGTTGACTCTTGATTTCTTCTAAGTCTTGAACTCCGGAAGAGAAGACTTTGTCTTCGGAAGTTGGAGTTTTCCTTCGCAAGATGATCTTGCACTTGTCTTCGGAAGAACTCCATTTCCTTCGGAAGTTCCACACTTAGCTTCGGAAGTCCTTTATTAGTTGCACCAAAATAGTCTAAGTGATTTGGTTTTGGTTGCACCAGCCTTTCTAGATCCAACAAACTCCCCCTAGGCTGATGCTACCAAAACTTCATTTATTTTTGCTTCTTAAAACTTTCAGCACCAGGGACAGAAGATGCTTATCCGTTTCCTTGTTCTTCCATGAATTGGTGCTGAGAAGTTTGTACAAGTCATTCATGGATAGGAGTTCCAGTCTATCATTCTGAATGACATGCACCCTTTGTTGTGCCCCCCCTGAAGAGAGTTAGTTGACGGTAGTTATAGTCATACTCTCATCTAACTATGTATTCAAGTTCAAGACCTTCAACTATTTGAAGAAAGGCTTTACCTTTGGTTGCTGATCCTTTCCCTTCCTCCTCCTCCTCTCTCAGTTTCAACTCTTCTTTAATCTTGGTCCTAGCAGTTAGCTCGGCCAGATGAAGACTGCTTAGATGATTTCTTATGTGAGCAGCTATCTCAGAGTTGGAGGGGTTGGAGAGTGCCTTCTCTGCTAACTCAGCAATGTCAAATCTGCTTAAGTGTAGCAGAGATGAGGCATTTAGCATGTTTAGCTCTTCACTCTCTCTCTCTCAACAACAAAGTTGTAAGAAGAGTCTTAGAACCTCCACTGAATATCTTCTTTCTAGGCACAAGGGGTTGACTTGGCACTTTGTCCCCTTTCTTTGTATCCAGCAGAGTTACCATCCTTCTCCTCAACTTATTCTCTTCTTCATTTAGTGAATCCGAGTTGAGGCCAAAGAGTTTTGTAGCTTGGTCCAATGTTCCTCTAGGCAGATCAAGAAATTGATCTCTAGTGAGGGAACATGAGGAGCCATCAACATAGGTTAGTTTGATAGACTCCTCCTCACAAGAGATGTCGCTCAAGGTTGTAGAGTTGATGAGCTTCGTCTTGATCTCCTTAACTTCCTCTAAGGAGAGATGTTTGGAAGGCTGAGGGGATGGTTTGGGAGGTTGTTAGGTAGGTAGTGGTGTTTGGGTTCTGGAAAGTGTTTTGGGTTTGAGGATGGGTAGTTTAGGTGGTTGTGGTGAGGAAGTAGGTATGGATGTTGGTGTAGGTTCAGGGGTGTAAGGCTTAGAGGTTGGTTCAATTTTAATGGAAAATGGAAAAGGGATTGGTTCAGGTTGTGGTTGGGTTGGGGTTGAGGTTGAGGTGTTGGTTTGAAGATCATCCCCTGTCCTTTTGTATACATCTCCTTCCTTTTCCATGAGCGAATGTCAGCCTTTATGTCACTGACATGTCGCTGTAGGGTCTTCTCAGACATTGGACCCACCTGCCTACCAGAGAAGCCATGAGCCCGGAGATAGTCCTTCATCCAGGCTTTATCACCTATCTTCCAGGCAGCAGCGAGTCCTGCTTCTTCTTCCTTCTTCTTCTTCATCCTCAGTTTCTCCTTTGCAGCTTTCTTTCTCTCCTTCTCCATTTGATCTTGCTCTTTGTTGAAGAGCCATAAGATCGTATCATTATCATGTGGAGATAGTTCTTCCTGAGAGAAACCCCTGGAGGTTAGAAAGTTTATCCTTTCCCTCCTTAGCTGCTGATTAGCCTCTCTTTTCTTTTTTTTTCTCTCTCTTCCTCCAAGGCCAACCTTGCTGCTTCTTCCTTTTGCTGAATCTGCAGCAATGTTGCCTTTTCTAACTCTACTAACTCCATTAATGGTAGAAGGAGTACATCTTCAGTAGCAGCTCCCAGCTTGACAAGCCTGTCAGTGATGTCCACCCTCCTCTTCTTGTTGATAGCCTCCTAGTTAGCTGTAGATGCTTTGCTACTTATAGCTAGCAGCTTCCCAATTAGGAGTCTACCTTTCCTCTTAAGCTTTTCTAACCTTGCTTCCTCCTAAATCTCTTTCTTAGTCATCTTCCTCTTTCCTTTGACATCTACGGAAGTGCTAGACTTTGGAGGTTCTTGAGTGGAGATTTCAGGTTGAGTGGTGGTAACGGGAGCTGGAGTTAGTGACGATGTTTGAGCAAGGGGTTGGGTGAGAAAATCCTCCCTATTGACATCAGATGCAAGTTCTAGGATTGCATCTGTGACTTCTAGATCATCGGATAGAGAAAATAGTCCTTCTGCAGCTTCAATCTTAGCTTCAGAAGTTTGAAATGGTTCTTCCGAGGCTTTGACTTGTGCTTCGGAAGTCTGTGAGAATGCACTCTCTGTCCCAACAATTTCAGTTACTGGGCCATCAGTCCTTGTTTCCCCTTCGAAATCAATCTCAGGTTCCACTTGGACCTTAGGTTGACCAACTTCTTGGACAGTAGTAGAGGGTGCATTCAACCTCTGAAGCTCTTGAGCTCCAAAGTATATCACAGACATATCAGGACTTTGCTGTTCAATGAAAGATTCCATCAGAAACTTGTTAAAGAACCTATTGAGATCTTGAAGCATCCTTTGGTCCACTTGAACTACAACTAGAGGAGGCTCAGGAAAAACTAAAGCTTGTTGAATAGGGTATCTTGAAGCTAAGGTAGCAAGAGCTTGACTTTGTGGTTCCTCATGTCTTTGTCCCTGAACACTCTCCCCCTTTTTGGTAGCATCATCCTGAGAGCTTGATGAGCTAGAGGAAGAGGTCAATGAGACCTAAACTGGTACATACCTAACAGACCTCTCAATTTGTTTCTTAGCTAGTTGGGTATTGAGATTTTCAATCTCAACTTGCTGAGTGGCAGACCTATCCTCTAAAGTCCTAACCTTAGATTCAAGGTTTGAGACTTTAGAAAGTAGGTCTTGAATTGTGAGTTGCAGTCTTCCCTCATCTTCTTTTGAAGATTTATGGGGAGATGAGGTAACATACCTAATATGTTCATCCTCACCACCAGATGTGGTTTTTAGCACCCTGGTTTTCCTTGCCTAGTGATGTCTCTTTCAGCGTCAGCAAATGGCATGGTTGCCGTAGATTCAGTCTCAGTAATGTTACCACTGTCCTGAAGGTCCAATGAGGCTCCTTCAGTAGTGGCAACTGAATCTATATGAGTCCCCTCCACATCAGTGAGACTCACCTCAGTTAAGGCTTGCTGATAATGGCAAGAGATAAGAGGTCTCTCTAGGCTCTGTTGATCCTTGAGAGGGTGTTGTGGATCAACTTTGTTGCCCTGAAGAGTCATCAGTTCTTATCAATAGGCCAGTAAAGGATATAGAGGTTAAGCCTAATGACCTGGGACCTTGGTCAATGTCTATTGACATTGAGCCTATGGTGGGGCTGTCCCTTTTTGGCTGCTCAGGGGAGTATAAAGACCACCTTGAGGGTTTACAGCTTGGGTTTCAGGCTCATAGGTTTGGGACTAAGGAGACTCAATACCCATATTGAGGTCAATTGTGAAGGATGGTGAGACCTCAGACTAAGTGGGAGCCCATTTTTCCACTCTAGTCTTTTTGGATTGAACAGGAGAGCTTGTTCAATCAGAGTAGATTGAACAAGGGTTCGATTGAGGCGTCTCTAGTATGTGGTAGTGATGGGGTGAGAAGGTAGATTTGGCAAAATGAGGGTAGTTGCTGGTGTGGGTTCATCACCTGTGGGGTTAACAGGGATGTCACAAGGAGCCATTGGCTCAATCATACCTGAAAGCAGCTCAGTATGTCTTCCAGTGTAGTTGGTGGACACTCTCTTCAAGACTTTGAAGATGGTCGGCCTCATTTGAGGAACTGGGAGAAGAGCTGCACAAACAAGCTGACTCTGGTCCAACTCACAGTTGATAATACGCTAAATAAACCTAGGATACATATAGAATGTGTCCCTTTGGAGGTTCCCCGTAAGGTTTAGCAGCATAATTCCTTGAGTAATTGAAGCAGAGGCTTTTCACCAACCCATGAACTAGGCATCCTAGTTCATATGGGATTTGATCCCATCCCCCAGTCTTATTAGACAAACAGTGGAGAACAACATGAAGTAGGAACTTCCAGTTGTATGAGAAATTGAACTTGTAAACAGTAGATATGCTCATATCTCCACCATATCCCATTTGGGTATAGGTGTTGTCTAGGTCTGACTTGGGGAATTCAGTTGGAGCGCCTTCATCGTGAAGCTCCAGATGCTCCCTGATGAGTTATTCAGTTTTGATCAACTCCTGGCCACAGATGCTCGACTTTATTACCCTAACCCCATTTAGGTTTTCAATTCGATTGTTGCCGCAGAATTCAGCTATATGGTTTGAGTAAACGGTGGGGTTAACAGTCAGAGCGGTGTAATAGGTAGATTGGGTGAGAAAGAAAATGATATCTGAGAAGTCAGCATCCCTGGAGGAATCAAGGAGTGCGATTTGGTTGTGCTGAGGGTTAAGTGCCATTGTGAGAAAGTTGCAGTGAGATGAGTTTGGATTTAGGTAATTTGGAGACGAAGGAAGCTTTTAGGGCAGTAAATTTGGTAAAAAGATGAAAGTGATAAGTCGGGGTCATTTAAATGGGTGAAATGGCGGTTTTGGGGGTTTGGATAAGGTGAAAGAATGTTTTGGTGGATGATGTGACAAGGGCGGTAAGGTTTAGTCCATTTAAAATCTTTACTTTTTACAGAGTGGGGCCCAAAAGATTTTTGTTACACAGTAAAATCTTTCTTCCGAGTATAAAGTATTTCCAAAGGTAATCTTCTTACGAAGGTAATTTTATTTCCGAAGGTAAATTTCTTACTTCCGAGAGTAAAAAGTGCTTTCCGATGGAGAGTTTTATAAGCTTCGAAAGTAGATCTGATATGCAATCAATCGCTTCTTCCGAGACTAAAATCTCTTCCGAGAAGAAGTTCCTAGGAGGAATTTTGCTTCGGAAGATATGTAAGACATCTTCCGAGGGTTAATTCCTCTTAGGAAGGATTTATACTTAGTGAAATTTCAGAGAAAGACTTTTTGTAACGGGGCTTAGATTGTTTTAACACAAGACTTTACACATTAAAAATGTTTTCAAATAAGATAGACTAGTCAATGTTTATCATCCCAATAGCTGTAATGAAATACTTAGATCTTTGTTCATCAAAAGCTTTGGTGAACAGATCAGCATATTGTTCATTTGAGTCAACTTTAATTAGTTTAATCAGATTTTTTTCATGAATATCTCTAAAGAAATGATACCTGATATCAATGTGCTTTGTCTTGGAGTGCTTCACCGGATTTTCAGTAATGGAGATGCACTATTGCTGTCAATGTGGATAGGCGTACTCATGAAGTTGAATCCATAGTCTATCATCTGGTTCTGAATCCATAGCAGCTGAGCACAGCAACTAGCAACAGCAATGTATTCAGCTTCGGCAGTAGATGTTGAAACACAGGATTGCTTCTTGCATTGCCATGAGATGATCCTTCCACCAAGAAATTGACATCCACCTGATGTTGATTTCTTGTTGATATTGCAGCCACCATAGTCACTACCAGAATAGTCATAGAGATTGAAATTGCTGTTCCTTGGATACCAGAGACCTAGTTTAGGTGCTCTTTTGAGGTATCTGAGGATTCTCTTGGCAGCAACTAGGTGAGACACCTTTGGAGCAGCCTGATATCTTGCACAAATGCAAGTTGCAAACATGATATCAGGTCCACTTGCTGTGAGACACATCAGAGAACCAATAATTGCCCTATACTAATGTTGATTAGTATCCTCCCCCTCAGAGTAAGGACAAAGGTTATGGTTTCTGGTATAGGTGTTTTGGCTGGCTTACAGTCTTTCATATCAAATCTTTCTAAAATGTCATTGCAATATTTAGATTGATTGATGAAGAACCCTTCCTTCATTTCCTTCACCTTAATTCCAAGGAAAAAGTCTGTTTTTTTCCATGGAACTCATCTCAAACTTCTTCTTCATAATGCTCTCAAAGTCTTTACACATTTGGGCATTTGAGGAACCAAATATGATGTCATCAACATAGACTTGAATGAGCAAGATGTCCTTTCCATACTTCCTTATGAAAAGAGTTTTGTCAATGGTACCTCTAATGTAACCATTCTTTAGGAGAAACTGAGATAATGTCTCATACCACATCCTAGGTGCTTGGTGCAGCCCATATAAAGCTTTATCCAATTTGCACATATAGTCGGGGTGCTGTGGGTCTTCAAATCCTAGAGGTTGGCACACATAGACTTCCCTATCTATATCCCCATATAGAAAGGCACACTTGACATCAAGCTGGTAGACAGTAAAAAGCAGCATAAGCAAGGAAGAACCTAACTGCCTCAAGTCTTGCAACAGGTGCAAAGACATCAGTATAATCGATTCCCTCCTCTTGAGTGTATCCTTGAACTACCAATCTTGCCTTATTCTTTATGATCAAGCCTCTATCATCTCTCTTGTTTTTGAAAACCCATTTGGTGCTTATTGGTACTTGACTAGATGGTAGTGGACATCGGTTCCAAACCTTTTGTCTCTTGAATTGAAGAAGCTCCTCTTGCATTGATTCAACCCATCTACCATCTTTCAAGGCATCTTCTACCTTCTTGGGTTCCATCTGGGATAAAAAGCATGAGTACAAACAGACATTCCCATTGTGAGTTTGTCCTATTGTTCTTACACTTTCAAAGACTTCACCTATGATGTTCTCATCTGGATGAGTGTTGTGAATCCTAAGTCTAGGAATCAACTCCAATTTCAAAGATAGATCAAGATTGGACATATTTTGCTCAGGAGCTTGAACACTGGTACCACCTGCTGTTTCAAACTCATTCAATGAGGACTGATTGAATGAATGAGAAACATCATTATCATTTGTTGGCTGTGAAGCAGCATTAATAGTTGCTTGTTCCTTCAAGATGCTACTTCCACCAGCTTGGTGTTGTGCAGTGTCACTAGATGAGGTTTGAGAGTCAAAAGGGGGATCACTGGTTGAAGCTCCACTATCCTTTGAGATAGTCATGCTATCAGATCTGCCAATGGTGGGAGCTTGATTTGCTATATCTCTTGGAGAACTTGGAATAGGTCTGGGTGGCTCAAACAGTTGGTCTTCATCAGAGTCACTTTGAGTACCTATTCCAGCTGAAACATTCTCACAAGTATGTTTAGAATAGTTTGGAAACAATTCTAAATCAAAGATATGATCAGGGCCATTCCCCCCAACACAATGAGTGTGCTCATTAACAACAATGTTAAAAGATTCCTCAAATTGTTGATTTTTGATGTTATAAACTCTATAAGCTTTAGTTAGAGGAATAGCCAACAAAAATAGCATCATCCGACTTTTCAGCAAATTTTGCCAAATTGTCCTTTGTGTTAAGTATGGTACACCTCCTGCCAAAGGACCTTAGAAACCCAATGAACGGTGGCCTCTTGTTCCATAGCTCATAAGAGGTTTTTCCATATGGCTTAACTACAAGAACCCTGTTCTGCACATAGCATGCAGTGCCGACTGCCTCTGCCCAGAATGTTAGAGGCAGCTTTCAATCAGCTAACATGATCCGAGCACCTCAATAAGTGTTCTGTTCCTCCTCTCAGCAACACCATTTTGTTGAGGAGTTCTAGAAGCACTATATTGTCTGGCAATCCCTTTTGAGTTACAAAATGAGTCAAGAACTTGATTCTTAAACTTAGTCTCTTGATCACTTCTAATAATTTTAACCTTGTGATCAATTTGATTTTCTATTTTAAGAATAAAAGATTTTAAAGTTTCAACAGTTTCATCTTTAGTTCTTAAAAAGAATACCCATGTAAATCTTGTAAAATCATCAACAATCACAAGACAATATGATTTCCTTCCAATGCTCATTATACTTATGGGACCAAATAGATCCATGTGCAATAAGTGTAATGGAGTGGTGATAGAGTTAACAACTTTGGATTTATGAGATGTCCTGTGTTGCTTCCCTTTCAGGCATGCAACACAGTTATCTTTGCAGAAAAATTCCTTTTTAGGCAAACCATGTACCAAGTTATTTTTAGCCAATTTATTCATTATTTCAAAATTCACATGACACATTAGTTTATGCCATAGTGTTGACTCATCATAATCAGCTTTGGAAAGAAAGCATGATACTTCCCCCAGTGGGAAAGCATTGTTCATATTAAGCTTGTACATATCCCCTTTCCTTGGAGATCTAAGAAGCACCAATTGCTGAGAATTGTCATTCCTGGTTTGAGGATAATGCACTCATGTTCTATGAAGAGCATTTGATGCTTTTGATCACAAAACTGAGAAACACTTAACAGGTTGTGTTCAAGCTATGCACTCATGTTCTGTGAAGAGCATTTGATGCTTTTGATCACAAAACTGAGAAACACTTAACAGGTTGTGTTCAAGCTGTTTGACAAAGTGTACTTTGTCAACCTTTAAACTTCCATTGGATATACTTCCTCTGCCAGAAATATATCCTCCAGCCTCACCTCTAAACTTGACAGGACCTCCATCAAAATGTTGAAATTATTGAAGGAGAGATTTGTTCCCTATCATGTGCCTGGAGCATTCCGTATCCACAATCCATACATTGTTATTCTTGTCATATGGATGTCCCTGCACATAAGATGAGATGATTAGTTTTGACTGGAACCCCAATCCTTGTTGGTCTTGGGTTCTTCCAATGATAGTGACATAATTGAACCAAAGTTTATGCATGGGGGTTCAATGGATGTCTTTGAAGAAGAGGTTTGGGCTGCAGCATCTTCCTTAATCTTTCGTTCCATCCCTTGGTTGATCATAAAAAATGAGCTTGTTGAAGCTTGTGCAGCTTGGCATTCTTCCGAAGCTTCTTTATTTTCGGAAGAAACCTTCACCATCTTTTCTTCCGAAGCAGTCTTCTTCTGGGATGGTTTCAAGGGAACTCTTTTGTTCTTTTGAGTCTTGACAGCTTTAACTTTCGAAGCCATTTTCCCTTCGGAAGAAGGACTTTCTTCCGAAATCAACCTTGCTTCGGAAACAAGCTTTCCCTTTTTCATCACTTGAACCATTTGATAAGGTCCAAATGAGAAACCTTCCCTGACTCTTTTTCTTTTAACATTGTTTGCATAATGTGTGCTAGCAGGATTGTAGTAACAGTCTTTGGCCATGTGGTTTTGCAGACCACACATTATGCATGCAATGTAAATCTTCTGGGAACTTGAGGATTGATGTTTCTTGTTCTTCTTTTTTTCATTAGCAATCTTTCCATTTAACTTCTAATCCTTTGATGGAGCAGGAGTGCTGGTACTACACCCTTCTCCTGAATCAGAGTTTCCTACCACCTGGAATCCAGATGAGATGAATACACCCTTTTGCTTTGGGTCTATCTTCAGCTTGGACTCAGCCACTTTCTTGGCAGTTTTTCTGGCTGCCTTAGCTCTGCTTATTCTGGCTTTGGTGGTCAGGGGTTGATCATCACCGGTAGGAGTGAGTAAAATTACATGGTTCTTCCCTGTGATGCTCTCTATAGTTGCATTATTCTTTGACTCATGAGAAGGTGGGTCAGCAAATGGAACCTCTTGCTCTTCAGTATCACACCTTGGTTGTCTAACAGACTCATAAGAATGTGATGGAGCAATTTCATTGGTTCCCAACCCACCTTTGTTTTGGTAACAAAGTTTTGAGTGAGAGGATGATGCAATAATGGCTTGGAAGTTTTGCTCAGAGATAGCATGCTTCTTGGCTTGAGCCTTAGCTGTAACAAGCTGGGCTTGAGCCTCAGACAATTTGGATATTAAATCCTTGATTTGAGTCTTGTAGCTTGTATGTTCATGTTTTAACAAGGACACAGTTTTCTCTAACTCCTCAATTTTCTTTTGATAGTCAGATTCAGCCCTTTTAAAATTAGATTTTAAAACATTTAAAGACTCAATATCAGATTTAATTTCCATATTGTAGTCCTGATATAACTTAACCTTAGCAATACAAGCTGGAGTACAGAGATGTTCATATACCTTGTTGTCATCTGTTCCAGCCATGAGTGCTTGAGCAGGAGTCACATCCTGTACCATGAAGCTCTAGTCAACTTCTTGAGCCATAGGAGTTGTCTCAGTTGACCTTCCAGTAGCCTTTGGTGTAGAGGGATGTGTGGAGGCTTGTGGGGTCCCCGGATTTGACTTGGGAGCCTTGCATTCCCTTGCAAAGTGACCAAGTTGGTTACAAATGTAATTTGGCCTTTGTCTTGTCAAACCCAAACTTGCTGTTGGTTGGGTTCTGGGTAACTTGCCTTCCAGTTCTCTTGAAGAACTTCTTCGTTCTATAGGTTAACAGAGCCATCTGTTGGACTATGTCCACATACTCCACATCATCTGGGCTGAAACACTCTAGATCATCAAAGCAGTACTGATTGTCACTAGAGTGCCCATTTCCTGAGACAAAGGCACACCTGTCCTGAAAAGAACTTTGCTAATCCTGTTGAGACCTTGGAGTCTTAGGGAATGTAATGTATGACCCAGAAGAACAGGATGGCAGCTGGGTGTACGTCGGGTACTGTTGAGGTTGGGGGGTCCTGAGCCTTCAGCAACCATTAGCGTTGCTAGCAGGAAGACTCAAGGGTCTGCTTGTCTGACGGCCTCTCTTGTTCTCCATCTCTAAACGGTATCCATCAAGGATGCCATAAAGTTCAGTCATGGTGAGAGTGTTCAAATTTTCTGTTCTCTTGATAGAGACATAGTAGAACATCCACTCATTTAAGAGTGCACTCATGAACTTTCTTATGAGATTTATAAGTTCAAGGGCAATTCCCACAGACTGAAGGGAGGAAATAAGACCCATGTACCTAAAGTATTACTGGCTGAGGGTCTCTCCAACAATATAAGTGAAGTTCTTGAACCGTTGCTTCAGGGAATCCTTCTTGGAGTCATTGGAGCTGGAGTACATCTGAGCAAGTGCATCAAACAGTTCTTTAGCGGACTTGCAATGCTCAAACCCCACCATGATGGAGTTGGGTATAGCAGTCATTAGAACCATCATGGCATTGCTGTCAATGTCCAACTTCTTCCGGTCCTTATCAGAGTAGTCTTCAACAGCCTTCTCTATCATGGCACCGTTTCCACCTGGTGCTGCCACCTTTGGTTTGTAAGGTCCATTGACAATAGATTGCCACATTTTGCTGTCTTGATACCTGATGAAGCCTTCCATGTGTCTGCTCCATGATCTAAAGTTTTCAGGGGTGATGATGGATGCTTTAGTCATCGTCCCTATCTCTACTTCAGACTTTTGGTTGAGTTCCATTTTGAGTGTGGTGTAGGGAGGAGTGAAAAACAGGTTGATTTGGATATTAAGATCTCACAATCAAGAGCCTAAAAAGCTCTGATACCATTTGTAGGATCGGTTTATGTCACTTAACACTTAGTTTTTCTCTCAAACTCACTTGTAACACACTCAGATCAGATGATGAAACAGAATCCCTTCTAAGAGTTCATAATAATATACTAAGTAAAAAAGAACACAAAGAAATAATTCTCAAGGTACTTGTATATATTACTTCTCAACTCAAATTATTACAAGACTCTTACAAGCATCATACATGAGTTACAATGAGAAACTATATATACTAGATCCTACAGCCGGATATACTTTGATACCAGATGGAAACCTATGACTAAAGCATATACTACAATGCTAGATTTAAGGTATCTTAAATAAAGTATTATCTAAGATAACGTAGTCATGACATGTCCATGGCTTACCTTTTGTCACCAACTAAAGTTGGCAACTGTACTAACTGATAAAGGTGAACAGTGGAATAAAGTATGGTCAACTACATGGGCTTTAGAGAAAACGCCATGCAGTATATTAGAGGTCTGCAACGGAGTGTCAGAGAGACCATACTTGTGTCCACTGGTTCATAGTAGTGTCTTCCGAAGGTTAATTGGCTTCGGAAGAACAAGTTCTTTCGAAGCCACTTATACTTCGGAAGAGGCTACTTCTTCCGAGGCTTGAGGACTTCTTCATATCTTCATACTTCGGAAGTTGACTCTTGATTTCTTCAAAGTCTTGAACTTCGGAAGAGAAGACTTTGTCTTCGAAAGTTGGACTTTTCTTTCGAAAGATGATCTTGCACTTGTCTTCGGAAGAACTCAATTTCCTTCGGAAGTTCCACACTTAGCTTCGGAAGTCCTTTATTAGTTGCACCAAAATAGTGTAAGTGATTTGGTTTTGGTTGCACCAGCCTTTCTAGATCCAACATACTTTTATTTTTATTAAACTATAAAATTATGTTTTTTCTTCTTTACTTGTTATTAATATTTCTATACTAACGTTTTTTTATGTTTTTTTTTGTTTTTTTACCTTTTTATGCTAATTTTTTCGGTACCTGCACGAGATATTTTCAGTCTCATTATGTAACATAAAATTATGTGTTTGGATCATATTGCAAAACAAGACTGGAAGTGTCTCGTACAGGAACCATATAAAATTAGCATAAAAAAGGTAAAAAAACTAAAAAAACAAAAAAAACATTAGTAGAAATATTAGTAAATAATCAAAACAAGCTACTAAAAATAATCAAATTTGAGAAATATGTAATTAATAAATCGGATATATGTAATTAAACTTTTAGTTTAGGTATATATGTAATTAACTACGTTTTAGAAGAAAATATATTAAACTTTTAACTTGAGTATATATGTAATTAACTAAGTTTTACAAAAGGATATATGTAATTAAAATTTTAAATTGAGTATATATCTAACTGATAAATTTTGTAGAGGGAAATTTGTAATTCTACCTTTAAATAATTACGAAACTGTTAATGTAAATCTAAAACATTGATTTTGTTTCATAATTGCTTATTACACTTTTCACAAAAATCTCACTTTGTAAATGATCATACTTCTTAGAGTCCATTCATATGTTTTTCAAACTTATTTGGAACCTTAGCCATGTTTCACTGATCAACTTTCTGCATGCTTCACCTCTTGAACCGGACACGATTGATGTCCGTTCACCCTCTAACACAGTTGTGTCATTAAGTTATCTCCAAATGAATCACTCAATAACACGATTAATGTTCGTCAATTATCTCTCTACCACGCATTGCCACCATCACCGCCAGATGGCTAAAGATGATACCTATATTCTCTCATCTATCTCCAAACAAATCGAGTTGTTAGAATCCATTGAAGCTCAATAGGTATTGCATCTCCAGCCAATTAAGTATGTTCCACACTAGATGTTGTTTGACCAATCAGTTCTCTTAAACATATCATCATATAGCTGGTGAGTGAGCTAATGTTGTATCTTTTTTACTTTTTACTATTGCATTACCTTATAGGACTAAATGAATCTTTTTTATACAACAAAGGAGTTATCAAAGAGCTTAGCGTCAAATGCGTTAATTTCTTTGGTGGATGGAGTGTCGTTGGACATGTTAAGGCGTTTGGAAGGTCATTGCCAAGTCAAAATATTTACTTAATTTTGTTTTGAGCTTATTGATCTAATTAGATATTTCTTGCACTTTTTTTATTTTTTATTATTTTATTTGATTCCTCCTCATATATAAAGGTGTGTGTATGTGCTTTTATATAATTAAGTTGTTGGTGTGAGGAGTGAATGAGATGTCGAAATCTCAAATTCTTAAATGACTTTTAAGAGGAAATGAGTTTAGTCTTATATTGGTGTGGGAATAAATTTTCATTTGGTTTATATGTATAAGCCTCCAAGGTTTATTAAATTATTATGTTGTGTTTTATTCTAGCACATAACCGCGCAGTAGGGGGTGCAGAAAACAGGTTTCTAGGTTGGAAATTTCTTGAACCAATTCTAGCACCTACCCGTGCGTACGCTGCTTTGAGCTGGTGTACTCTGGGAACAAATGACGAATCTGTTTAAGGGAATTGTGTTAAACACAAACCCGATACTGCTCATCTTCTTCCTGTTTCTTTTCTTCTGTTTTGCAGAATTACTTCCTGCTGCTGCTCGTCGTCTTCTTAATTTATTGGTATTACTTACAGTCTTCTATTGTATCTATTTTCATTATTTGTTTATGTACACTGATTACGTATTTCTAACATAAGTCACTAACAATAGTTTTTGATAGATAATTCGATGGAGAAATGTTGCTAAATGCATCAAATGATGAATGATCATATGGGTGCATGTGAGAGAGATGAGAGAAAGAAACATATGCATGTAAAATAGAGAAAGAAAGAATGAGAAGATAGAGAGGGACGACTGTAGGTGCAAATTCAAGTTAGCATGGTCATGTGCATTTAAGTTCATTGAATCATAGTAGGTTTAATACACTAGACATGCTCTATTTACATATTACCTAGTGGTTTAGTTGTATAATGTTGTTCTTTATAAAAGTGATATCCGTTTAATTTTTTACAAATGTAATGTTAGGTGTAATTATATGTTATAGAAAAATTGTTATTACAAATAAAAGAAGTGATCTAAAGTCAAAGGTGATGATATACGTTAGCAAGAAGACACATTATTCTTCCAAACCATTAATTTCATGATAAAATTATGATATTATTAAATGACAGAATTTATTATATGTACTTACTTCCTAACCATCAAAATCTTTTTCCCTTTTTTAGTATTTAAAATCATCCTCGATATACTAGTAAATAGTAATTCGTAGCAAGAACACTTTATTCATACTCATACAGTTTTTGGTCGCTTCATCAATCCCCTAAATGACGAAGGTTTTCATTCTGACATGCTTCCTGCTCTTTGTTCTTGTATCACCATCAGGTTTGAAATCATCCACTCTTTATAAAATAAAAACTAAGAAAAAAGTACTCAATTTTATACCAAAAAGTGAAAGAGAAAAATTAAATACTAAAAAAAGTTACATTTTTGTTGAAGTTTTGATGATATACTTATGTTGTTTAGCATGACCAGGTTTTTCAGGTTTTCCATCAAAACCGAAGGGTTCCCCTACTCCTCCAAGTGGGCCTGCGGCTCCTGGATACCCATGTCGAACCCCTGAAAAATGTCCAAGAGTTTGTCGATGTCGACCTAGTGAAATACGTTGTACAAATCGACGTTGTCATTGTCTTAAAGAACGATGCTAAGTCTCTTAATATATTTAGAGACCAAGATTGCTAAGCAATGAGTTTAGCCATTATAAATAAACTCGATTAAAAGATATTATGAGTAGTCTTTTATCAACTTATATATTGTTTGAGTAAAAATGATAACTAATTAATAGTTCGTAGAAAGATATTATTCTACAAGAGATTTATCCAGCTTGTTAAGGCGGGTTTTTTTCTCCCTAGCCTGCTTATTGATGTGGAAATATTGTGTAATGTCAAATCCGTATTAAAGTCTTTAATTAACCAGTAGTCATATTTTACTAACGGAAAACTATATAACCTTTAAGTGAACAAATAATGAATTCAAGAAACCTAGTCATAAATATCAAAAATATATGTTGCCTTCAGAATCACACGTGTGAAACTGAAACCATATTCGATCTTAATAATAAGTTACACTAAAACATTTAAAATAATTATGTTGGGATAGAACAATGATCAAGCAATGCTCTGCTTCATTTATCATCTGCATTTAAATATCAACATATAGCATATGAAAAGGTTGAAAGTAGTACATACATATCAGACGAATACATGGTACTGCATAACTAAATCTGCTAGTTACAAAAAGAGAGAGTAATTTCAAGCCATTTATATAAAAATCAGTTAAAACTGGTCATACGGTCAATTTTAAATAAAGATAGCTAACGAAGAAGCAGATCAATGAGTCAAACAGATAAAAACAAATAAAACAGTTTTTTAAAATGCTTTAAACCTCGTAAATGGTTTTGTTATTTAGTAAAAAGTGTGCAAAATCTTATTATAATCATAACTAAAGGAAATAAAGAAGACTTTTCAAAATAAAAGTATATTGGATTTGACTAGACTTGATTTTAAATAAGATTTAGATCAAAATATAGATAAAATAAACACATCACAGTGATACATTTGAAATTTTATAAAACAATGTATTTTATAAATTATATAAGAAACAAAATACATAAAAACAAATTATATTATCTAAATATATATTTACAAAGCTTGTTATTTACATTATGTTATCAGCTAGGTTTTAACCCGCGCGTTGTGGCGGTTTTTTTTAGTCCGCAAACCCTATCAAGTTTGTGTTACATCCTAGTAGAAGCATTTCTTGACAAACGCAACATGACATTTAATATAAAAGAATACCATATGTGTCATTATGCAAATGCGTCATTCGAAAGTTGAAGAAAGTTCTTAGAAATAAACGACCCATTTGAGGGAGCTTAGTATTCATAAACCCCACAACAACTGAAAAAACATATTAATGCCAATGTGTATCGCACATCGTAGATTGATAGAAAACTTTCTGATAATGTTGTTGTAGCCTTTGAAACTTATATACAAACCTACCTAAAAGGAAAAAAACATATTTCTCACTATGCATAGCAGGTCTCTAGCTCGTCCATTCACTACAACCATAACCTGCATCGCTTGTGAGGTTGAAAAAGTCTATAACCATTTTACTTTAAAACTCTACAACATTCAACACATAACTGCTTCATTTAACATGGGCATTTTTTTATCACTATCATTAAATGAAAACCTCAGGTTCTTACATCTCTGATATAGAACACTTGATTTGCAACATCACTAACAAAAAATGATGTCAACAGTTTAAAAACAAAACATACTCCATAAGAGTCAATAAAAGTAACAAAGAGAATGCCATTATAAAAAAAAAAACCGTAGAAAAAACAAAGTCAAACAATGCATAGATCTAACAATCAAAATACAAAATTAACACATGAAAAATGATATATCATGCATAATCCTTGCATCCTGATGAGAATCTGGAGGGATAAGCTTGGGAAAAAAGTCTGATTACGAACAAAATATAAGATAATTTGTGTAACCTTAGGGTGATAGCAGTTTAATAATTCAAATAATGCAATTACGCGGCCATAATTGCAATATTATACGATCAATCAAATTCCAACTTTTTTTTACCTTAGTTGCACGATACCATGTCTTTTGGTAGTTCCAAAAACACCCTAACTTGTACCCCAAGCAAAGCCAAACATGATATGTAAGGGAACCGAATGTAAAGCGCAACTAAAGCTCGAGATTGATGCAAGGTCAATAGCGAATTTGTATCACTCTAAAACGATGAAAGGCTGCAGTGACTCAAAGCCGATCACACTACAGTTCACAAATTATCTAATGCAAAGATGATCAAACACGAAAAACAATAATAGAAAACCAAATTCGACAAAATCAACAACAATCAACCTAAGGACTCGATAGCACCCTTAACAAACAACCAAATCGCAATCCAAAAAAAAAAGAAACACACAAATCGGAGAGAGGAAAGCGGACACTAACCTTAATAACAGTGAAATCACCTTTAATAGTAGTGATATCCAAGAGATGAAATCAAAGACTATTCCATCAGAGAGGAACAGGAGCCACAACACAAAGAAATTCAAGGTGGGGAGATGAAATCGGAGACAAAAGAGTGCCTGAGAGAAGTGGAAGTATATATATTGCAATAAAAGAGATCATATGTGGGCAAGTAAAAAAGATCACACGTGGGCATGAGGCAATAATGAAAACGCGAAATCAGAAGACAAAAACATCATGGCAAAAGTATAAAGCCTAAAAAGCAACTATAGCAACATAACTTGCTTTTTAATATAAGTTATAATATGAAAATTTTACCTTTGATGAAAAGGTTGTCACTGTTAAATGGCTTATCATGAAAATAAAGTTGGCCTATCCATATATCAAAGTACTTGACTAAATGAAAATATATATCTAGCCTTTTAAACTAAATGTATACATCCTATTGATAGGTGATTTATAACAAACCAATGGGTATAAGTCCATATGAAGTCTTGTATACGTTACTAGGTTAAAAATCCATGTATTACAAAGATAGAAGAAATTTAACATATAAAAATCATTAAGTTTATTAATATATGTATGTTACATGTCATTATTCATTAATCAAATAATGATTAAAGAAAATTATAAAAAATAAATAATAAAAATCAAGAATTATAAAATTATATTTCAAGATAAAATACAATTGAAATCTTATAATTTAGTATGTTTTAATAATTTATTAAAATAAGAAGATTTATATTTAGGATATTTAAATATTTAGTTATTTTTAAATCATCTTCTTTTAATAGAAGAGAGAAATGGGAAACAAAAGTTTAGGTATCACTAAAAATTTTTCTAAAAAAAGTTTCTATTATTATGTAGTATAGATATAGATTTCCAGCTTGTATATGTCTGTATTTGAACATTATGTGCCCGTGTACCTGTTGATACATGTATGTCCCTAGATCATGATATGAATGTAATAGATCTTGTTTGTCTGATTTTGATGTAATGTTTGGAATGATTAATGAAATGATATTGGTTGTTTGTGATTTATAATGTTTAATATTTCATTAATGAGTCGACGTTGAATTGGTTAAATAGGTTTGTGATTGTTTGAATTGATACACATAATGTTACATTAACTAATATATTCAAACTTAACAAAATGAAGTACTCATGCGAATGGCCCATGCGAATGGCCCATGCGAATGGACCATACGCATGAATAACTTCATACGAATGACTCAGTCGCACGACTGAACCAGGAGACTGGATCAGTCGTATGATTGTAATATAAGATTGGCTCAGTAGTACGACTGAACACTCAGTCGTGCGGATGAATCAACCGCATGGTTCAATCGCACGACTGAACCATACTTATGGTTCAGTAACACGAATGAACAATACTAACCTATAAATACAACCTAATTCGTGGAAAAACGTAAGCATTCATTCTATTTCGACTCCAGACGTACCCTAGCCGTCCAGAAGCCTCCAAGTTCGTTCTCCAAGTTCATAGAACGCTGTAGATCGATTCCCAATCGATTCTTAACGTTGGATTCAATACTTTATTGATTCTACGTGCGTTCTCACTGATTGGATCGCCAATCAAATAGGATTCCGCACTATTTGGTTTGGTTTACACGTTAATCATTCGGTATTTCGTTCAAATTCCAGATCCTAACAAGTGGTATCAGAGCATTGGCTCTTGATTACGTGTGATTCAATCAAGATTGATAAAAAGTTTGTGTTTTTACACTAAAAACGCAATCTTTTGTGTCAAAAGTGGTCTTGGACGTCCCCTACTCATCAAGTTTCGGTTTCTACGGCCTTAGGCGATTAGAGTTGGCGAAATTTTGAATTTTTACAGCTAAAACACGTTTAACCTAGAAATTTTCGCAAAACAGCTGCTTCAGTCGCACGAGTGAGCCATTCGCACGACTGGACTTCATTCGCTTTGTCCAGACGCACGATTGGACCTAGTCGCTTCTCCATTCGTACGACTGAACCATCCGTTCGCAGTATTCATACGCATCAGTTTCATTCGCACGACTGAACCAATCGCTTAGTTCAGCCGCACGATTGAACCAGTCGCATAGTTCATTCGCACGGATAGCCCATTCGTATCACCCATTCGCACCAGTTTGACAGATTGTTTAGTATACTTAAAGTTAATCGAGATGGAAGATCAGATGTCAGCGTTTACTGCCGGGAAGGACTCAAGGATCCAGAACCTACTGTTACTTGAGAGCGAGGTGGGGAATCATAATAAACCACCAAAGCTCTTAACGTTAGATGAGTTTCCCCACTGGAAACAACGTTTTGAGATTTACCTCAATGGAGTGGATCTAAATTTGTGGAAGCTATCGAGATTGGGTACAGTATGCCGGTTGGAGCCGATGGGGTAAAGCTTACTTTGGGAGGGATGACTAATGCTCAGAAAGTCAAGTATAATGCAGAGAAGAGAGTCTATGCGTTGATCACACAGTCTATTCTAAAGATATTTTCCACCAGTACTCGGAGAATAAGCAGGCCAAGAAATTGTGAGATGAGCTGGAAAAGAGATACGACGGGAATGTTTCGTTGAAGGCAATTAAAGCTAAGGAACTGAAGAAAGAATTTGATAACTTCTCATCGATGGGAAACGAGAGTTTGGACGATGTTATTGATAGATTCTACCATCTGATGAGTGAAATGCATACACATGGTGTTGCTACTACTATGGAAGAAAAAGTGTCAAATTTTGCAGACGGATTGCCAGAAAAGTGGGCTTCATTTGTGTCAAACCTGAGACAGAATGAGATGTTGGCAAAGTTGGATATCAATGACTTCATTCTAAAGCTGCGAGAAGAAGCACTTAGGATGAAGTACAGAGCTCAGAAGTCTTCGTACACTCAGAATCCAGCTTTGTACAATGCCACTCCTCAAGCTAAGACATCTGGAGCACCTCTTCAGACTGCATTTGTGTCTAGCTCATCGGGTCCTTCACAAGCTTCTCCTTCAGGATCAGAAACGTCAGGGTCTTCTTGTACCCACTATATTGGATCTGAAGCAAATGCTACTAGATTGAAGACCGAGAACCTTGGTAACGTGATTATGGAAGTAGCTCGAGAGCACATGGATCTCTTAGCAGATGTGGTTCATTCCTATGATGGACTTGTTGCTGGGAAGATTGGAAACTGCCATCTGGCAGATGAGGACTACGAGCAGGTAGATGAAATGGAGCTGGAGAGGATGGACATTATATGGGCCCTAGCAAGTGCTGTCCGGAGGGCGAAGAAGTTTGTGAAAAAGACCGGACAGAACTTGGTTGCTACTAAGGACACCACATTTGGCTTTGACAAGAGCAAAGTGACCTGCTTCAACTGTGGAGAGAAGGGGCACTTCAAGAGAGAATGTGTGAAGCCAAAGAAGACTGGGAACGGGAACCCATTCTCGTCCTTCACTCGTCAAGACAAGCAAGCTAGCAGTTCTACTTCATCAAGCAAGGATCCAAAAGCCTTGACTGCTCATGATGATGAAGGACATGACTGGAGCTTTCGGTTTGTCTCTCCGGGGGAATCTAATATTGCAAGCGTAGAAGACTTAGATGATGATTCCGCGAGTGAAGGAGATATTGCAGTTGAGATAGCGATGTCAAATAGTGAAGAAACAACTGCAACTGAGGTCAGCTACAAGCCTGAAGAAGGGACTTCCACAGCAAAGACAGAATCAACAGAACCAGAGACATCTGATGTTGCGTTGATGGCAAATTCTTCTGAACCTCCTCAGGTAAGTACCACTGACCAACTGTTTACAAATCATGCTTGTTCTGACTGTAATACATTTAGAGATAGCATAGATGAGAAATTTGCTAGGTTATTAGATCATAATGATAACTTAGTAAAGGATTTGCAACTGTGCACTGAGGCTAATAGAGTGTTAAAACAAAATGAGCATAGTTACAAAGAAAAGATAGACCTTTTGACTAAACAGCTTAGGGAAACTGAAGTAGTTGCATTTAACCAAGCTAATGACATTAGGTACTATCTTAACTCCCTAGAAGACACTAAGAAGCAAAAGGCAGTTTTAGAAGTAGAAGTAAACTCTTTAAAGCAGAAACTGCACAGTTGGACAAGTTCATCACACATTGTCCAACACTTAGTGAGAGAAAGAAACAACGGGGAGGGTTTGGGTTATAAAGTGGTTCCACCACCACCTGAGACCTTGATGAACACTAAGAGTAGACCAATAAATAATAACTCCATCAAGGATCATGTGGTGTCTACTCCTCTTGTTAGTGATCCAGATTCCTCATGTTCATCAATTGAATCTGGAACAAAACAAAAGGAGGCCACTTCAAAGGCAAAGGGTAAAATGCCTTGTGTTAATCTGGAAAAAGAATTTGAAAAGGTTAATATAAAGTCAGGGTCAAACAAAGTCAAATCAGAACCTAAAAAGACTGTTAATGTTAATCTTTCACAAGTTTCATGTCAAAAACCAGTTAACCAAAAAGAAAAAGATGTTAAAAATGTTAAAACAATTAATTTTGTTAAACAAGAGAAAACATCAAAAGAAACAGAGTCAAAACCCAAACTAAGTGATGTTACTAGAGTGTCACACACATCTCCACAAAGAAAGTTTAATCATAAAGTTGATAGCAGGTCGTGCTACAACTGTGGAGAGTGTGGACACATTGCTTCCTATTGTCCTTACTATCAGACACCTAGGAAGAAGATTGAACTTCAGGATTCAAAATCTAGGTCTTCTAAGAGGAGTTCTTTAACTCCACCTAGAAGAACTAGTGAACCTAAAGTTCAACCCATTAGCCAGTCGATTGTTTATCACAAACAGGCTTTGCACAAATCTGGCTTATGGAAAGAGAAGTCATCCTGCGTGTCTGATAATGATGACAAGAAGGAACCTGAGCTACCCTCACCCTCTAAGGGTCAATGGGTTGTATTCATGATGTGTGATGCCTCTGGGAAACCAAAGCCAGTAAAGGCTTGGGTTCCTAACCTAAACTAGTATTTTACATTGTATGTGCAGGGTGTTCGCTACAGTGCTGAAACCAACACGTGGATTGTAGACAGCGGAGCATCCAGGCACATGACAGGAAACGGGGCTCTTTTATCAAACGTCAAGCAAATAAAAGGAGGGCATGTTTCATTTGCTGGAAACAAGGGAGGCTATATCACAGCTCAGGAAGAAGTGGGAAATCAGAAAGTTAAGTTTGATAAGGTGAACTACGTTCAACAACTTCAAAACAACTTACTTTCTGTTTCCCAAATCTGTGATAATGGATTTAAAGTCATATTCGACAACAAGAAGTGTTACGTCCTAAAGAAAGACTACGTGATTCCGGAGGACCAGGTTCTGATGACAGCTTCAAGATATAAAGACCTTTATGTTTTGGATCTCTCAACAGCTTCAACAACGGATCATGAAGTTCAGTGCTTTCTATCAAAAGCCACTGAGAAGGACTCCATCTCCTGGCATAGGAGAATGGGACACATTAATCAGCGGAAGATGAATCACTTGATTCAGAAGGATCTTGTGAGAGGAGTTAACGTCAAGAATTTCCAACTTCCTGATTTTTGTGTAGCTTGCAAGAAAGGCAAACAGACGAAGAAGTCTCATAAGGAAAAGAAAGTTCATTCAATAGAACTTCCTCTTGAACTTCTTCACATGGATCTGTTTGGTCCAGTCAGTACAAAGAGCATTGCAGGCGACTTGTACTGTTTTGTGGTTACTGATGACTACTCAAGATTCTCTTGGGTAATGTTTCTGAAGTCCAAATCAGAAACATTTGAGTCATTCAAGGAGTTAGTAACCACACTGGAATCTCTCTACAAGCTAAAGGTGAGACAAGTACGCTCAGACAACGGGACTGAATTCAAGAATCAGTGGATGGAGGCTTACTGCAAGGAAAAGGGAATTGTGCATCAATTCACTTCTGCCTACACGCCTCAGATGAATGGTGTTGCTGAGAGAAAGAACAGAAGCTTGATAGAGACAGCACGGACAATGCTGGCAGACTCGAAACTGCCTATCCAATTCTGGAATGAGGCAGTGGCTAATGCATGTTATACACTGAATCGAGTTCTGATAGTCAAGCGCCACGGAAAGACATGTTACGAGCTACTACAACGACGTAAACCGAATCTGGAGTATCTCGAACCATTTGGCGCGCCGTGCACACTTCTGAAGAAGACTCAAGAAGGTAAATTCAGCGAGAAGGCTGATGAAGGAATCTCCTAGGATACAACATACCGAACAAGAGAGTTTACAACAACTCAACGGGTTTAGTAGAAGTGTGGTGTAATGTTGATGTTCAGAGATATACCACACCACCTACTGGCAAAGGACCGCCTACTTTTTCGACTATGATGGATTCTTCAAGTCCTTCAACATCCCTATCTCTCCTTCGGATGACGAGTTAGCTACTCGAATGATGTATGATATCTTGAACACACCATCTCTTGATTCAACATCATCGAGCTCACAGGAGAATCATCTACTCAGTCAGGGGGAGTAGTCGACGACAGTGACTCCTCCTCAGAAGATGAAGCTGAAGAAGATGACCAGAACAGTCAGGAGGAACAGGTTCCAGTTCCTGAAAGTCCACAAGCATCTAACAGTGATGCACCTTCGACTTCGGAACCTCAAACTCCAACTACCTCAGATGCAGAACCAAATGTTCATAATCTTGGCTCTGAGGTAGCTGTTCCTACTACTCCAGGATCACGTCTAAACGTCTATCATCCCTTAGACAATGTCATTGGGGATGTCAGATCAGGAGTACAAACCCGAAATCAGCTGTACTCAGCTGATTATGCCTCTGTTATGGAAAAGGGATACATTCATGATGGTGCTTATCGGTGTTTTGTCTCGCAGTTTGAGCCAAAATACGTCAGTGATGCACTAAACGATGAGGCGTGGGTGAGTGCCATGCAAGAAGAACTTCTTCAGTTCAAGAAGTTAGGTGTATGGACTCTGGTAGATAGACCTAAAGGTGCTAAGGTCATTGGCACCAAATGGGTCTTGAAATGCAAGAAGGATGACCAAGGGGTCATTATCAGGAACAAGGCTCGACTGGTGGTTCAGGGATTTCGCCAAGTCGAGGGGATTGACTACAATGAAGTGTTTGCACCCGTGGCAAGGATGGAAGCCATTCGTATCTTCCTTGCCTATGCATCGTACATGAAGATTAAAGTCTACAATTAGATGTGAAGAGTGCATTCCTTCATGGAGAAATTCGAGAGACAGTCTATGTCAGTCAACCCGAGGGATTTGAAGATCCTTATCATCGGGACAGAGTTTACAAACTCGACAAGGCCTTATACGGGCTTCATCAAGCTCCAAGGGCCTGGTATGAGAAACTCTCGACTCATCTTGTGAAACACGGCTTTCGCAGGGGAGTCATTGACTGCACGCTGTTCATCAAAGAAAAAGATGGAGACCTACTGCTCGTACAGATCTATGTCGATGACATAATCTTCGGTTCAAAGAACGAAGAATTATGCAAAGAGTTTGAAGCAGTTATGAAGAAAGAGTTTGAGATGAGTGCTATGGGGGAGATGAAATTCTTTCTCGGGTTACAGGTGGATCAGACACCAAATGGGATCTTTCTACATCAGACCAAGTATGTGGGAGACATTCTCAGTCGTTTGACATGGAGAATGCTTCTGCTGCTGGGACTCCACTTGCTACAAATCATGATATAGCACCTGATGAAAATGGAGATCTGGTAGATGCCACAATGTACCGAGGAATGATTGGATCCCTCATGTATCTCACTGCCTCAAGACCTGATATCATGTATGCTACATGTCTATGTTCTAGATATCAGGCTAAGCCTAAGGTTAACCATCTGATCGGGGTCAAGAGGATATTTCGTTATCTGAAGGGTACACCCACACTTGGGTTGTGGTATCCTCATGATGATGACTTTGAGCTCACGGCGTATAGTGACTCGGATTACGGGGGCTGCAAGATGAACTACAAGTCTACATCAGCAGGGTGTCAATTCTTTGGGAGGAGATTAGTTACCTGGCAGTGTAAGAAGCAGACATCGGTTGCATTGTCAACCTGTGAAGCCGAATACGTTGCTGCTGCAAGTTGCTGTTCACAAATCATCTGGATTCAACAGCAAATGCGGGATTACGGTTTAAAGTTTTCTTCTACTCCTATCTTTGTTGATAACTCTGCTGCAATTGCAGTAACTAAAAATCCGGTACAACATCCAAAGACCAAACACATCGGTATTAAATACCATTTTATAAGAGACTGTTTTGAAAAGAACTTAATTGATGTGGTAAAAATTAATACTGATTTTCAACGCGCTGACCTCTATACAAAAGCCTTTGATAAACCACGTTTTCTATATCTGTTAGAGGTCAACGGCGTTAAAAAGAAAAGTGATGTTATTCCTGATGATGATCATGTGTAGTCCGATGCAGTATAGTTAATTTTTCTCTTTATTTTATTTTCTTTATTTAATTTATTCTCTGTTTAAATTAAACTCATGTTATTTAGCTGTTTATTAAAATCCTAAAATAATTAAACCAGTTATGATTTTAGTATTTTAGGGGGAGAATAAGTCAGCCAGTAACATTAAAAAAAACGAGGGAGAAGGAGTGGATAGCTGATATAAGGTAGATCGTATCTGTGATACCGATTCAAATCCTTTGGAAAATGATAGTACACAGGAACAAATCAAAGGGACTTTAAAATTTAATTTAGAAAAGATGCAAAATTCAAAGTATAAGTCTGTGTAGTCTAAGCAATATAAAAGGGAAGATGATAGAAAAACTGGTAACTACTAAGGTAACACAAAAAAGTAGACCTAGAGGTTGCTAGACCACAAATGATATGTCGGTAGATTCAACACAATAGATGATTAGACCTGACTGGTGATCTCAAGATCAAACTAAGTTGTTCAACTGACTGTGGGCTCCCATCTTATCACTGGTTAACACAATCAACAATATTCCAATAAGGGGTAATGAGCATGTAAACGCCACAAATGTGTGCGGATGACCATAAATAGAGCAAAGCACGAAAAAAAATGAAAGACAAATGCTATCAAGCTAATGACTTATGTTGTTGGTGCATTTTGTGCAAAAGAAAATTAAGCTGCTCTAACAAGAAGATAGGTTGTGTGCCTCTCTGCTGTGCGATGGCACTGACCTGAGGATAAGCATAACCTAGATATTCTAGAATTCATTGTTGTTTGCCGCCTCTCTGCTGTGCGATGGCACTGACCTGAGGATTGGCTTCTCTTTGAAAGCTCTAAGAATAGTCTCTTCTTGTAAAAATACCCGTAGACCGCTCAAAAGCTCCTGAGGAATGTTGATTACCATATAAGTGTGGGATCCACAAATGTTAGTTGAAATAATTAAACCTAAAACTATCACCAGTTTGTGTCTAAAGTCTGTGTATGGATTTAAGAGGACAAATATACTGACAATCATTGTGGCTGCAATTCTTGAAAGTTCAAATCAATGTGGGAATCTAATAGTACCAGTATGATTTCCTAAATTTGCTAACGACTCTGGATGAAAACCAAGAATTGAGCATCAAAAGGTTTTGATAACAAGTCCCAAATGATTTGACTTGCCTGTATGATTCCAAAATTGAATTGGTCCAGGTGTGGTCAATCTAAGTTGAAGCTGCCTATTCCGGAACCAAATCCAGTAGATTTCTATCTTAGGATTTATCTCTCACAAAAAGCCAAAAACAAGTTTAATTTTTGTACTTTAGTTTAATTTTCTAATTTATTTAGTCATTTTAGTTTGTTTGTTTGTCGGACTACATCATGAAAATCAGTATGGGATCAACTCACTAAAAGGGTCATGTCTGAGATGACCACATGTGTTTTCAAAGTGTTTAAAAGGGTCACGTCTGAGGTGACAAATTGTTTAAAAGGATCACGTCTGAGGTGATCAAAAGTTTTCAAGTTAAAATGATCATGTCTGAGATGATCAAATGCTCATAATGTTAATTTCAACAGTTAAAAAGGGTTTAAATGTTAAATGTTCAAAATGGCAGAAAATTTCATAAGTATGACCCATTCGCACGAATGGACCATTCGTATGGACTTATCATACGAATGGAGGCCATTCGTACGAATGGACCATGAGTATGGACCATCCAACCGAATGGCCCATACGATTGGCCCAGTCGGATGCTTAAGGGCGAACGAGAGTCAGTCGCACGACTGAGATCCAGTCGGACGACTGAAGAAGGGCGACTGAACCAATCGCACGACTGAGTCCCACTCGCACGACTGAAAGGTGCGTATGAGCCCAGTCGCACGATTGAATTTAGGGTTAGTATAAATAGAGGGAGAGTCGGTCGCAGAGACTCACCACTCTCAAATTAACCCTAAATCGCACGAACTAAAGTCACTCTGCCCAAATTTCATTTGATCTCTATAAACCCACGTTTCTTGATTACTGACCATATACATCGACTTTACAGGTAATTTGCGGTGAAGAGACACTCAAATAACTTTCAATTTGACACCAAATCTGGAAAATCAGACGCATTTAAATAACCGAGACTTAAGTGGCTTAATAACCTAACTAAACGACTCAAACAAATGAAATTAAAGATGTTAGGTGTTATACAAATGGATTGCGAGTCTAATGAACCAGAACACGAAGTCTAAAACTCAAAATTGGTGAAAAAGTGAATTTGAATTGAACAGTCAGTACATCATGCGAATGGACAGGTTGATGAACTTCAGTCGCACGACTGAAGGGTGCGAACTGCTTAACCGCACGACTGAACCATGCGTATGAGTTCAGTCGCACGACTGGTGTAACCGCATGAGGTTACATACGCATGAACTCAGTCGCACACTCAGTCGTACGTATGGGGTCATTCGCACGACTGAATCCCAGTCGCACTGTTCAGTCGCACGACTGATCTCAGTCGCACAACCTCATTCGCATGACAGAAAGATTTTTTTTAAGTCCAAGTGTTTCATGACTTTCTTAGCCAATGGTACTAATGTTTACTATGTGTGTGTAACAGATGGCGAGTCGATGGACTATGAGCACGAAGCACAATATATGTGCTCATCTGGATTTGACATCCAGAAATGCTGCTGATTTCTCGGGCATTATCACATTTCTACAGAGGTCGAGGATTGCACACGCCATATCTACTCCCTGTACTCCTTATCGGTCCATTCAGCAGGCCTTCTGGGAAGGCGCTACAGTTGATAGATCCTCTGAGCCTCACTGCATCAGAAGTACCATCTTTGGAGAGGCTATAGCTGTTACAGAGGAGGACGTAAGGATAGTGTTACAGTTGGGGATGACGCTGATTGTCCGACTAGATTACACCCCCTCACTGTCAGAGGATGCTTTCTTAGAGCCAAGTACTCTGGGGACATCAATGCTGGGGTACTCAACAAGAGTAACCTCTGTCCCCAGTTTAAGTATCTTGCGCACGTGCTGCTTAAGTGTATAGCTTCCAGGAAGGGAGGTTTTGATGAGCTATCCGACCAGATACAGAACGCATATGTTGCGTTGGTGCTGAACCACCCGTTCAGCTTCTCCAAGATGATCTTCACCTACCTGGTGGAGAACATCGAGGGGAAAGGGAAGGAGGGCTTCTGTATGTACCCGAGGTTTATGCAGATGATCATAGATCAGAAGCTCCCCTCCCTGCCAAAGGAGAAGGATGATGCGGTTGTTCTTGAGGTGATGGATGACACCACATTGGGGAGGATGAAGGTATACAGGGGGAAGCAGGTGAAACCCCCTGTCAGGAGATTGTTTGGGCATCTGGCCCGGGAGGACTACGTGGTGCCAGCCAGGAGAAAGTGGCGCCACGACGATAGCGATTCGGATGTTGAGCAGATTGCTCTACCCACTCATGACTCAGATGATGATGACAGTGGGGATGCTGGAGATGATATGCCTATTCCACCGAGGGGCACAGCTACAGATGTTATACCTCCAGTATCTGCCCCAGCAGGTGACATAGCAGAGTCAGCAGGATTCCACCAGGACTTCATACCTGGTGAGGAGGAAGAAGAGTCGGATGAGGAGCCCTTGACGAGGACTGTGGGAAGCAAGGTTGTTCCCACAGAGCATGGACTCAGGGCGGTTGGTGAACGCCCCAGGGATTCGGGAGAGACTGCTGCAGATCCCAACTATGCTCCTGAGCCTTCTAGCCGTGTTCTAGGGGGAGCATCCACCTCGACTGGATCGAGGAAGAAAAGGATGGCTCAGCCCCACGGCCAGAAGAAGAAGAAGAGACGACTCACCTTCGTTACCACCACAGCCACTACATCTACCACCACCACTACCACTTCTACAGCCACACCATCCACAACCACAACCACCACTACCACTACCATACCTCCCACCACTGTACATATGCCAACCACCACCATATCTTTCACTCCTACATCACCTCCACTATCTCACAGACCCAACCCCATCTTCACCACAGCCACCACCACCACCACTAGCCACCAAGCAGGACCCTCTTCACATCCCTCACATACATATGGATCACCTCTACCTCCAATTGGGGTAGAGGAACAGCTTTCTGCGCTAAACCGGATGGTGATGCGTTTGTTAGCTGCTGATGAGGAGAAGACGGCTCAGATCCGCCAGCTGGCAGATCTTACTGCAGTGCAGTCTCAGCAGATCTCGGAGCAGGCTCGGTTGATCGAGGAGCAGGCCCAACAAATGGCTGCTCAGAGCCACGAGATCGCCCAACTCCAAGAGCACAGTGTCACATCTGCTAAACGATTGAGGAGTTGGAGGAGGCTAAGAAGACAATCATGCTAAAGCTAAAGGGATCTAAAGAGGAGCCACTGAAGATTAAAGAGGGAGACGGAGATGATGGTGATGATGATGATGAGGATGATGATGAGGATGATGATGATGAGACTGAGGATGATGAGGGGATTGAAGAAGAGAGGACAGAGGAGAGGAATGAGGATGATGATGAAGAAGGAGGAGATGCAGCTGCATCTGCCTCTGCTCAAGGTCAGGAAAGGAGATCCAAGAAGAAACAAGACCAACAAGCTTCCTCCTCTGCTCCACCAAGCGATGATCCAGTGATCCAAGAGAAAAGTAATGATTAGATGTCTATGTATTTGATTACTTTTGTATTTGAATCATGTATTTAAACTTATGTATTCGATGTTTATATTAAGATTAATGCATTTCTGTTTTGATTATTAACTAATGGTTGATGTGTTGCATGTTTAAATCAAACAGATCCAAACTATCAGAGGGATGAGTTCGATGTTGCTCCCCTTCAGCAGGTCAAGACTCAGCTAACTATGATTCTTGATCTGCAAGGGATCGTAAGGAGGTCGGTGAGTTATACCCCTGAAGAAGGGGAAATAATTCACGATCTATCAAATGAGCAACTAGCTGAGATCTTCAAGCTAAATCCCGATGAGATTGTAAAGGATGCTCCAACGTGCGACTCGACAAGTGACGAAGAGCTCAACGACGTTGATGAAATAGAGATAGAAGATGTCACTGCAGAGCACTACCCTCAGTATGCTGACAATGAGGGAAATGTGGTCCCCAATCTGGGTGAATCCCTTGTCAGTGATACTTTTGAGGTGTTAGATAAGATGGAGCAGGAGTCAGAGAAGACAGAGGGAACGGCCCAAGCCTCAAATGATGATGTTGACATCCGAAAGGCTGAATGGGCTGCTTGTTTTGAAGAAGTTAGAGCCCAACGCGCTGCACCTAAACATGACGCCTACACCAAACTCTACAGAGTCAAGAAACATCATAAGGTGTCGGGCAGGATTATAGCGTGGGCATATTTTGAGGACCTAAACGTCTATGCAGTTAAGAGGGAGAAGGGCATAGAGTACTTTAGATTCTCACATGATCTAAAGACTCTACCAGGTTTTGAGCTCAACCAGCTGGCCAAACTGAAGCTGTTGTATGCTGACCCGAGAAAGATGTCAGGCTGGTTTGAGGCTGCCCTAAGGAAGGAGTACCACACCAGGTGGGTTAACTTCAGACCCCAACAGCCTACAAGGTACATCAGAAGGTCTGAAGTTGATGCCATTACTGGAAAGCCAAAGATAGTGCTGAAGTGGAGTCCTCCGCGCACGATGTCAAGAATCCCGCTCAGGGAAATGCCACAGGACTTCACTCCACACTTTAAGTGGTGGTACTATGATTGGAGGACAGGAGAAGCGGTCATAGTCCTAAACAAAGAGGGCCAAATGGATACTATCAGGGTATTTGACCCAATGTGGCTTACCAACTTGTCAGCTAATGATGTCTACACTCTATACAAGTGGCCACTGTTCTATGATACGCAGGATATAGTACAAGCCCTCCAGTTCCAGAACGTCATAAGACTCTGTTTTGCATTTGAGATTCATGCAGGAGTCACAAAAGAGGATAAGTACAAGAAGTATGAGGAGGTAATGCAGAAAACAAGACATTAGAGAGATCTAGGTCCAAGGGGGAGTTTGTTGATACATGTATGTCCCTAGATCATGATATGAATGTAATAGATCTTGTTTGTCTGATTCTGATGTAATGTTTGGAATGATTAATGAAATGATATTGGTTGTTTGTGATTTATAATGTTTAATATTTCATTAATGAGTCGATGTTGAATTGGTTAAATAGGTTTGTGATTGTTTGAATTGATACACATAATGTTATATTAACTAATATATTCAAACTTAACAAAATGAAGTTCTCATGCGAATGGCCCATGCGAATGGACCATACGCATGAATAACTTCATACGAATGACTCAGTCGCACGACTGAACCAGGAGACTGGATCAGTCGTATGATTGTAACATAAGATTGGCTCAGTCGCACGACTGAACACTCAGTCGTGCGGATGAATCAACCGCATGGTTCAATCGCACGACTGAACCATACTTATGGTCAGTCGCACGAATGAACAATATAACCTATAAATACAACCCAATTCGTGGAAAAACGTAAGCATTCATTCTATTTCGACTCCAGACGTACCCTAGCCGTCCAGAAGCCTCCAAGTTCGTTCTCCAAGTTCATAGAACGCTGTAGATCGATTCCCAATCGATTCTTAACGTTGGATTCAATACTTTATTGATTCTACGTGCGTTCTCACTGATTGGATCGCCAATCAAATAGGATTCCGCACTATTTGGTTTGGTTTACACGTTAATCATTCGGTATTTCGTTCAAATACCAGGTCCTAACAACCTAGAGTCGAAAAGGTGGTTCCTGAAGAACCCGAGACCCCTCATCCGGAGGACGGAGACGAGAGTGCGAATCTAAGGGCCTCAGTGAAAGAGGCAGTGGTAGAGGAGGTTCATCAGGTCAAGCAGACGATCTTACCGTCTGTGGTGACTGAAGTGATAAGGGCTGTACGAGAAGGAGAGAGAAAGGAAAGGAACAGGTCCGCGGGAGGACAGGAGGGGCCAAAGACCGAAATGGTTCTCTCTGATTATGAAGAAGAGGAAGAAGAGCCTGCGCCGGAGGCGGCACGGGGCTGTAATTATGGGGCATTTGTGAGATGCAAGCCCCCAACTTTTGATGGTAACGACACTGCTGCTGCTGCCCACCAGTGGGCGAGGGAGATGGAAGTCGTTCTTGATATCAGTGAGTGTCGGGAGGACCAAAAGGTGAAGTTTGCTGCCCACTCGTTGTGAACTCTGCTCTGTGTTGGTGGGACAAAATTGTCCAAGCCGAGGGCAGTCGGGCGATTGGAAGAATGAGGTGGTCCGAACTGAAGAAATTGGTGATTGAGGAGTTTTGTCCTCACCGAGAGATGGATAAAGTTGAGAGGAAGTTCCTGCAGCTGGAGGCGGGGGGCTATGACACATCAACAATACACCACCAAATTCAATGAGATGGCACGGCCGGTGCCGGATCAAGTGACGCGTCTATCGCGAAAGATCAAGAGGTACATTCAGGGTTTGCCAGCGGATATTCGCCGGCATATGATCGCCGCCCGACCGAGCACGTTCAGGTCAGCGGTTGACTTGGCGGGAGGTTATATGACGAAAGGACTGTGGTGGTGACTGAAGGAAACAAGAAGGGTGGTGGCGACCGGAACTGGAATGGGAAAAGGTTTGGTCGGGGTGGTGCCCCGACGAGTAACAAGAAGGCATGGGTAGATGACCGACGTGTGGTCACACCTGGTGCGGGGTCGAAGAGGTGTGGCAAATGCGGAAAGGAGCATTCGGGAGAATACAAATGGGGATCTAACATCTGCTTCAAGTGTGGGAAGTCTGGTCATATGGTTAGAGATTGTGGGGTTGTAAGGTGCTACAACTGTGGGGAAAGTGGTCACATGAGTAGAGACTATAAGAAGCCAAGGGCGGAGGGTTCGGGGGTGAAGAAGACTGGAGGAGAAGGACAGAGGGCGAGCGCCAGAGCGTTTACGATGACGCAGGAGGAGGCTAGGACGGACCCTGATGTTGTGTCAGGTACGTTTCTAGTAAACCAAACTTTAGCCTCTGTGCTGTTTGATTCTGGTGCCAGTAAAAGTTTTATTTCTGCTGCTTTCTGTGCTAAACTGCCTGTTAGTAGTAGGAGTGTTGATGCGTCCTTTGATGTAGAAACTGCTATAGGTAAGTCTACCAGGATTCCTGAGATAATCAAAGGTTGTGACGTGGAATTAGAAGGTCACAAGTTTCTTGTTAGACCATTCGTGATGACCTTAGGTGGTTTCGATGTAGTTCTTGGGATGGATTGGCTAGCGGATTACGAGGCGAACATTGTGTGTCGCAAGAAGATGATTCGTTTGACAGCGCCTGACGGTATTTTGGTGACGGTTTATGGTGATCGGGTAACGACGATTCCGAAAGTGATTTCGATGGTGGCGGGAAAGTGTATGAGGCGTGGATGTAGTGCCTACTTGGCCTGTGTAAAGGATGTGGATACACCAACACCACAACTATCCGATGTACCGGTTGTGTGTGACTTTCCAGACGTGTTTCCCGAAGACTTACCAGGAGTGTCACCTGACCGTGAGATCGAATTTCAGATTGATTTGATACCGGGTGCCCAACCTATTGCTAAGGCGCCGTATCGGTTTATTCCTACTGAAATGAAAGAGTTGATGGAACAATTGCAGGAGTTGCTTGACAAGGGGTTCATTAGACCGAGTATCTCTCCGTGGGGTGCTCCGGTCTTGTTCGCGAAGAAGAAAGACGGTAGCATGAGGATGGGTATCGACTACCGTGATTTGAACAAGTTGACAGTGAAGAATCGGTACCCGTTGCCGAGGATTGATGATTTGTTCAATCAGCTTCAAGGTGCCAGTAGGTTCTCAAGGATAGATCTTTGATCGGGCTACCATCAGCTGAAGGTGAAGGAGCAGGATATTCTTAAAACAGCTTTTCACATGCGTTATGGTCACTACGAGTTCCTTGTTATGTCATTTGGTTTGACCAACGCGCCAGCTGCTTTTATGGACTTGATGAATCAAGTGTGTCGGTCGATGTTGGATAAATCAGTGATCGTGTTTATTGATGATATCCTGATCTATTTGAGGAGCGAGAATGAGCATGCCGGTCACATTCGAGAAGTGTTGGAGACATTGAGAAGGGTGAAGTTGTATGCTAAGTTCTCTAAGTGCGCATTCTGGTTACGTGAGGTTCAATTCTTGGGTCACGTGGTGAACCCTGAAGGTATTATAGTGGACCCGGCAAAGGTGGAAGCGGTGATGCAATGGAAGTCTCCAAAGACGCCATTCGAGATTCGCAGTTTCTTGGGTTTGGCGGGTTATTACCGAAGATTCATTCAAGACTTCTCTAAGATAGCTTCTCCGTTGACTAAGTTGACCCGGAAGGATGTAAAGTTTATATGGGGTCAAGCTCAAGAGAAGGTATTTGAGGAGTTAAAGGCGAGGATGACTCAAGCTCTTGTTTTGTCGTTACCCTATGGAAGTGAAGATTTGGTGGTTTATTCAGATGCTTCCTACTCGGGGTTGGAGTATGTGTTAATGTAGAGAGGAGAGGTTATAGCATATGCATCTTGACAGTTGAAGGTTCATGAGGTTAATTATCCTACTCATGATTTGGAGCTAGCAGCCGTGGTCTTTGCGCTAAAGATTTGGAGGCACTACCTGTACGGGACGAAGTGCACCATATTCACTGACCACAAGAGCTTGAAGTACTTCTTCGAGCAGAAGGATTTGAACATGAGGCAAAGGAGATGGTTGGAGCTCATAAAGGACTACGATTGCGAGATCCATTACCATCCGGGCAAAGCCAACGTGGTGGCGGATGCCCTTAGCCGAAAGGAGAGACCCGAGCCGATTCGGGTGAAAGCCTACCAGTTGATCATGACCTCGGATGTGATGAAGCAAGTCAAGGAGTTTCAAGATGAAGCATTGAAAGAAGATCATCTTAACTCTGAAAGAATGAGAGGTCTGGTCGTGGAATTGGGTGAAAACACACTTGGTGTTAAGACCCGATTCGGGCGGATGTGGATTCCTTGTTTTGGGGATCTACGGGTGAAGATCATGGATGAAGCTCATAAGACTCGATACTCTATTCATCCTGGTGCTACAAAAATGTATCAAGACATGAAGAAAGATTATTGGTGGCCGGGCATGAAACGTGATGTGGTGGAGTATGTGAGTAAATGCCTTACTTGCTTACAAGTGAAGGCCGAGCACCAAAAGCCGTACGGGAAGATCCAACCTTTGGATATACCGGAGTGGAAATGGGAGCATATCACCATGGATTTTATTACGAAGTTGCCGCGTACCGCGCGAGGGTATGATGCTATATGGGTGATTGTTGATCGTCTGACAAAGAGTGCTCACTTCCTACCGATCCGCGAGACATATTCATCCGAGAGGTTGGCGGATCTTTTCATTAAGGAGATCGTAACTCGTCATGGTGTGCCGGTGTCTATTGTGTCTGATCGTGACACTCGATTTACATCTAAATTTTGGAAGAAATTCCACGATGCTATGGGGACGACGTTACACATTAGCACGGCTTATCATCCCCAGACTGTTGGTCAGTCAGAAAGGACCATTCAGACGTTGGAGGATATGCTTTGGGCATGTGTTATTGATTTTGGAGGAAGTTGGGATGACCACTTACCGTTAGCGGAGTTCTCATATAACAACAGTTATCATGCCAGTATTGGTATGCCCCCTTATGAGATGCTATACGGTAGGAGATGCAGAACACCCGTGTGTTGGGGTGATATTGGTCAGAAAGAGTTAGGGAGCGTCGAGGTAATCGAGGCTACGACTGAGAAGCTTGAAAGGATTAAAGCCTTTATGAAAGCAGCCAAGGATAGACAGAAGTCGTATGCTGATAAACTACGTAGACCGATTGAGTTCCAGGTGGGTGATAGAGTTATGTTGAAAGTTTCACCTTGGAAGGGTATCATTCGGTTCAGAAAGCGGGGCAAGGTGAGCCCAAGGTACATAGGGTCTTTTTGAATCATTGTTTGAGTAGGGAAGGTGGCCTATAGACTAGAATTACCAGAGGAGTTAAGTGAAGTTCACCCGACATTCCATGTATCTCATCTGAGGAAATGTTTAGCAGACGAGGATACGATCGTCCCACTGGAAGATATCGAGGTAGACGAACGACTCAATTATGTGGAGCAACCAGTGGCAATCATTGACCGTAAAGAGAAGAGGTTGAGGAATAAAGTGGTCCCACTTGTGCGTGTATAGGGGAAGCATAGAAAGGGATCTGAGTCTACGTGGGAGACGGAAGAAGAGATGAGACAACATTACCCACGTTTGTTCGAGGAATAACAGGTTTCGGGGACGAAACCTATATAAGGGGGTGGACTTGTAACACCCGGTTATTTTCTTTGAAGCCGACAAAAGAAAGAAAAGAAATAAAGTCCAAAGTCGAGGGACCAAACTTGCTAAAACGGGAGAAGGTTGGAAGAGTGGGGGATTAAGAGGGGAGGGCAGCCCACTCTCATCCCCCAAACTTGTCAAAATTCAGCCAAGAGAAGAAAGGGAGAGAAATGGGCAAAAAGCTTCGGGTTTTCTTGGATTCGAGCGCGAAAGTCGAGGTTTAGCAGGTTTGTGTGAAGCCTTACTTGACGGGGTTGTTTGTGTGAGTTCTAGGACCCCTCTTTTACACGTTTTCAACTGATTTGGGGCTGGAACACATAGTAAAACCCGTTTTTGAAATGTGTGTGTTGAACCCGTGTGTATGTGTTTGTGTGTGATTCGAGTGGGGTTTGATTTCGGGCTTGTGTGTGCTTGAATGGTGTTGTGGTAGGTGTTTCTAAGGTTTAGGATGGTTGATTTGAGCCTAGAACAAGTTTGGGAGAGTTTCGGGGCCGAAAATGGTAGTTTGGGTTCGGGATGAACTGCATTCTGTATCAGTTAGGGCTACGCGACCGAATGGCATGCGACTAGAGGCCATACGGCCGAAAGACATGCGACTGAGGTCCATGCGCATGGGTGCCATGCGACTGAGGTCCATACGCATGAAAGTCATACGACTGAAGTTCATGCGCCTGTAAGGTATGCGATTGAAGGTTATACGACTGAGGTCCATGCGCCTGGAGGCCATGCGACTGAGGTTCATACGCACGAAGGGTATGCGACTGAAGCCCATGCGCCTTAAGTCATGCGACTGAAGGCCATACGCATGGAAGCTATGCGACTGAGAGTCCATACGCATAGGTGTCCATTCGCCCATAGTATTCATCCGTATAGGTCCATCCGCATAGGGTTCATTCGCCTGATGTCTATTCGCCTAAGTGTTCAATCGCCTGGAAGGCCATGCGGCTGAAGGGTGTTCATACGCCCAAATAGGGCTCATGCGCCCGAAAGAACTTAGTTTATTATCTGATTCTCGGGATAAAAGGGGTAAAAGTAGGCTTTGACTTGGAAGATTCCCGGGGGTTTATATAAGTTGACTTTTGAAGTCAAAGATGATGTGATGGACATGAATGATATAAGATGATGTATGATGTATGATGTTATGTATGATGTTATGTATGATGTTATGCATGATGGTATGTGTGATATATGTTATGTATGCATGCTGATATGTATGAAGATTTGCATGATCTTGTTGATGTTCCTATTTATGTATGTTTATCTTCCCTCTGGCTTTACGTTGAATGATAATGAATGAAATGATTAAGTATGATGTAACGTAAAGTGGAAGATAATGAAAAGAGGAACGAAATAATGAATGCATGCATTAACGAACGAATGAAAGTATGAAAGGCTTGCAAGCAAATGAAAGGAGGTTCACAACTCATTGAGAGTTGTTAGCTCAACTGTGTGTGTACTTACAGCGTGCGATTTAAGCTAACTCATAAGGGTTCATACACATAGTAAGAGTTCAGTCTCGGTGACTGCTCCAACACGCGCGATTTCCTAATTACTGTATGTTATACAGCGTGCGATCTTGGCGAACCCATAAGAGTTCACACACACAATAGGAGTCTGTCCAAGTGACCACTCCATACGTGCGATATGGGGTCCTTATAACTTAACCCTAGATGAAATTGCTTGGTGCTCTAGAGGGGGGTTAAGTACATGACAGGACCTAGATAGAAGTGAAAGATAATAAATATACGAAAAGTGTGATAAGTACGAAATGTGCGAAACGTGCGAAATGTACGAAATGAACGATGTAGAAGATAATAAATATTATCTATGTGTACGTACGATGTGTGATCACGTTCTAAAGCCTGATATGATTTGAAAGAAAGTAATGAACGATTTTAACGAAAGATAAAGTATGTTTTATATTATTAAACTAGAACTCACTTAGCAACGCTTACTTTTATGTGTTTCCAGTTGGCAGGTAATGATTTGATTAAGTTTTGGTTTTGCATTGTAATGCGAACAAACTACGTTTTGTAATGAATGTTGTAATAACTTGCAAAAGCATTTACATGGAAATGAAAGGTTATTTTAATGTTTCGTTACGATGTTTTATGAAATATGAATGTAATTTTATGTTTTACGTGCGATAATTGGCCAACTGTAAGCGTCCCGGGAACGGGGCCTTATAAATTACTAATAATATTACTTAAAATTCTTTTACATTTAGTAATTAAAAAAGAGATCTATTTATTAATGTTATTTCTAAATAAATAGTTTTAATATAAATAATAAAATTTTCTAAAGCTTAAAACTTTTTTAAAAATACGAAATATTTTAAAAGTGGTATTTTTAAAAATTCAAATTTTTAACCAATAATTAATTAGATATAATAAGAAAATGTTTAAAAATGACATTTTTATATTGTTTGTTTTAGAACAAAATGTTTTATTTTTTTTGAAAAAAATTTAAAAACAAAATTTCAAAAAGGTGATATCATTGTTTTATTAGTTATAGTCACCTTATACGTAATTTCAGTCATATCATATATTAGAATATCATTTTATAATTAATAACTTTTATTATATTAATATTTTATTTACTCAACCCGTGTAATACATGGTTTGCTAAAGCTAGTATATGTATACACCATATATAGAGGTTGTTTAAAATAAAAAGTTTATTTTATCTAAAAAGGCTAAGAAACAATCAAGACTATTAAATTTTCTAATCTAACACTAATGAAGGGTTAAGGTTTAAGTGGGGAATAAAAAAAGATGGATCGGTATATTAGGAATATACACATATGTTGACTTTTTTTAAATTTCCCCACTTTTTTAAAATGTTGATAACTTTTTCATACAATATTATTTTTTTGTAAAAATTACACCATAAAATTAAGTATTTTTTCTCTTTAATATAAGTATACTATTGCTATATTTTTTGAGAAAGAAAACTAAGTTGTACAAAATTGTGCTATTTTATATGAAATTGTGTTGTTTCCATAAAACAACACATTTTAAGAATAAAAGAACGCATAATTTACAAAAAAAAACTATATTTATGTGATGAAATACTACAATATTTAAAACTACACTACTAAAAATACATATTTTAGTTTTAAATCTTATAAAAACAACACAAAAAATAATATAACATCACAAAAATAACATAATAGCACAAAAATATAAAACTTCATAATACATTTTAAAGTAATATAAATAACAAACCAACACAACAAAACACTGAATACAACACAACAAACAAGCACAATAAAAAAATACAACAAACAAACACATAAAAACAACACGGCAAACCAACACATCTAACCAAAACAGAAATGAGAAATGTATTGAAAAAGGAAGGGTGTGATATTAGTAATTAGTATATAATCATTTTATTGGGTGGGAAGAGAACAAGAAGGGGGGACACAAGACAAG